>ML677351.1:22517510-22764876 GCA_007922305.1 Dermatemys mawii
TCCAACGTAGAGACACCTAAAACAATGGGTTTGTGTATTTACTCTCTTCTCCCGCCCCATTTTGGCTCCTGTTCAATTAAACAATTAAACAAACCACAAACAATGGGTTTGTGTATTTACTCTCTTACTCCAACTCCAACTCCAACTCCAACTCCAACTCTTACTCCAACGTAGAGACACCTAAAACAATGGGTTTGTGTATTTACTCTCTTCTCCTGCCCCATTTTGGCTCCTGTTCAATTAAAGCTGAAAACCATAAGACTGTGTTTTATAATCTTCTGCTGTTCTTCACCAAGTAGCCAGGAGAACCATGTATCATAATCCTTTTCTGAGTCTAAATGATGGTTCTCTCTTAGAAAAACAGAAACATGCTAGTGCAGGGGTGACCAACCTGTGACTCCAGAGCCACATGCAGCTCTTCAGAAGTTAATATGTGGCTCCTTGTATAGGCACTGACTCCGGAGTTGGAGCTACAGGCGCCAACTTTTCAAAGGGCTGGGGGGTGCTCAATGTTCAACCCTGGCTCTGCCACAGGCTCTGATCCCACTCCACCCCTTCCCACCCCCTCCCCTGAGCCTGCTGTGCCCTCACTCCTCTCCCTCTCCCACAGAGCCTCCTGCATGCCAGGAAACAGCTGATCAGGAGGTGCAGGGAGGGAGCGGAAGGCACTGATTGATGGGGCTGCCAGTGGATGGGAGGTACTAGGAAAAGTGGGATGGGGGAGATAATAGAGGGCTGCTGACATATTACTGTGGCTGTTTAACAATGTACACTGGTAAATTCTGGCTCCTTATCTGGCTCCGGTTGGCCACCACTGTGCTAATAAAAGAATTTTAGTTGTTATGCTTTTGTGTTCAACTACCCTACACATTGCTTGGTGAGAGAAAGACAAAAAAATAATTATGACCAATTTACTCCTCCCTTCTTAATCAGACAAGGAAGCTCAGGATATATAACATGGCATTAACAGGACATAAGATCGCACAGGAACGTCACACTGACTATGAAATACGTTTCCTATGTCAGCCTGCAAAGGAGAGTAGGACACAACTATAATACAATAAACCAAAATTAATTCTACTGTAGTTGGATTGTTGTATAAAAGCTAGATGAAATATAAGAATGAACTAAATGTACAAGGAACTCTGTTTCACTAACTTAAAAAAGAAACATCAGAGTCAATGATAAAAGAAAGGGGCCTGCGTTGTAACTTGCAAAACTAATTGTACCAGCACAATCCAAAACAGAGAGTCTGTTTTGAGAAAAGCGATAAGAGAGTGACATTATAAAACAATTATATGAAGAAAATGCCATTCCTGTTATGTTTTGCTGTGTATGTTTCTGCTGTTGTGTGATAGACGGGCCAAACAGATTATTGTGATCTGCTACGCCCTGAAAGTAGATATGTTAAAGAGAGAATACCCGAAAGAACAGAAATAGTGAGATGTATGCTAAGTTAATCAGTTAAAAGAACGCATGTGGATGGATGTATGGTCTAGATAATAAAGCAAAGAGGTTACCAGAACCAGCCAACTGCTACTGTTTCAGCATTGCTGGGCCAAAAAATGCGCAGTAGGAAGATAACCAAATGACCCCGAAGGACAGGCCTGGATCTGTGCAACCATCACCAGATGATGAGGCTGAAGAACAAAGAACAAAGATAAAAGAGGTATCCCACAGTCGTCATGAAGGTGCCATCTGCTGATTGATTATCACTTCGAGTGCTGCAACAGCATGATAAAGCGCTTTCCATAGACTTGAATGGGGACAGACTCCTATAAAAATCCAACTCAGACAAGTGAAAAACGTAGTCTGGTTCTGCTACCATACATCCTCCAGGGACATCCATCTGCGCAATGGACAAGGCTCGCCCCCACCCCCATCCTTGTGGACAAGCTACCTGGCCAGTAGCTTGCCACAAGCAATGTTTAGGCTGGTAACTATAACAACTTTGCAGAACTTCATAGGAATGAATGAATGAGTGCACGTGTATGTGTGTGTGTAGTAGAAAGAAATAATAATTCATTGTCTTTTCTTTTCTGTCTGTACTTACAATAAATGTGGCATATTTGCTTTCTCCCCTTTATAAGAAGGTCTTTATTTGGTATAACAGGATCCCAAGCCACTTGTGAAGATAATGGCAAGAATGACAAGTCTGGTAAAGTACTTTGATTGAGCTACTTCTGTTAATAACATGGGGCCCACTCCTGTAGTCCTCACACAACTCTGACTGAAAAGAATCTGGCCTGTGCATACAGCTATGGGACTAATGGTGGATTAGCTGGTAGCAATCAAACAACAGTTTAGACAAGTGGTTGGCAACCTTTCAGAAGTGGTGTGCCAAGTCTTCATTTATTCACTCTAATTTAAGGTTTCGTGTGCCACTAATACATTTTAATGTTTATAGAAGGTCTCTTTCTATAAGTCTATAATATAGAACTAAATTATGGTTGTATGTAAAGTAAATGAGGTTTTTTAAAATGTTTAAGAAGCTTCATGTACAATGAAATTAAAATGCAGAGCCCCCCAGACCGGTGGCCAGGTCCTGGGCAGTATGAGTGCCACTGAAAATCAGCTCGCGTGCCACCTTCAGCACCCGTACCATAGGTTGCCTACCCCTGGTTTAGACTTTTCACTGAGAGGATATGTCCTCTTAATTTTCTTAGATAAATGGGATGTTTCTCCACCTGATTATAGGTTTCCTTTAACGAATCTTGCTCTCAATGTTTAGGCTATGTCTATACTTAAAAAGTTTCAGTGTCACAGCTGTATTGTTGCAACTATGCCACTGTCCTGCTTCAGTGTGGATACTTAGTATGGTGACCCATTGCTGTGGTTAATCCATCTTTCCAAGGGGCAGTAGCAAGGTCCATGGAATTCTTCTGTCTATGCCAGGGATTAGGTCTGAATAGCTGCATCACTCAGGGGTGCGGATTTTTCACGCTCCTGAGAGAGGTAGCTATGCTGATGTAAATTTGCCCTTACTCAATACTGAAGACACACCACACACACACACACACACACACACCTCACACCTCACACCATGACATACCAATGGTAGACACTTAAATCGCTAGTAGAGCTCATGGCAAATTAGTTCTGCCTGAATGGGGCACTGACATTACCTTATTTAAACCTCACACCCTTAGGGGAGTTTCTGTCACCAGGGCCATTAACAGTGATCTGGATCTAAATATTGTACTGTATTATCTGTATCCAGGTGGTATAAAAATGGAAATTTCTGAAAGTTTCAGTCTTGACCTTTGGAAGAAAACCATTTTTTCCCCTTTGTTACAGCCTCAGGTACTATGAGGTGTTTCTTTTCAAGCATAAAAGCAAAATGGTGATTTATGATTAACATAAGAGAAAAAAAGATTGCCCACGAGTTTATGACAGGGTAAGTATATTTCTCCTCCATTATTATAATAAATCACTCTGTTGCTACCCACCTATCCTTTCCTGATTAACATACTAGGATACCACTCTTCCAATTTTGTTTCATTCTCTTTCCAGCTCATGTTTTTTTAAAAAGCATTTCATATAATATTAATATAAAATCAATACATGTATTTTACAATCATAAAAACATATATGGAGGAGTAAAACTCGCCTTTTTAATTGTTAAAATTTTCCTCTTTGATTCACAGGTCAGAATTTTGTTTCATGTTTAGAAGAGTCTGCACTGGCTCCTCCACACTGCAGCAGACAGAAGCAGAGAATTCTGCTCTGGGGGTGAAAGTCCTCCCTTTGCAGATGGACAGCACAAAGCTTATGCATCACTTAAGTTCTCAAAAATATGTGCTAAGTAGAAGTGTTGCATAGACCTTGTACTGACTCTGCACAGGGTTAAATTTCAGCCTAGAAGAGCAATCTCCAGGGCCCTAGGCCTACAAATGCAAGTATGCAAGAGTTACTCTCTGTGTATTCTTCTCCACTTCTTTGAGCCATATTTCAATATTGTGTATTCCCTCCCTCACTGGCTCGGATACAGGTGATTTTGTTTTGCGAGGAAGGCTGGGAAACAGGCACTGAAACAAAATACTCCTCTTTTGGCAGGTGAATCTACCTGTCACCAGATCTAGGAGAGGCAGCCCTTTTAGTGTGAGGGCTTTGGCTGCATATCATTTTGATTGGGTTATTTTAGATTACATTACAATGTAATCTCACCTCACTCCTTTGGATACTGTGACGGAGTCAGACCAGAAGGATATAGGAGAGTGCTGGAAGGCAGGTATATTAGTCTGAGGATGTGCAGGTCCCTGTTCCCTGGATAGCCAAACAAAGGCTACTCCAGGCCAATCAAGACACCTGGGGCCAATTAAGAACCTTCTAGAAAGGAGTAGAAACAGCTAGCCTAATTAGGACACCTGTAGCCAATCAGGGACTGGCTGAAACCAGATAAAAACCTCCCAGTTAGTCAGGTGGGCTGTGGGTGTCAGGAGCTGTGGAAGGAAGTTATGCTGTTGGTGAGACTGAGTGGTGGACAACATATCATATTGAAGGAAGGAGGCCCTGAGGTAAGGGTGAAGTGGAGTTTGAAGAAGCGGGGACTGCTGTGGGGAAGTAGCCCAGGGAATTGTATTGTGTTTTGTGGATAAAAGGTCAGCCATCTTAGCTGATACTATTAGGGTCCCTGGGCTGGAGTCCGGAGTAGAGGGCGGGCCCGGGCTCCCCCCTTTTCCATCTTCCATACTGGCCTGTGATGAAGGTAACTCACTAGGCGGTGACTCTTGCCAATTATACTGAGAAAGGGAGGTCACTCTGGGGCCTAGATGAGTTTCTGAGGCCCCTAAATCTGCCAGGAAGTGCAGGACCCACAAGTACAGACTTGGAGCTTTGTCACAATACCCATAATGCTACAATTACTTTCCCTATAGCTTCCTTTCCTCTGCTGTCCTATTCTGGTGCTCTTATCAGACTTGTTCCTACTCTCCATTAAATTCATGGAATCTTTCCATGGATTTCAATAGGAGCTGGATTGGGACCATTAAAGGTAGAATTCTACATTCTGTAACAAGTACAACTCCAGTTGACTTCACTGGGAGATTTACCTGCAAGTTGGATGCAGGATCAGTCCCCTAATTTCTGCTTCTAGGTGCAATCTCTTGAAGCAATCATTGTGTTCGTATTGTAAAAGTGAGCATCTACCACTGAGCATATCAGTGGGCATCTCTCAAAATACAGTATTTGCTACTGGACTTCAAGGGCTCAACTCTGAAGCCTCTACCCAATAAAATCTTCTCTTGATTTTAAGGAGTTTTGTGTGGGTGAGGACTTCAGAATTTGAATTCCATTCAAGCAATTCATCCCTAATCAGTAAAACATTTAAGCCCATGCTTATGTCCCAAAGGGTGTACATAAAGTTAAGCGCAGGCTTAACTGCCTTGCTGAAAAGGGATGGACTGAAGCACATGCTTTAATGCTTTGCTGAACTGAAGCCATGGCTCTATTTGTGCAAATATAGAAAGATATCAGAATTACTACAGGTACCTGAGGTGATGATTGTTAGTTCTTATTGACTCCCACTCTATGATAAAATCACTGTTGCCCTGCAGTTTTTCACACACCTCTATTTATTTATGTAAAAACAAAAATAAACAATTGTCCTCATATTAAAATCATTAAACTCTGATACTTGATCTTTGTTGTTCTGCATCCTTTTCACTTGCTTAGCTCCAAGTCAGTTTTAGCTCAGTTAATTTTCTCTCTGGTGAATTTTCCCAACTTCCTCTTCCATTTGATATCCTTGTGACTGCATGCGGGCGATGACCTAGCAGTAAAAAGAGCATTGTGATGAATCATTTTAGCTAAAATAGACATAAAATCAAATGTAACTTGTTTTTTGACATCTCCTTACTTTATTGCAGAGAAGCATGTGAATTAAATTAAAATGCACTTACATAATTTATTTACCAAATGTGATTCTTCATGATCATTTGTTGCATGTGATAATACAGAATCAATGTGACTTGCAGGAGTCATTCTGTGCACAACATGAGCCATGGGTCACTGTGACAAGTTAGCATTTGTGTCCTTTAGTTTAGTATTTAATGATTTACATCATTGTTAAGACTGAACAACACCACAGCCTCATGGAGTTATTGACGTAGCCAGAAAATGAGATGTTTCCAAAAGCACTGTAAATAACATTAAATTACTTCTGCTAGACATGGCAGTTTATACTTCTAATAAAATCAGTTTAATCAGATTGTTGGAGAAAAAAACAGATATATCTGGCACCACATTTTCCCTGTTTGGTATAATGATTAGCACTTATGTACTGCTTTTCAAACAGATCTCCAATAGTTTCAAAAAGTGAGAAATACATCTGATTTCCACTTCTGAGAAGGGATAACTTACACAGTTTAAACTGACTTACCCAACATCACTTACCCAGGCAAGAATATAATTCTGTATTTACTCCTAACCTCACTTTCTAACAACTATTTGACTGATAATGTGATGTCCTATGTGTACTTTAAGAAAACATCTGTCAAGCTGTCCATCACAGGATTAGAGCTTTAAGTTGGGTCAGTCAGGATGGTCCATTTAACTCACCCAATTGGCTGCTTGTTTTGAATCACAGTTAAAATGAATTTAAAAGATGCATCCATTATGAAGGAACACAAAGTTTTTGGAAATAGCTCATGTGCTTGATTTACAAGTCCAGCCAAAATCTTCGGCTGGTCAAAGCTAAATATAGATATTTGAGAAAAGGGTGGAGTAAATAATGTAATGTCAAGCTTATTACTGTGGAAATAGCATTGAAGATGGATGCCATCCTGTTCAACTTTGTAGCAGCAGTATCCATTATTCAATAAATTATTAAATTAATAGACAGACAATAACAATGAGTTTATGTCCTCATTTAATTAATTAATGAGAAGGAACTCAACTCATGGTTATCTTCTGTCTATAGATTCAATAATTTATAGAATAATAATTTATTGATTCCCCACTATTTCTACAGGAGATAGAATTCTCTTTCAATAACCATCCATTATTGTCGGAAGCAATTATAACTAGGCATTCTGGTAGCGTTTCATGCTATAATTGCAAGATAGGCTAATTCTTCTGGGATTTCCTTCTAATGTTGAATCTGAAACACAATAAAAACTCTAAAATAACCTTACTGCTGCTCAATCACTAAAATGACCTCTGAAGAAATGAATATGTGAAGGGGGTAAACGATGTTATGTTCCATCAGTTTGAGCAGAATTAATTGGACTCCTTGTTGATTTATTGGACTTTTCTAAAAGAACAAAATGTGGAGTCTTTTTTGAAAAATCAGCATTTTTGTACACTTTATCCTAAGAAAAAAACTGTTTTCAAGTCAAAAATAAATCTTTTCAGTCAGTCATCTGGCTTGTTTTGAGTTGCTTTTTAGATTGAATATGCAAATTGTGAAATACTAGATTTAATTATTAACATGTAATAGTCATTTTCCTAATTTAGACTTTTTTTATTATTCACATAATAAAAAATTCTTTTATGAAAAATTACACTCTTCCTGTCTTTTCTTTTATAGAGAAGTGTGTGATAGCTAGTTAAAATTCTTGACGTGTCTCAATTTAATTATACATTTTAGATAAAGTATTTTCATACAAATAATGCTATCAGAAGTTTGTTGGATGCAAATTACTGGTTACTTATTCCTACTTGCAAGGAGGGAAAGGACTGGGGGTGGAAAAGTGTGTTCTCTGTCCAATGTGACAGTTCTCAAAAGAGAGCACACAAAGTGTGAAATACATCTGATTTCCACTTTTGAGAAGGGATAACTTACACAGAGTTTAAACTAAAGCCTGTGTTTTAAGTTCATCCCTAGCCAGCAATATATTTAGGAATGTGCTTAAATTCAAGCAACTGCTTAAATCCCATTGACTTCAAATTGACTTAAAGCTAAGCTCATGCTTAAGTGTTTTCCAGACTTAAGGCTTTAAAGCACCCTCCAAAATTGTTTATAGTTGCATTGCACTGTACACCTTGAGGCACCAGAGTAGCTGCCCCTACAGGAATCCTTCATCTGAAAGAATGATTTCCTTTAACAGCTGGAATGGTGCATGAAGGTAAGTTTACTTAACTCTTATTTTATTAGCTTATTTTTCTGAGGAGTCCTTGGAACCCCACTGTAGTCACTAATGAAGAGACACTAAGAAAGAGGGTTAGTTTTTTTCCCCTAAGGACTGGGCACTGAATCACCTTAAAAAGACATTAAGCATGTTTGCAACCAAAAAAAGTTGACATTTTAAATTGGTTCAAGTGCCCAACATTCTAATATTATAGTTAATTAAAACATGTAATTTAAAGATGTGAGTAATATTATGAAATAATAAACATACAGGATATGAAGTATTTTAGCTAATTTTTAAAACTTTGAGAAGTAAATTAACTTCTATTGTAAGTAATGTTGTACACCATATATTATTAAGTACACAATTACTGTGTAACACAGCACAGCTATAAAATATTTAAATAGCTTTTCACTAACTGTAGTTTGGCAAAACTGCAAAAAAAATGCATAATTCAAGCATTGTTAATGCAATGAAGTAATTCTTTGACAGAGACAAGGTAAGTGAAGTAATATCTTTTACTAGTCCAACTTCTGTTGGCAGAAGTGACAAGCTTTTAAGCTTCACACAGAGCCTCCTCAGGTCTGCAGAAGGTAACTAGAGTGTCCAACATAAATATAAGGTGGGACAGATTCTTAAGAGTAAGAGGTTCGCACACGCTATAGGAAATCACTCAAAATGAAGTGAAAAATTTTAGCAGGCAGTAGGGTGGTACAAATTATTGTAATGAGTCATAAAATCAGTATCTTTTTTAAATCCATGGTTTTCAGTGTCCAGCAGAGTTATGAATTTAAGTTTGTCTTAAATTTAAATTTAAGGCTTGTCTTTTAGAGGTGATGTTCAGGTTTGCTTTCAGGATGAGGACTGACAGGTCAGATATGGAGTGATTGCTGCGTAAAAAGGGTTTGCCCATGGGTAATACGAGGTCTTTGTCTTTTTTGTGTATGAAAGTTTAATGAAGAAAATAGTGATTATCTGGTTTCACCCACCATTGTTGTTTGATGCACTAGCTGAGAACACCATGTATAGTGACAGGCATATCTAGGACCCACGAATCTTGAAAGACCTCACAGGGAGGGTGGTATTGATCACTGTAGCAATGGAGATATGTTTGCAGATTTTGCATCTGTTGTTCTAGCAGGATCTGGTGCCACTTTGAGTTGGCGTGTTCATAGGGATTTTTCTTCTGATGATGAACGTGGCAAGGCCAGAAGAGAAAATTCTGGGAAGATTTAGTTCAGGATTGGTCCCCATGGAATAAGGTTGTTTAATGATATAATACTACATATGGATTATAGCAAGGGGTGGCAAGTGACAACTAGGGCTGAGTAGTCAGAGGGTTTCTTTTCTTTATTGAATCAGGTTCTCCCAGGGTATTTGGGTGGCTTGTTCCATGATGCAAATCTACTTCTCTAGTGGACTGTTCCTGTTAAGTGAAAGCAGTTCTAAGCATGTTTAGGTGTGTATCCTGGAATTTTTCCTTGGAGCATATTCTGCGGTATCTGAATGCCTCACTTCGAATAACAGATTTTGTGATAAATCTGGAGAGGTTGCTGGATCTCTGGATGCAAGTGATCCAGGGGTTTCTTATATATAGTTGTCTGCAGGCCTCCATTGCTGAAGCTGATCATTATGTCCAGGATGTTTATACTGGTGAGGGAGTGTTCTAGAACCAGCTTAGTGGATGGGTGATGGTTGAAATCTATGAGGGAGTTTGGGTCAGCTGTCGAGTGAATGAAAGTATCATTGATATATCTCAGCTATATGGTTGGTTTCATGGTGCACTGAGCAGTGCTTTAACAGTATCCATTTGAAGCTGGTATAGTTCAAGTTATGAAATCTCACTGTGAATGAAGATATATTGGGATAAAAATTCTTATACTGGTATAGTTTATTCCTGTAAATTTAGAGGGAAAAGCTATAATGTATAAGGCACCATTACATTAATATAACTTTGTCTGCTCTAGGGATTTTTATAGCTTTTCCAGTAAAACATCACATCCTCAGCTGAAACAGTTAAATGAGTGCTAAACCTATTTGTACTCCAGGCCTAAATCCCTTTTCAAAATTGAAATTAGGCCCTTAACTCACTTAGATACTTCTGAAAATTTTATCCTGAATCCTTGATACAAAATTAGAAGAGAGAACAATTGATCTATAGAGCTTTGAAGTCCAAGGAAGTGTTTCCATTGACTTCAATGGAATTTGGCTGGGCTTTTATTCTAAAAAAGGATAATAATCTTTGTCACACAGGTTCTGATTTGTCTCAAAGGTAATTGATCATTCAAAATGTGTAAACAATATATTTATCTCCCTATATACTGCTATATCAGATTTATAATTCAGCTCCTGTTTTGACAAAGCAAATTTGGAGGTCAAGAGAGCAAACATTTTTCTGCTCTGATTTTGTCATAAATTGCAGCCAATTCTGACCATTTCTATTACTGATGATTTCTCTTACAAAGAATGCTCCTTGTGTTACAAACATAGCATTTACTATTGCTTCTAAGGGATTTATTCCTGATCATTTTTGTTCTTTTTCTCCCTATGTATTTTCTGGAAACCACTTTTGGTGGTAGTTCCCCCCTTATCTATGTAAACACCATTTGGCCATATTCAACTGGACAATTTCTGGTTGGAAGGTCAACTCTCTGAGTTTCTCATCCTTCATAATAAATATGAGACAACAAATGTATTTGGCTATAGGAGGTGGGAGAACTGCCTTTTGCTCATTAGTGCCCCCTCCAGCTGTTTAATGAGTGACATTTATGATCTTTGAAGGGAAACACATTAAATTTCTCATCAAGAGGCATGGTTGCCACAGTGCCGTAACTTGATGGACTGGGGAGGGGAGGGTAGAAAGGAAAAACTGGGATGGGGGAGGGGAATATAAGAAGAGTGTTCTCAACTTTGACAAGGATACAGATGACTCCCCGGAAAATATAAGCCATCTCTGAGATACAAATTTTCCAAATGGCGTGTTTGTTTTTGTTTGTAGTTTCTCTGTACCTAGAGAAAATATAACAAGAGAAAATTCTCTCTCATGGCTTTTTGGTCACATAATTTAATCCACAGTGACCAGAGGCATCTATTTGGGAGCAGTGAAGCAGTGATGAAAACACAGAATCTTCAATTCACTCATTGGGTCCAAAGCGTCTATCTCCAGGCCATTCCAGATAATTTTTCCCCTTCACAATATGAGGAGGTGTTCTATTCCCATGCACTTTTTGGCATTTATGAATTGTAATGTTTTGATTTGTGCTGGCACATAATTGACCTTATGGCCCAGAAAAAAAAAGCACGATAGTGCTGATATTAGTGCACTTTCCTGTCCCCACCCTTCACCCAGCAAACACAATGTAACATGATGTGTCGTATCTGGCCACATCAAGTTCAGTATGTACATTAAGTTAATGCAACATGACTGATGTATGCAACCTGATGTGACTTAACATAGCATTACCAAACTATGCAAAAGTTCATTGTACCCAAACAAACAAACAACAAAAAACATGACTAGAGGAAATGAATCACCTGGAGGAAGCCACCCACAGAAAGGTTTAGGTCAGATGTTTTGGGACTCCTAAAATCTTTCGGCAGATACTTATGATGGATTAGCTACAGAAACATGTACTCTGTTTTCAGGTAAACATTTTACTATTAGGAAACACCAGAATTTCTACTGATGAATCATTATCTCTGCAATATAGCCAGTACATTAAAATCATATATTAATACTACAGGGAGATTTTATTTGGATTCAGTATGCTGAAGGTAAATTTTGAAGTGAGTCAGCAAATGATTCTTGGTTAGGATTGAGGGCACAAACTATGAACAACAGTGAGATTTCATTTGGATTCTATATAGTCTTCAGATAAAATCTCATTATATATACATATCCACAGATAGTACCATCAAGGGCAACTGGGTGAATGAGATGTCACCATGGTCTCTTTAAATCTATCACTCCTTGAAATACAGTAGAGCCCTTACTGACATACCTGTTCCCACAGAGCACCACATCCAGAACACAGTTTATTTCATTTTCCATTCTCCCAGCACTTCTCTCTGCAACCCTATCTGTGAAGGAAGGGAAATGCAGTTAGCTGTCAGGTTCTGCATGGCATTACTTTTCCATGGATGAGAGTGAGGCACTGAATTACCCTCACCCTGCACTCTGTAACCATTTCACCTTCCCCTCCATGCTGTGGTACAAAGGAAGACCCACAAGACAATTGGTTAGCTCACACCAGGATGAGCCTGTCCAGTAAAGCAGAGTTCCATGCTTCCTGGAGGCAGGAAGAAGGTACAGTGGAGTTGGGAACCTCTAGACCTGAATGAGACATGAAGGTTTCTGTTGCCATTCATCATTATCCTTCATGCACCATCAGCACATCAGGCTGAAGTCAAACCTATCCTGGGCTCATTTTACATGGCCTTTTCTATTCAGAGGTAGTAATAACACTTCATCTCCGCTGCTATTTGAACTAAGGAAATGGATTTGTCATCCTTACCACACTGTAACTTACATGTGCTGATGCCTCTACTTCCCAAAATGGTATCACGCTTCCTGTTGGGTCATTTGCAGTGGATAATCCACTATAATAATCTGATTTTTATTACAAGTGCCCTGGTACAGACCTGCAACTTAATTTGGTTGCTACCTGTAGCTGGTGCCCCATAAAAAGGAATTAAAATAAAAATTATTTTGCTTGGTTTTTTGTGTGTGTCAAAAACATATCCTTATTCTCACATGCATACTTTAACAACTCCATTACCTATACATCCAAAAGTATATAGATAATACAAAACGCCACTGAGGTACAAGAGTAACAGCATGCAGTAGGTAGGGTATAAAGTGGGTGCTTTAATGTGACTGGAAGACTTTTTCCCCTTTATTAGGTATGCTGTTATACAGTCTGAGAAGCCAAGCCATAAATGGGTTCAAGACCAGTCACAGTTCAGAAGAAATCTGTACTAAGGAGACCCCTGCACAGGAAAGCTGAAGAGGCACCAGGAAACATTACTGTAAGTGACTCTTTTGGACTCCTTGCAATAAAGTTCTATTTAGCTTCCAAAGCTTTCATTACTGTGTATTATCTCCCACTCCCCGTCTCACCCACAGTGGAGCACATACATACACTATTTTATACAATTATACACCTATAATTGGCATGTTCTCAGATGCACACACTTTTCTTGAAGCTGAGGTTAATCTTCCTTGAAGGCTTAGGTTTTACTCCTGTTTAATTTTGCTCAATAAAATTCTTTGCTGTTACATAAAACCACATTGGCAATCAAGCTGTGATGTTCAATGCATATTACCCTTGACCTGCAGAAAAATTCCCTGGAAAGTTTTAAAAAATCTGTTACCACAGAATTCTGGGAGTACTTAATGTTAGTTTTCAAAATGTCAACAGCAGGACTGCTTATTGCTTGCAGAAAAGCAAGAGAGATTATATGCACTGTGTCTGAGTAAAGCCATATAGATTTTTGAAAACCTAAATAGGTGAAAGCTTTACAAGGATCTTTTTTTGTATCTCATCTCTCCACATATATGTACAGTGTAAAATATTATTAATTAATATGGAGCTCAAACTATCGATAGTTCATTTTAATGAATTGTAGGTCTTGCTCTGGTTTGTGGATCCTAGGAGATATATATATACGTTAATTTCTCAATCTGCATATAGCAGGATACAATATTAGTTATTGTATAATAACTGTTTAAATTGTTTAATTTATATAGTTAAACTGTGGCTAACTGTATTTACCTCATTCTGAAAGTACTGAATCATGGTTGGCTCAAACAAGGTATTTTGTTTCATTTCATTGTACTGAAGATTATGATGGTCAGATTTAGGTATACTAATCTGCAGCACCGACATGCACAAGAGGATATGAGCATGAAACAAGGAGAAGGCATGTTAGATATCTGTCCTCCTGAGTCGTGGCATTTTGCCCTCTTTAGCACCGAGACAGCAACTGATTGCCAGGAGAGGGTCCCTAGTACATACTGCAGGGGTGTATCTGTTTGGATGGGTGGATCCTCTCACTTTTCTTTTCCTTTCACACACATAGTCCACTCCTGGAGGGGTGCTGACAAGGCCCCCAGAGCAGTGGGTCCTAGAGTTAACACATTATGAAGATGAATGGGGCTGATTAGACTTCACACAGCAACTGTTTCAGGCTGGCTACAGACCCAGGCAAATATACTGCATTGGTTACTCGTTTCACACAAGAAACTTATGTAGAAACTTACTTTATCTAACAAAAGCAGAAATTCTGAGATTATTGCACAGAATAAAAGCCCTCCAGAAGTTAGGGCTTTAGCTAAGGGACTATAGAGTCTATACCCTTAAACGCAGGCCGAGATTCAAGAGCTATCGTAAGAAAGATAGGCTTTCACTGTATGCGAGTACTGCTATTAAAAAGGGAAATAGCTACCCAATGTGAAAAGTAACTAAATTGGAGACTGTGTTCACTTATGTGTTTGTACATCACAGGCTCTGAACCTGATACAATACAAGTAATGGTAATAATAATAATAAAAAGATGGCCCCACTTACACTGATCTGATATTTTTATATCCTGCCTGGGAGAATTGAGAAGGAGGAACCACCGCCCATCTTAGCTTTTCAGACAAACTTGGGTTGAGAGCAGTTGAGTAATAAAAAAAGCTCATATTCAGCTCTCCGAGGTTCCCTTTCTGCAAAGCAGAACAGCCAAAAGCAGTTAGCAGATATTAGAAATAAAGAAGAGTGAGCCCAGTGAGGCACTTCTGCAGAGGCTTCTAGTCCCTCTGACAACAGCAAAGAAATCCTGAAGTTGACCTGGGCATCTGGGAGATTTTCAATAAAGCTATGTTCAACCTGAAGTGTCTGCAGTGATCATCAGGATAAGCCCACCATAATTGCCCAAAATCTGTGTGCTTAACACTGAGACGTGTCTTTTGGTGCATTCGAAGAAGCTCACCAATGACAAGGGAGCAGGTGCCAAAGGGGGCCATGTAAAATAATTCCTCGTAAGGACAATTTATCCACAGAGCAAATTCAGTGCAGAGAGGTGGAATGTAAGCATCTTCAGTGTCTCAGCAATCTCCTTATTTCATTAGTTCAGCATCTGTGCCTCACTGCCAAGTGTGCAGAACTGTACCGAGCCATGGATCCACTAGAGTAAACAGAGAGCAACAGAAGTGGGCTGGGTTGGAGAGGTGGGAGAGAAACCTAAACTAAAATTGATATTTCTTAGGAAAAAGAGCCCAACTTCCCCTCCTGAAAAAAAGAACTCTATTTTTGTTACATCACATGATCTCAAATGCACTGATTTAGCACTAAAACATCTCAATGAAATGAGCAGTACATAATCCATTCTGTGTGTTACCCCCCTGAAAGTTTATTTCATTAAGGAAAACAAACCTCTTATTTAAAATAGCCAACATATAGCATTTTCATGTCAAAAAAAACCTTCATCTAAAAGACAGCAACCTCACTGGTTTATGACATGTGTTGTGTGGACTCCAATAAATGAGATAAATACCACTTGCAAGTCATTCTTTCTAACTTTTAATTAAAATACACTTTTTTCCTTTTTACATGCTTAATTATCCTCCTATTTGCAATGCTTTGGAAGTTTTTGCCAGAGAATAACCCTATGAAAGCATAACATTATTCCATACTGAAAGGAGCAATTTGAGAGTGCAGGAAAACTACTGGCAAGTTGTACCATTGTTTTAGCTCTCTCTTATGCATGTACTCACCAGAACATAAGAGAGAGAAGAAAGACCAATTACTAAATAAGAGAAGAGATGAAGATTAGCAGTCTCTTTTAGATCTTTGCTTCTTCTCTGGGCCAAGTGTTTTGACAAGGATTTTCTTCACAGACTGAAAGCTCAGTACTGCTCTCTGCTGCCTGCTTGTAGCTTTTAACCCCGCTGTGATAGTGAAGAAAGAAATCCAGGGGGGTGTAGGAAAACAAACAGATAAGCATGTTCACTTCTCAGTCAGTTCAGATAGTTTAATTTTAAAATTACAGTCAATTCTCCCTTCCATTTTTATCATCTTTTATATCAGGGTTGCTTTTTGTATTACACTTTTTCTCTTTTCTGTATTATGTGAGTGCTTTTTATTTTGCAGTGTAGTTTTTTATTTTACAGGTTATAAAACCCATCTGGAATTAATCTTTAAAGATGAATGCCCCTCTAATTTCATACATTAACTATACTGTACATATTTGCCCCTTTTACGCATTACTGTTTTTGTCTGAATATAAGTTAGCTGACTATTGTTGTCAAGATTCCAACGAATTAAAACATTAGAAATAAAGTAAATCAGAGAGTCTCCAAAAATCAGGGGAATTTGTGAAACTGCACAGAGTGAATACATAAGGGATGGCTTTTTCTTGTTTCTTAGCCTGGGAGCTAATTGAACTGGGGCTCCGTTAGCCATTGCTCTCTAGGAAGAAGTTATTACAGAAGCTGCTTTGTGCCACTGAGCTTAGCAGTATCTCTGGAGGCACAACTGGTGCTTTATTAATATCCTTGACACAACATGAGGCAATTGGAATAAGACAACAATGTTAGTCTCACCCCATCCATTATAAGGGAAATCAGCTGTATGATAGCTGGCAATGTTGCTCAGAGTCATTTTCAAGTTCCTCCCAGTACAGAAAAGAAACTAAGCAGCTCATGTCTGGAACAATGGCCTTGGTAGTACATTACACTTTGGTATCAATAGCTAATGGAGGAAAACTGAGGTATACAATAGTGACTTCGGGCTTTTCCTTAAGTGGGCACTGGTGAGCTTCAGTCTGATCAAATACCCTGCCCACTAGTGAAGCTGACAGAGCTGCTTTTAAAAGATTTACCACTACTAGCAGCAGATAAGGATTCAGTACACCAAAATTAGTTTCTACATTAGATGGCAAAGGAGGTTGAAATGGCGGTGCACCCATGTGTAGACAGACTAATAGAAAGTGACAGCTCCCCCCTCCGCACCACACCATTTAAAAAGACAACTTTGTGAAGAGGCAAAAAATTGCACACTTCCTTCTTCCTCTAGACAGATCTAATTTGTGGTCTGGCTACAATGGCACATTATATATTAATTCAGGTAGAATTGGGAAGTGGGTCCCACCCATCTAATAGTTATGGGCATCTTGCAAGGGAAGCTCACATCATTATATACGACAAAATGTTTTGCAGGCTGTTGAAAGATAAGATTGAGTGCCACAGTGGAAGGTGGCCCTGTGGCTAAGGCCTTCTGGCTAAGGCTCTTAGCTGTGCCATGGGTGTCCTGTGAGAGCAGGTACAAGTCACTTCTCTGTGGCTCAGCTTCCTACCTGTCAAACAGGGAGAAGCCCACCACCTCTTTCCCTCCCATCCCGTCACCCCAACACCTTTGTCAGTCTTGTCTCCTCTGAATGTATAAGCTCTTCAGGGTAGGGACTGTTTTACTACAAGTTTGTATAGTCCCTACACAACGGAGCCCTGATCTTTGTTAGGACTTCTAGTTGCTACTGAAATGTAAATAACTAATACGTAATCACCAATCAGACATGTTATTTTAATGAAGATCATTTTGATTTTTACCTTTCCTTTGCCAGCACATTGCACTCTTTCAAAACTCAAAGCCAAGTCATATGGGATTTCAGCCCTCCTCTGGGACTATGATGGTGAGGATTTAGGACTCAGGAAAGCCTAGATAAGCAAGAAGTACTGTACACAGCAAAGGAATTGTAGTGTATGTAGCGGGGTGTGGATTTTTCAGACCATGTTGTAACTCTCCTCTCAATTGGGGCTCAGCCCAACTCACACTGAGGTCAATGGAAAGTCTCCCATTGAGTTCAGTGGGAGCTGGATCAGGCCCTTTAACAGATACGTGGTTTTGTTAATTCTGCATTCTACCTTCAGGAATGGTTATTACAAAATGGTTGCAGAATGGACTTCCTGGTGGAAGATAAGTACCATCTGCTCCATCTGATTCCCATCAACATGTCAGATTTGCTGCTTCAGCGAATGAAGTTACCATTAGATTTTTTTTTAATTGCCCACCTGATGTCAACTTTATTACTTCTATGTACACCATGCACAGCAAAAACATTATCACGATGTAAAAAACATGTTGCATAGGTATAACTGACTCACATGCAAGTTTTATTGTTGCTGTTACTGGTTAGCCAAGACTGTAAATCCCAGGAATAACATAAGGAATCCATCGAGCATGGTTCATATTACACAGCGATAGTTCATTCTTTCTAACAAGGCAGACACTGTTCAGTATTAAATGATGATGTTCAGATGCTGGCCTATGGTCATCCATGCCTGACTCTGAAATACAGCTTGTCTCCATAGAATCTACAGTACTTAATTCAAAGGGAGTTTGGTTCTTCCAGTCCAATGACACATGCTAAAGTAAGTCAGATGATTTGTTTTGACTTGAACAGGAGGAAAGCACAGGAAAACACTTTAAAATCCTTTGAGTTTCTTTAACAGCACTGCCACTTGGGGATGTTATGTAAAATCCAGGACTGGCAACACAGAGGAAGAGAGTAAACCCAGAATGAAATGTCTTGGAGACTATCATCTTCCAATGAAAGTGTACCTCTGGTTTAATCGGATGCACACCGACAGGGCCTATGAAAAATACCAAGAGTCATTCACTCCCTTTAGTTCTTTTTAGTATCATCTGGCAACATAAGTGGAGAACCAGAATCAAAAACCGCAGTTGTGCTGCGTTGAATAATGTAGCCTGACAAAGGCTGGTTAATAAGGAATATTTCCAATGACAGAGTGGTTATAAGGTTACGTCTTGCACTGACTTCATGACTGTTTTAACTCCTAGGAGTCTCCAGATTTCTCCCTGTCAGGCATTCCACATGGCACCCTGGTGAGTAACTAAGAGAAACCTAGTGAGTGAAAACGGACTTGTGAATCAGTCCACATAATTTCTAGGGTTGTACAAACTGCATCCATTTATTTCCAATGGATTGCAGCAATCTGAGTTGTTCACTGACCCAAAACACATGTGTCAAGAAAAACACTCTCTGAAATGAAACAGGAAGCCCCACGAAGAGTTTTCAGAGCTGAATTCCAGCCCATATTACTTTAAAATGAAAAACAAGCCTCTTAAACCAAGAAGATTGACAGCATCTCCTGACACATGGTTCCATCAACCCTAATTTCAACATGTTAACTTCTCCACTGATTTCCTTGCCTAAAGTGAGGGAAAGCGCCAGATTTAAGGGCCCCCCAACTCCTCTCACAACCTCATCAACCACAGTCCTCACTTTCCTAGCCTGGCTCACAAAGAGTTATCTAGAGAAGAATATCAGAACTTTCCCCAGAATGGCTTCCATGTGGCTTGCATTCCACATACCAAATGAAAACAATGACAGAACAACAACAAAGGGAATAAAAGGAGAGTTAAAAGGACTACGCCATTTTGAGGACAGTTTTTTCACATCTCTCTGCCAATGTAAGAACATATGCTCACGCTCCTTCATACCTGTGGACCAATGTGTAGCCATAGGGAGTTCTGTGACTATCTGGTTTAACTCCTGCGAGCCTTCATTTATCTCTTTTGGGTTGAGAAGTGGTTAAAAAAGAAAAGAAAATTAAATCACCAAAGCCAACTGGAGGAAAGAATGGACAGAGTATATGCTTTCTACCTGGCTTTCTCTCAAAGTCATTGTCTTGTTTCAGAGTAGCCATGGGGCTAGTTAGCTGTCTGCTTACCAGAGACAAACCCTACTATCTCGCAAGTCAACAGCCTCTAAATCACCACCCTTCTTAAGGTTTCATTTCTTTTAATAGCACAGTAAACAAAAAGCTTAAAACAATACCCAAAATGATACTCTTTGCCATTTGGATAACTAGTAGAACAAAAAAAGCTACTAGTAGCAGTTGTGACACACTAAACAAGTAGGGTGAGCCCTACAAAAAATAAACCTTAAAACACTAGAGTAGGGACTAGATATGAAAAGTAACTAGCCCACAGATGTGGAATACATTTTTACCTTTCAATTACTTAAGTGTGTGACCAATAACTTGATCCAAACCCAGTTTCCAGGTTTGAATATCCTAAAATTTTTAGGATGTTTAAAATCTGGACTTGAATGTAGATCTGAATTTTGCAAATAACTTCTACATTCCAGCACACATTACTTAGGTCATTATACCATTTATGAAACCAAAGCACTTAAAAGCAAATAAGTAAATACTTAAAGGATATCAGAAATTTTACTTTGCCCTCATAGGAAATATGAATTATTCATTTTTATTCACATTAAATACAAAGAAATTAATATCCCTTCATTACACAACCAGCTTAACTCTGACCAATTGCTTCTGTTAATAAATATTGTTATCCTGAATTCAGTGCCTAAATTTTTTCTGTTAAGAATTATATTTAGGTGGGAAAAATCAGTTATTAAATGTATCAACTGACAGAATTATAATGAGTTTTTCTAGAGAATAATATTGAATATGTTATTTAAATAAAAAAGTATATAATGTTATTGATTTATGATGAAATTATGAACCTAGATTGGCAATTGAGACTGATTAAAGCATTACTAATGTGTACATACATCATTTAAATGTGTTTTGTGTGGATTGTTGTGGGCTTACATTTGAAGTTTACTTACAAACATAGTTTTTTTTACTGGCCCCACACCTCTAAACCCACATGTCTCTTCTGCTTAAACTACAGGGAGATTTTGCTAGTTGTCAGCTATAGAAGGATACTTTTGTTCTTTTTAACCTACAAAGAGAAAGAGAAGGCAACATATGTGGTCATACACTAAGGCCACAATCCTGCAGAAAATCATGCACGTGTGTAACATTTCTACTCTAAATAGCCCTATAGAAACCAGGCCAGGTTAAAGTTGAAATTATTGTGTTTGATGAAATATGCATTTCTTTGTACTTGATGTGAATAGATGAATAATTTATATTAATTATACAGATAGTGTAAAATTGATGAGGTCCTTAAATATTCACGGGTTTGCAAGTTTTATAAATGCTGTAGCACAAGTACAGAAATACCATTTAGTAACCTGCCCTCCTCCCACTCCCTGCCTTTTTTTAAGCAGAGATGAGGTCATTTGAAAAAACTGGATCCAAGTCAAACTCCAGATTTCCTTAAAAATTTAGAGTGTTCAGGGAAATCAATGGGACTAATCCTCAGAGTAAACTTAACCAGGTACCTAAATATTGTCCATAGTGTCCTATTCTGCTTCCACTGAAAAATGCAAAAATCTCCCCCTGATGTTAATAATGATTTAAGCCAATATCCAGTGGTGAGCTCATCACTAATGTTTACCAAATATCTTTGACTCAGTGTCTACAGCAGTTGTTTCTCTAAACTTCTTGGTACAGTACTTGGCATAACTTCTGCCACTTGGCAGATCTCTCTTGCAAGGCATTATGTCTTAATACATCATTTAAAGAAATCTCAAGCTCAGGAACCCAAAAGGTATATCTACTTTTTTAAATCTTTGTTTACTGGTGGGAGGTAGGGGGTGTGTGTGTGTGTGTGTGTGTGTGTGTGTAAAAAGAGACAATAAGTTGAAGCTGAAATGAGGAAATCAATTAAAGATATCAGAAATCCACAAGTAAATTTTTTAAGAATGCACATCAATACAAAAATAAAAAACCCTATCAATCTCATTATGAATATATTAGAAAACTGTAGCTATTTTTTAAGGTATGAAATCAGTAATTCCTTCCTTTATCATTATAGATTATAATTACATGACTTAGGTAGTGTATTGGGGAGATCTAATTATCAACTGATGAGTCATACTATACAATTTTGGCTGTAATCAGTCATGTTCTAAATGGAATCCAAGCTACATGATGGTAATTATCCATTGTGGATGGGAGGAGATGGTGATTTATTTTTCAAAGTGGTGGTGCCACCTGATATGTTCACAAAAAGGCTGCAGAAAGACTTGGCTGCAGGACAAAATGTTTATATGGTGTGAAAAGGAACTACTTATCTAGAAAACTAGCCTAATAATAGTAAACTATGCACTTTTATCCCCAGCTCCATGTGAATGTATTATAAAGTTAACATTTAACACACTACAAATACACACTCACCTCCTTCTCTTTTTCTGTCCTGCTTAACATTTGGCTCCTAAAAAGCACAAGGTCCAGCGCATCCGTGTACCAATTTTGAAGTGCGGGCTGTGGCTGCTGTTAGAAACAATTGGGGGTCACAATATTCCCTGGAGTGATCTGACATGAGAATGTACAGGCACCAGGGCCAGCTCTAGGCACCAGCCTAGGAAGCATCTGCTTGGGGCGGCACCTGGCAGAGGCCGGCATTCCATCCATTCTTAGGGCGGCACACTCCGCTCCGGACATTTTATTTTTTATTTTTTTTTTTGCTTGGGGAGGCAAAAAGGACAGTGCCACCCCTGACAGACACTGCCCTTGGGAATAGTGTCTCAGTCTGCCACCCCTTTGCAAACCTGCACAAGGGCCAGCTACAGATCTGGCTTTATATTATCGACATTTCGTAATACATATAAAGCCAGGTCATCAACTGGTATAGATTCATCAATTGTATTGGAGCTAAATCAATTTACACCAGCTAAGGAGCTGGCCCATAATCTATGGCACATTTCTGGGCATGATTATGAACTCAAGAATATTAACATTTAGCATTTCTAGGGTACCTCCATTGGAAGAGCTCTAGAAAGCTTTTATATTCACTAATAAATTGGGAATTTCAACACCTCTATGAGGAAGATACTATCCCCATCTTACTGATAATGTAAAAAACCTGTAGGAACGCTAGGAATTGATATCTTCACTCCCATTCCTGTTTTTCAAATGCCAGACCATGTTTCCACCTCTGTTAAATAGGGAAGGCTGCCTGTGTGACCTTACGTAAGTCACTTAGTCTCTGTTTCCATTTCCGCACAAGTAAAATGAGGAAAATAGTATTGGCCTATCTCCAAGGTGTGAGGATAACCACATTAAAGATTGTGAGGCTCTCCTATGCTACTGTAATAGGGGTCATAGAATACATCAAAACCAAACATCTTCAGCTGCACCTGGAAACAAGTTGGTGCAATTAGCAAGAAGTGAACCTAAAACATTTTGGAGTTTTGCGTTGGATTGGCCAAATTTGTTGGAGGCTGAGCTGGAGTCTATTTTAACTTATCCAGATCCCTTTAGTCTAAAAATTGGCCTACAGAGGATATGAAAACAGGTTGTTTTAAGGGGTTTTGTCATTCAGCTTCAGGTCCTATTTGAAACCAGGCATTGACAGAGACATGTAAAAGAGAGGGTGGGGGGGGGGGAATATAATCACATTGTTTTCAATGTTCAAATAAGTTTCAGTTTCAGTCAGAGTTTGAGACTCATTTTATCCACATCGGTTTGATCTTCTTTAATAAATATAAACTCTGTACTGAGTTTATAAAACAGGTATTATTTACTTAATAGCTCCTTACAATTTCCAGAAAGAATTTATATTTCACAGATCATTGACTTGATAGATTATGACAGCTCCTCTGAAGATCTTCTGGTCTACTGGGTCATTATGGACACCATGCATAGCTAGTAAATTAATGTCCTAACTTTCCTAGCAACATTTTTGCTCAAAATATTTTATCACTCAAGATCCAAATACAAAGTCAAAAGTTAAATTTATTTTTAAAAAGCAAGAGCAGACCATTTTCTTGCAAGCTGGTGTGGTTTTAAAAGTAATTTTATGAATTATATAATGTAGAAAGTCTTTTATTTGTGTACTACTAAAGTGGGATAGGTGAGTGGCTTTCAAAATTGGTACAACCTTTCCAGACTACTGTACCCTTTTCAGGAGTCTGATTTGTTTTGAGTACCCCAAATTTCACCTCACTTAAAAACTACTTGCTTACAAAATCAGACATAAAAACACAAAAGTGTCACAGCACATTATTACTGATAAATTGCTTACTTTCTCTATCATATAATTAGAAAATAAATCAACTGAAATATAAATATTGTATAGTATAGTAGTATATAATGCACTACAAACAAGTCATTGCATGAAAATTTAGTTTGTACTGACTTTGCTAGTGCTTTTTATGTAGCCTGTTGTAAAACTAGGCAAATATCTAGATGAGGTGACGTCTCCCCCTGACCCCAGAAGACTTCTGCATAGCCCCTGGGGAAGAACCACTGCTAGATCAGCAGTTGTTAAACTTGTGGAGCTGTGGCCCTTTTTCCCATCCCCACGGGTCGCCGTGACCCCCGAGTGTCCGCTGAAATGCCGCCGAATGGAACGCTTCTGGTTTCGACGGCATTTTGACGCACATGCCGAGCACTTCACAGTTTCTGCCGAAAAGCCACTGAAACTTTCACTTCCGCGGCTTTTCAGGCGGACACTTTGAAGCACGCGGCATGTCTGCCGAAATGCCACTGAAAGCGAAAGCGTTCAGCTCGGTGGCACTTCAGCAGCACAGGGAGCTTGCGACCCCCTAGGAATCGCCCCGCAACTCCCCAGGGGGTCGCGACCCCCAGTTTGAGAACCACTGTGCTAGATAATTCACAGAAGGTATAGAATGAAATGGTCCCTGCCTCAAAGAATTTACAGTCTTAAGCCTAGACCCTGCAGAGACTTGCACAGCTGATTTACTGCACATTTATGAATAGTCTCCCATTCACCTCAGATTACTTAATAGTGCATAAATTTTAGCGCTTGGTTCCAGGACTGAAAATTCTTATCCATATGAGTTAAGGAAGACCGGAAAGTGCTGGGACTCCTTAATTACTGCAGGACACACATAGCATACTCAGAGATGGTGGAACCAATCCAAAAACTTACCTGAGGGGGACAACCTGCAAATGAGTCAGTAATATGGGACATGGAGCAAGAGGAGGCATTCACAGAAGTAAAGCAAGTTCTAGGCTCCTCCCCCAGCTTGGGCTTACCCAATATGGGAAAGCCGTTCCACCTTTACTGCACTCACAGTAAGACTCAATATGCCGCTGTGCTAACATAGCACCCCGGTAACAGGCAGTTAAGACCCCCAGGATCACAGGGGCTACTGGAGTGCATAGCTGCTTTACATTGTGCAGTCTGGGCTGTGAAAACCTGGGAGAGATATACGCTTATGGGTATACTGGTATTGCACCCTCCCACACACTTATTGACCTCCTTAATACCAGGTGACTGAGATCTGTAACAGATGCCCTCAGGACTTGGTGGGAGTCAACACTGTGCCTGCAAAACCCTAATTTCTCCATAGTGAGGGACATAGGAATATATGTAGCTGAATACCTGAACATAGATGGAGAGGTGCATGAATGTCTCATAGATAGGGGAGAAGAAGTGTTGGGAAAAGTAAAGGAAGAGCCATTAGAGGCAATCCAGGCATAATTTTGTATGTAGATGGGTCAAGAAAGTATGAAAATAGAGTGCCATATACAGGATGGGTAGTGGCAGTCAGTGATGGAACAGTAACAGTGTCAGGTCAGCTGGACGGTTCAAAATCAGCCCAAGAAGCAGAGCTGACAGCCCACACTGAAGCTCTAAGAGTGGAGGAGGGCAGGAGGCTCAGTGTACACAGACAGAAGATGCACATTCGGAGTAGTGCATGACTACATGAACGTGTGGTCACACAGGGATTTTCATAACAACCACCGGCAAACCCATGAATAACGTGGAAGCTGTGAAACGACTATCAGAACTGGCAGTGTTCAAAATAAAAGCACATCATAAAATCTCAAGCGAGGCACAGAAGGGTAAACTACTGGGCAGACAAACGTGCTAAACAGGCTACACATGCAAATCCTGCCAGGATTTGTACTACTGCAATGACTGAGGAGAAGATGAATTTGAAAAAGTTATATGCAACCATAAGCCTGGAAGAGAAAAGCACATTAGAAGGACAAGGCTGTGTGGATAAAAACCACCTTTGGTATGGGCTGGGGGCGGGGAAGCTGGCAGCCCTTGAGTGCATGGGTCTGCTGCTCCATGCCATCCTCTCCCGAGCTCACCTGGGATGGAAGCGAATGAGAGCTGCCCTGAAGCACTGGTGGTGGCTAGACATGAAAAAAGCTGCTTTATGATTTCTTAAAAGATGTGTAACGTGCACAGGTAAATCTGGGTAGGAGGAAGAAAGTACCCTTGAACCATCAACCATGGCCAGAAGGACCGTGGCTGAATCTGCAGATTGATTTTACTGGGCCTTTGCCACAAAGCCGGAGATATAAGTAAATTTTGGCAATTATTGAGACTTTCACCCGATGGGTAGAGGCATTCCCCACTAAAAACTGTACTGCCACAACAGTGGCTTGTATCTTAGCAGAGGAGATAATACCTAGATGGGGCCTGCCGCTGTCAACAGACTCAAACCAAGGAACTTGGCGTGTAATGAAAGAGGCATTTAAGGCACTAGAAACTAAGCAAAGGTTCCATGTACCATACCACCCTGAAAGCTCAGGGATGGTGGAAAGGATGAATAGGACAAAAGCAGCTTTAACAAAAGCAGTTCTTGATATAGGCGATGGATGGGAACGCATGCTGCCTGCTGTGCTTTACCAAATCAGAGGCAGCCCAAACAAGCTGACTTAGTTAACACCCCTTGAATTGATGTCAGGAAGAGCAATGAGAATGTCTAGTGATGCAGTCCTGCCTCAAGAAGGGTCAAGACCCTTCGCACACAGGTTACAGAACTACAATAAAGTATTGGACAATGAATTAAAAGACCTATACAGCCAAGTAAAAGAAAATCAAACCTAGCTGGATGATCGCAGTCGTCTGAACAAACCTGCATTTCAAGTTAGGGATCTGGTAATGCGTCGTATTTATCCAGAAGATAAAGGAATTCTTAAACCCAGGTGGCAAGGCCCCATGCAAGTCCTTTTGACTACTAACATGTGCCAAGGTTGAGGGGGGGCGGGGGAGAATGGGAATGTTTTGGAGGCACCAAAATCAGTTAAAACTGTTTGAACCAGTGTTGCCAATACTAACAATACCTCCACCAGTAAACAGGAAGAGGAGGGACTGAGGGGTGACCATGAGGAGGTTCCTGCTGTGGCTCCTGCTGCCCCATAGTGCATGATGGAGGACACAAGTAACATGCTGTGCGAACAGTTCTGGCTTCAGGCACCAGCTGAGGAAGCACGTGCCTGGGGTGGCTCATTCTAAGGGGTGGCATTTCGGTCAAAAAAAGGGCGGCACAATTCGTCCGCCTTTTTTCTTTTTTTTTCCCCTGCTTTGGCGGTCAGGCGGCTTTTTTTTTTTTTTTTTGGTGTGTGTGCACGTGGGGCAGCAAAAAGGATAGAGCCGGTGCTGCATGTGAAAGGGAGGGCTGGGAACGGATCACCAACACCCCTTCTCTGGATTTGCTTCACTTTAATTGCCATACTAAAGAAATGCTTAGCTCTTGCAGGACACGTACAGGAACCAATAAACCAGTCTGGCCAGCGGTAAAGGTAAAGCTGTGGGTAAGACACGAGCATTCAGAACATAAGGGGATTCAAAAAGTCGATCACTGATGATTATGTCAATAGGGAGATTAGTAATATCACAATCCTAATAACAACTGACTGCCCAGTTGTTCGCTGGTGTTAAGTGCCAGAAATTATGGAATTTTAAGGAACTATCTGGAGGGAAACATGGAATTGCATGGGATCCTCACTTATAATAAAAGACAGTATCAGACCATGTTGTGGCCCCTCATAAGGACAGCGTCCAGATTATCTTTAAAGGGGGATGGCTGCATACTAATAGTGAAGGGGATTACAAAGTCCTGAGCTTTCCCTCGTTTAAACACAACTACTTTGCATACTGCAATAATACAGGCATTGAACAAAACACACAGGCCTCTGTACTGGAATCTGTGTGGGACTATGTAGGGAAGAAACCGAGTACTCATGAAAGGTCATGTGCCAATTATACCGGCCCAGTTCCTGTGGCGGTTGGGTCTGTTGACTCAGAGGGCCGGGAGGGCTACCACTTAAGGCACAGACGGAGGTAACCCCAGAGCATGGGGGACATTTGTAGGGCAACGGCCCAAACTAGAATGTCCACAAATGGGAACAATTAACCAAGTTATCACAGACAAGGTGGAACCAGCCAACTGTGTGTCATGCCCTAAACAAATTCTTATTCCAGAGCCAGGATTGGTCATGAAAGGGCATTACCAGTCCTCACCTCAGAAGTATTCCACCCCTATAAGGTTGAGGTGCGCATCCCCTTAGAGAAAGTAAATAGACAACGTGCAAGGGTCAGGCCTCACATGGGAAAGAACATTACTAGCCTGACAAACCAAATTGGTGCGCATCTAACTAGACAGAAAAGGAAGTTACCAGATACTGTTGCAGGATGGTTTGGTGCAACACCTATGCCATAGCACACCAAGCTGAAAGGAGGAACCAACTTGAATCAAGGCTGGCACATGTCATAATATCTAACACCTGGGGAGGATTGGATACTAATAGGGCCTGCCGACTGATCCTAGACAGCTTAAAGGATCTGTCAAACTCCATATTCACCTCATTGGATATAACAAAACACCCGGGTCAATAATTCACCATTCTGTTAATAAATGGTACCAAAATAAAGGAATTGGAAGAGAGTGGTTGGAGAGCAGGGCAAGCATTGGCTATCACCACACAGGGGATTGCACCCGATCTCCTGGATGGCCGGGTCCACCTGGCCCTTTTGGAAGTAGTAGAACCCCATCTCCCCAGTACCCCTCCATGGGAATAGGGAAACAGAGAATCAATGAGAGTCCAAAGCCCAGCTTGGACAGGTCATAGCATAATCTTCATGCTTCTAGGAATACCTCACTCACAATGAGTTAGAATGGTGACCACCCTGCCAGTGTGGAGGAGGGGTCATGTTACTAAAATAGAAGGCACTGCATATTCTGAGGTTGCTGGAAAAGTGTTGTACCCTAGTGAATGTTGTACCCACACTGATAAGGAAATTCTGTGTATATGCCCATACAATATTTTAACAAATATGTCTAGGTTCGAAGTGGCCTTCACTGAGAAACTGGGGTACATGGAAATGGTCCAGATGAACAGTATCTACTGGTGTGTGACAGCCCAGAACCACTCCATCGAGTTAAATGGAAAGTCCTGCCCCTCAGCACATCCATCCATGTGCATGATGGCCCCCCAAAGGGCAACCCTGACTATTGATGGGACACGGCTCCCCTGTACTCTGCCAATGACGGATAACCTTTCATGGGATACGGAATGGCACTATGGCAGTGAGAATTTTGAGGAGGGTCTTCTGGCCTTGCAGGCAAAGATCAAGGAGTTGGTGGCCGACACCCAGAGACACATTGGGGAAGGCTATCTCAGGTACACGCAGATAGGAGAGACCGTGGACCAGGCTAGTGTTAAGTACTCTGAGGCACAGAATCAGGCAGTGGAGGTTAAAGCAATAATTATGGGCAATACCATCTCAGGTGACGAGATCTCCTGGGAGTGGATCTAATTGCTTTTCTGACAAATTGTGTGGGGAATGTCCATCCTGACATTCCTGAGAGTGTTGATACTTTACTGGTGATTCCAAAGTAAGCTGGAAAAGTTAAAAGGTTAAGGTCATGAGGAGGGACTGAAGGGCCCAAATTGTTTTGCTGTGGATGTAAGCTCTTAACTGCAATTTCTGCTAAGAACTTTTCATCTAGGCCTGGGGTCCACAGCTTGGCCTGGGCATGAGGAATAGCTAACAGAGAACAATACATGGCTACAAGAAAGCTGGGGTAAACAGATACACTTGTGTGTTTCAAGTTAGTGAGTGGAGTCAGCATAACTCCAAATGTAATTGCCCTTACTGTGAGTTATAGACTCATGAAGTGCTGAGAAACGCTTCAAAGTTAACTCCCTAATGCATGGAGGAGATAGTGGCACAATACCCCTCAGATCCCAAACAGAGTTTGTGGAGAGCCCTAATATGATTTACATGAGTTATGACACCCTCCCCTCACAGATGTATGCTAATCCAAGCCCACAGAAATGCAAGAGTACACTTATAAACAATTGATATTGTTAAGTACTATTTACTGCTTTTTTGCTTTAAATTTCCAGGAATGTACCTGCTGGTCAACCGGGAGAGCTGTTATCTCATTCCCCTGAATCCCAATTAGGATTTAACCCATATACTTTAATAGACATAGTTTGGGGCAATTACCTGTGTGTCAGCAATACGTTAATTTGCGCAGTGGGCGGAGTCGTTACGTAATTTTTTAGACCATTGGCTTATTGTGCATGTCTTGTCTTGCTGCTAGAACCTATCCAGGGGCTTGGGAAAACCCACCCCCGTGGCATCTCTCTGCCCAATGAGCACCTATATAATCTATTGTAATTAATTGTTTTGCAGTGTCTCTGAGCCTAATAAGCAAAGTGACGTGCCACCAGAGCTGTGCGTAATAAACTCCTGTACTTGACTCTACACAAGTGTGGATTGCTGTTCCTTCAATCATTTACGTAATCAGTCCCATTGATTTAAGTGGGACTACTCATGTGGGTAACATTGTACCACATGCGCACGTATGCAGGATCACAGTGTAAATTTTAATGAGCAGCTGAACACAGTTACAATGAGCCAAATTGCAAATAGGAAGAGACGTGATGCTGGGAGGAGGACAAAGGTTATAGCAAACATAAGCATGTGCTTGTTCAATTAGGAAGTGCACATCTTGGTAATTCTTGTAGCTCTTTTATTAAATTAAAATAGAAAAAATATAAGATGATGAATATTATTGACTCTACCTTGTGATTTTAAATGAGCTGAAACAGAACTTTTTGTCTTTTAAATGTTGTTTGAAAAAAATCACTTCTCGAATTGATATCGTGTTCTACCAAGACTCAACCTGAAGCAAGTTTTTGTGGCTCAAATTACAAAACAATAAAAAAATATGGAAATATTGAGACCTTGAACTGTAGTGATGGTAATGGAGCCACTATGGATTGGCTTGCATATTGTTAATGTAGATTCAGTTGAAATGTATGGACTAATTAAGCAGTAACAAACCCCTGATGAGTGCATTCAAATTCAAAACAACATATTAAAAACAAAAGGAGGAAGGAATTTATTATAGAACTGATCCCTAAGCAGCTGCCTGTGAAGACAGTGTGCAAAACATAACGAGTAAAATCTTGGCCCACTCAAATCAACGAGAGTTTTGTAATGGACTCCCATAGGGCCAGGGCTGTATCCAAGGTGCATAGTCACTCCTAATTTCAGAAGGCTTACAGCAGAAGTCAGATCAAAAGTGCTAGGCATTCAGGAGTCAATGATCCATTTTCTTACCACCCAATTTAAATATGGTAATACTTTGAACAAACCAGTGCTTGGGACAAGAGGAATGGGGAAGGAACTAACTGTTCAGTAGCAACAAGCAGGAATGGCAGTAGGTAGGAGGTGTGGATACCGTAAAAGACGTTGGAAAAATAGAAGCACGAAGCCAATTATCTGAACTATGATAAATCACACTTATGAAATTCAGAAGAAAGACTGAGAAGTCATGAAAGGTTGGGGATCTTTGAGATTCCAGCTGTACTAGCATCAGTGAAGTCAGCCATCCCTGGAGATTGGGATAGAATGCTTTTATTTCTAAGGTTTCAGAGGGGTAGCCATAATAGTCTGTATGAGCAAAAACAGTGAGGAGCCCTTGTGGCACCTTAGAGACTAACAAATTTATTTGGGCATAAGCTTTCGCTAAAACCCACTTCATGAGATGCATGGTGAGAAAAATACAGTGAGCAGTATTTTTTTTATATTATATATTTTATATTATATATTTTATATTATATATATATATATATATATATATATATATATATACACATATATACACACACACACAGCACATGAAAAGATGGGAGTTGCCTTATCAAGTGGGGGGTCACTGCTAATGAGGCCAATTCAATTAAGGTGGAAGTGGCCTATTCTCAACAGTTGATAAGAAGGGGTGAATATCAAGAGAGGGAAAATTACTTTTGTAGTGCTAAAGAGGCCAATGTAATCAAGGTGGATTTCAGCCATTTCCAACTGAAGATGTGAGTATCAGTAGAGGGAAAATTATTTTTTGTAGTGACCCATCCACTCCCAGTCTTTAAGCATGCCTAATTTGATGGTGTCCAGTTTGCAAATTAATTCCAGTTTTGCAGTTTCTCATTGGAGTTTGTTTTTGAAGTTTTTTGTTGAAGAATGGCTACTTTTAAGTCTGTTATTGAGTGTCCAGAGAGATTGAAGTGCTCTCCTACTGGTTTCTGAACGTTATAATTCTTGTATCTAATTTGTGTCCATTTATTCTTTCGCATAGAGACTGTCCAGTTTGGTGGCCAAAGATGTCTGGAAGAATTCAAAGATAAGTAGTACCTGATGGCTATTTGGTGGCCCACATTAAATAAGTTGGTGACCTCAGTCAGTTTGCTAATGGACAATTACCCTAATTCAGATCAATGCAATTGTTTGGCAGGAGAGTGGCAAATGACTGAATGGTTATGGAATCAACCCAAAAGTCATCCCAAAACTCTTACTTATGCACAGTTACCAAAAAAACCCAGAGTTTTAAAATAATTAGCACTTCTATATATTCAAACACTAATTAACCATAACTATATCATATGAGGATAAACATTATGCTCCTTCTACAGATGAGTAAACCAAAGTGAAGTGATTTGCCCAAGGTCACACAGTGAATGAGAGTTAGAGCAGAGTTTAGAATTTAGGACTACAGTTGGTCAAGAAATGGAATTTCTGTCCTATAGGAAATTCTGATATTTTGATGGTTTTTTGAGTCCTAAACAAGGATTAAATTTTAAAATGTCTAAAATTTGCACACAATGAAAGGCTTTCAACAATTTTTACATGGAAATATTGAAATGTTTGGGTTGGGTTGTTTGTTTGTTTGTTTTTACATTTTCAGTCAAAACTACATATTGACATTTCAAAGCCACATTTTAAGTGGAATTTTTGAATTCCCCAACAGGGAAAAACCAACATTTTACAAAGGAAAAAATGTAATTCAGCAAAGATACATTTTCCAGTGAGAAAAAAAGATTTTCCCTCAAAAAATTTCTACCAGCTTTGCTCAGCACTTCCTGCCTTCTCAAATGCTGCCTCAGACCACACTGTCTATCAATAACCCAACTTCTCTGAAAACTTGGCCTATGGGTTGCCAGGAGGTTAGTGTACATCAGTGAAATTGGTCCAAGTGTCAGGAGTGAAATAAAACTCAAAACCAAGGCAATTTAATCAGGTAAAAGTTTGCCATAAATAATGTACACAGCTATTCATCCCAGTCAGCAAGCACAGACTTAGTGAGGCTATATACAAATCCTGACACATTTGAATACAGATTTAGGAATATGACCTTTGGATGAGTTCAGATTCTTTTCATTATGGCACAGTTTCAACCAGAGCTTTTCTGCTTTTTATATATAAAAGAGGGAATTTATAAAATGTTACTAATTATTTATATACCTCAGTAATGGCTAAGCTTCTTCATCTGTAGGAAAAATGACAGCACCTACTCATTTGCCTACACCAACCCCTACTTATTTTAATGTATTTTAATAAATTTAATTGACTGCTTAATTTACTATAAGTGAGAACATGGGTGAGTTCAAGAGTTAGAAAAAAAGAGTAACTAGCTGAGAGAATGTCATATTTTGGCTAAGAATCATAGCTTTTTGACATCCTGAAGTAGATGAGATTAAAATGCACACACTTTTACATTAGTATAGTAAAACAATGGAGAAATACACAGTTGGAGAGGTCCTCTTTATTCATTTATATGGAATGTAGGCAATGACAAGGACACTTAGTAGAGGTAACAACTGATTTATATGATAGATTTATCCCTTGGTTCCACTTGTGAGTTATCCATGGATAGATTTGAAGTTGTACAAATCTGGTCATTACTCAGAATTATTGCATACGAATGTACTTCAGCTTATGGGTTGTTATCTTACTGTTCACCTTGAGTATGAGGTGTTCAGAAAATGTGATTGGTTACCTACATGGAATTTTTGTTCTCTGGCTGACTAACTAAAATTTAACAAACAGGAGAAGGGCTTTAAAAAAAGTCATTGGGGCTTTGATTATTCTTACAAAATGGGTGAGTTACCAGGAGACAATAGGCAGGGGCGCTGGAATAATTTGTGTAGTAGGAATGCTAAGAGTCATTGAAACAAATGGTAAACCTTGTATGTAATGGAAACCACTTTAAGCGAGGGGGTGCAGTAGCACTCCTAGCTCCAGCACCTTTGCAAGCAGGTCTATGGAATTTTAGCAAAATTTAAAACTTTTTCTTTCCTCTTTTCAGTAAGAGTACTATTATTCTGATTATATATGCAAATCCCAGATTTTATAACACCTGGGTTTCTCTCTGACTGAGGCAGACACACAAACCTCTGAAAGCAAGTTTTATTTCCATTTACAATAATTTAATTTTCTTGTCACATTCACAAAGTAATTATTTGTATGTGCATAATCCCAATGAAGGGTGAAGCAGCCAGATCCTTATTTGACCTCCTTTGTGTCAGACCTATGGTTAAGAGTTTTGCACTGTCCTAGCTGCAAGAAGTGCATTTACATACCCCTCTGATTAACCATGATAGTGCCAGGCTCCTGACCTGGGGTTCAGAGAACGCCACAGCCCCTACTCTACCATGCTGTGCTGGTAAACACTCGTATCATATATACAGAAATATTTCATACATCTGCCAACTGCATTTATTGAATGCACCTGTCTCCATTTTCTGCTGACTTCAGTTCTATTATTAAGGGCCTTGACCATTCTCCTGGCCATATTCCAGGTACACAGACAGATGACCAGGTGCCTTCTTGGTCCTGTAGTCCTGCCAGATTAGAAGATTTGTGTCCTGGTAGAAGTGGAACAGTAACCTTTCCATCTGTACCTCACAACTGCTTCTGCCGCTGAAATGTATTTATTTATTCTTAACACTTCTGCAAAACGCTCCCTCCCTTCCTTCCCTACAAAGAGCTTTCAAGACAGCTGTGCAAACACTTCCTCAACTAATGCCCTCCAATATGAGCTCGCAGAAAAATACGAGACTCTCATTTTTCATGAATAGTGACCATCTAGGATACAGTCCATCTTGCCAGGGTGGCAAGACAGTCCCCTTGGACATTCCAATCTGTCTGTGACTGCAAGTGTTACACTGCTTTAGGAGTTCATACCTGTTACTCAGTTGATGAAATCTAATTTTACAACATACAACCAGTTTGGGGTTTCTGGCCTGCCTTTTAACAGTCTGCCTTGAGGTTGGCACTAATGAGCCATACCAGACAACATGACACATACCATTGAACAAAATCTAACTAATGACCTTCAAATCATGGATGAATATTTGCTACATCGAAGGCTAAAACCAAACCCCATTAAGACTGTTGTGTTAGCATTTCATCTAAATATTCAAAAGGCTAGAGCAGAATGGCACTGGACTTCTGTGGCCCACCAATAAGATACAATCCCACCCCCAAAATATCTTGGTGTGACATTAGTCCTAGACCTTGTATAAATCTCACCCAGAAATTGGCAGAACTATTTAGGGAACCAATGGAAAAACTCCATGGACCTCTTCACTGGCCACATCTCCTGTACCATATAATTCTTCCCACCCACCAGGATGGATAACTCCCATACATCACTTGTTGATTCTCAACTTAACACTGCCATGCAGCTCATTATGGGCACAGTAAAATCAATTCCAAAACAGTGCTTTCCCATACTGACACGTATCCACCTTCCCCAAATTCATCACAACTTGAGAATACTTTGGGAGTCCCTCACATTAAAGGGAACAAGGATCCTCCAATAGACAAAGACCTAAACAACATATCAAGAGTCTGACTCAAATCCAGAAAACTTTTTCTGGCTTGCAGTGCAAGAGTCTGAACACTTGGGGTTTTTCCCTGAAAATCAATGGTAAGCAAGGAGGAAGAATGCCAACAGTGTGAAAAAAACCCCTCATAAACGACCCAACCAAAGAACCCAGAAGCTTTTCATTTCCACAGAAAATATGGTCCACTTTGAACTGCATCTGCACATAACACAGCAGATGTGCCAATCTTCTCCATAAATGGGAACTGTGGCAATATTGCTGTGTTTAAGCTATATGAAAAGTGGTGGTAGTGGTGATGGTGGCACTATTAGCATTTTTTTTTTTTTACTGACTCCTATGTGGTACTGACTGGTAGATCACTCCACCAGTCCCAGCAGATTATCAGTGGAGAACAGAGAAGCATGAACAAGGACTAAAAGAGAGTCAGGAGAGCCCATGGGGCAGCATGCAAAAGGTCTGGCATAGCAACAGAATCATTAATTAAAAAAAATACAAAGGGTCGTCAAAGCCAGGACAAAATGGGATCATCTAAGGATTGGGACATTATAGAGGTGATTGCAGCAGCAAAACATTTCAAAACATTCTGTGGAATACACATGTCAAAACACAAAATTCATCCCTGGTGTAATTCCTTATACTAAGCAGATTTAGAGTGGGAGGTGAATTCAGTCCACACTATTTTCTGAAATGTATAGGAGGAAATTTTATCTTTACAATAGGCCATACTCTGTGTAATAAAGGGGTTGAGGAGAGAGAACAACCTACTATGAGCCTTAAAAATGCCATGCTTTGGTTGGTAACATTTTTCGAACAACATTCCTTGTGGGGAAGAAAGTATTATAGAATTCTGAAATAAGGCATTCTGTGAAAAGTAGTTTAGGAACTGGAATGACTCAAAAGAAAAATGGGCCAATTTTTAGTAGAGGTTCTGCAGAACATCCTTTAGAAATTAAATGAAACTAGTTTAACTGGAAGGGAATGTTAGAGAGAAATTCTATAGACATTCTAAATTGAAAACATTGTCATAAATTGCCCTTTTGAAGTTCATTTGGCAGGGCATAATAATCCCCTTTATCTATAAACAAGGCATGAGGCAGAAATTATTTTAAAAAATGCATTTAGTCAACACCTTGAAGGGGCACTGAAGACAGCCATGAATAGCAGCTCCTATTTCGATCAAAATTGTTGAAAAGAGTGCTGGCTCGCTGCTGGAAGGAACCTTTACAAAAATGTAACTCCATCTCTCAGATATTGACACTTATTTTTAAAAGGCTTTTTTTTTTTTTTTTTTACTAATACTGGAAACTAGTAGGCATTGAATAATGCAAAATCACATTTGCAAATAAATGTATAGGCTTTACTCTGTTATATGCGGGGGCGGGGGTCATATTAGTCAATATTTGAAAGTCCCCTGATAACTTCTGGATACTCATGAAAATGTTTCCAGATCCCAAGCGTTTTAGGAATTTTAATAAAGAACGATGATTTGTCTGAACATTCATACCAGGCACGCATTATTCATTTTTTGCTATTTGTTTTTTCTGTATAAATCATTTCATTCATCTCCATCAGGGAGCAGAAACATGATCATGTAATTTAGAGAGCCAACTGCAGCCCATGAATGGCAAATGACAGAATCAAAATGTGTAGTTTATAGTCTACAGTGGGAAATACAATATGCCTTGGAATTCCTCCTCTGCAAGGAAATCCTCAGGTGGTGGCAGGCTGCCATAGCACCTCTTCTCTCCTACGAGTGCCGAGTGACACTTTTCAGTTGAATAATGGAGATTCAGGTGGACTGAAATATTTTTCAAGTGTGTGTTAAATTTGCTGAATTGCTTGGATTAAATAAAACCTAAAACACTCTGACATTTTCAAAACAAAACATTTTGGTGTTTTTTTAATTCAAAATGACTTCTCATTTCAACATTTATTTCAGTTTTATTTAAAAAATAAATGTTTAAAAAGTTCAAGACCAAAATGTTTCAGTTTTGGCTGAATCACCTATTTATTTTAATGTGTTTTGTTTTGTTTTCTGGAAAATTTTGAAATTTTCATTGCAGGTAGACCTGAATTTTTTTTCAGTTTTTTTGAATGTCCAGCAAACAAACAAACAAAAATCAGTTATTTTGCACAGCTCTACAGCAGGGCTGGCCTTACCATGAGGCAAACTGAGGTGGCTGCCTCAGGTGTCAGACTGGGGGCAGGGGATGCCACTAGGAGCCAGAGTGTAGAAAATTGTGTCTGCAGCTGGTACATAGGTATCCTCTCTGCTCTAGATGCACAGAGATGGTGGAGTGCTGTGCTGGAGAAAGGACATAACAGGCTGGCTGGAGAAAAGGTGAGAGGGAATAACAGAAAGCAGCAGAAGCTGCAGGGAGAGAGAGGAGGAGCCTCTTGTGTACCTCTGTAGCAACCCCAGGAGCCTGGATTAATTAACACCAGCTTCTCAGGGAGCTTCTTGCTTGCTGCTACTTCCCTGAACCCACTTGAGGAGAACAGGCAGTCAACTGAAGTAGTAGGAGCCAGTTAGGCCCTTAAGATGCTGATATCTTCCCTCATTCAGGCCTTGCTACAAGCCTGCTTATTTGTCCCCTTCAATTGAGTGCTGAGAGCCACTACAGCTGGCACAGAACAGCAGTCATGAGGGAAAGAAGAAAACTCCCCTCTGGGGCAACATTCAGAAAAAGAAAGGAAGCAAAGGAAGTTTTTCTATCTAAGCAGGAAGGAGCTTTCCTGAAATACATAGACACAAATGTTCACAGTAAGCCTTCCAGATCCAGTGAGGATGTGAGTGGTGAGGAGATGCCTGATCTTCCAGGTAGTCAGACTACAGGCAGCTATTGCAGCATCCATATCTCCATCTCAAATAGATGTAATGATGCACATTCCTGAAGAAAAATGTAGATCAGAGAGGACTGTGGTGGAAATGCAAGAAACAGCTGCTTCTGAGTTTAGTTCATTAAGTCTAGATGATCCAGGACTGTGGACCCACTTGAGCACTAGCCTGAGGGACTTCCTTGTACTGCGTGGGCCACAGCAAGTGAAAAACACCTATTTTTATGGTCTTTGGGGAACATGAAGTTTCCATCCAATACATTACTTGTGTGAAATCCCCAATGGTGACAAAGTGGAGCGGCCATGGCTTATGTACTCAAAAACCCAGAATGCTGCATACTGTTTTTGCTGCAAACTCTTCCAATCTAATGTTCCAGCCACTTTGGGTTCTACAGAAACAAAGGACTGAGAAATCTGGCTAGCCAAAAGGCAGCAGCAAATCACATAAGAACATAAGAACGGCTGTACGGGGTCAGACCAAAGGTCCATCCAGCGCATTATCCTGTCCATCAACAGTGGCAAATGCCAGGTGCCCCAAAGTGAGTGAACCTAACAGGTAATGATCAAGTGATCTCTCTCCTGTCATCTATCATCACACTCTGACAAACAGAGGCTAGGGACACCATTCCTTACCCATCCTGGCTAATAGCCATTAATGGACTTAACCTCCATGAATTTATCCAGTTCTCTTTTAAATCCTATTATAGTCCTAGCCTTCACAGCCTCCTCAGGCAAGGAGTCCCACAGGTTGACTGTGCACTCAACAGAGAGCATTCCATCGGTGGAAAGAACTTGAGACGAGACTAAGGTTAAAGGCCACCACAGATAATCAGCATCAAGAGAAGACTGTATCAAAGTCTCTTCACTGGCAAAATGTTCTGAAAAAGTTCATTCCCATTGTGAGAATGCTTGCTACCCAAAACCTACCACTGTGTGGCACTTCAGATCAGCTGTATGTGTCAAACAAAGGAAACTTCCTTAAAATTGTGGAGTTGATGGCTGAGTTTGATGCTTGTACTCCAAGAGCATCTATGAAGAGTCACCACTCAAGAAATGTACACACACCACTCCTTGGAAAAAAACAATTCAAAATGAGATCATACAGTTATTGACAACAAAAGTCAAACAGAAGATTGTGGCAGATCTGAAGTCAGCAAGATACTACTTTGTTATTCCGGACTGCACACCTGACATCAGCCATATGGAACAAATGACTTTAATGGTGCATTTTGTAATAGCAGCAACAGAACCTAGTGAAAATGTCTCTGCAATGGTGATTGTCAGAGAGCATTTTCTAGAATTTATTGACACTGATGATACTACAGGAGCTGGTATGACAGATGTGCTTCTTAAAAAGCTGGAAGACACAGGAATTGCGATAGCTGACATGAGAGGTCAGGGCTATGATTATAGTTTCAACATGAGAGGAAAGAACAGAGGAGTGCAGACATGGATCTGAGGGTTAAATCTTCAAGCGTTTTTTTGTCCCATGCTGTTCTCATTTATTGAACTTGGTGGTCAGTGATGCAGCATCAGCTTCTAGTGAATCTTATGAATTTTTTAATGTGATTCAAAATATGGTGTGTATTTTTCTCTGCATCAATTCATCGATGGCAAATTTTGAAGCAACATCTGGGAACATCCTCTCTGACACTGAAACCACTGAGTGGCACACAATGGGAAAGTTGATTGGAAGCAATAAAGCCTATCAAACACCAAATTGGGAAGATAGATGATGCCATAGTTGCCATTATGGAGGATAATGCTATGACAGGAACTGTTCATGAGAGAACAGAGGAAGAGGGAAATGGAATCACCTGAAACATACATAACTTCAAATTTGTGTGTGACTTAGTGTTGTGGTATGACATATTGTTTGAAATAAATGTGGTAAGCAAGAGACTGCAAGATGTTGACCTTGACCTTCCATTGGAGCAATGGAACAACTAGACAAAGCAAAGTCATACCTACAGTCTCTGCTCAGATGAAGAATTTCAGAACATTCTGAAGCGTGCACAAAAGTTGGCTGAGGAACTTCACACTGAAGCTATTTTCCCACCCATTCAATAATACAAGAGTCATCGAAGATTTAGTTGGGGATTGGTCCTGCTTTGAGTAGGGGGTTGGACTATATGATCTCTTGAGGTCCCTTTCAACCCTGATATTCTATGATTCTAAAAAGACATTCTGATGATAAGGCACAGGATAATCCCATAAGAGACCCCAAACAACAATTCAAAGTTGAATTCTTTAATCAGGTGCTAGATTATGCAATACAGTCAGTTTAAGAAACTTTCATGCAGCTGAAAGAACACAGCAGTATATTTGGGATGTTGTGTGATATTCCAAAACTCCTCTCTATACCTGAAGAAGACCTACACCAGCAATGCAGGGCACTACAGATGCTGTTGACACATGACAACATGCGAGATATTGACGCGAGTGATTTGGGTGATGAACTGAAGCCCTTTCAAGATACATTTCAGCAGGATCAACTCTAAAGGCTGTTCTGGAATATATGTGCACAAATAATATGACCACCCTCTTTCCAAATGTGTTTGTTGCTCTGTGCGTGCAGTCAGACCCTGGAATACTGCGCCCCACGATAGCATGAATCCATTTATAGCGCGGGGCGCGGATGGCTCCCAATAGCAGCAGGCGCTGCTTTGACACAGTGGAACCCCGCAATACTGTGACCCCACGTTTATCATGATCGATTTTTTTTTATCCCGATCGTCATGGTATTACGGGGTCCGACTGTACTTCTAAGACTTCCTGTAACAGTTGCCAGTGGAGAATGCAGCTTCTCTGAGCTGAAGTTAATAATAATAATAAAAAATCTATGCTCCACAATGACACAGGAGAGGCTGGTCGACCTTGCAACCATCTCAACAGAGCATGAGTTGGCCGAGACTGTGGACCTTCAGGAAGCAGTTCAAATCTTTGCAACCAAAGAGGCATGGAAAGCACCACTTTGATTATTCAAACAGATAAAAATGCCAGTGTTTACCATACAGACAAGAAAAGTTACATTTGCTGTTCAGGCATTTGAAAGTTAAGTGTTACTTAAAATTTTTGAACAAGACATTTTAAGTTGTTAGTTCTCCTTTATTGAGGTAGGTAGCAAAACAGTATCATGAGAGGAGTAGAACAGGAAGAAGGCAGAATTGAGACCTTTCAAAGATTTGGCCCACGTGAGGGGGCATGGGGACATCATTTGACCTCCCCCCCTCAGGAGCCAAAATGTTGTGGGCTGGCCCTGCTCTATAGGCAACTAGAACAGGGGACGTTCGCAGGGGAAGGGCCTCAGACATCTATATGTGTCGGTGATCCTTAGCTGCTGAAATGGCCACTTTAGGCCCTGGAGAGTAGACACAAATTAGGATCACACTCACCCTACAGTTGGAACACCAGAAACATAACAAAACATTTTCTCCTTTTGAGCCAATTTTGTGATGAGCAGAGGATCTTCCCTTAAGAGAGGAAGAACTGTGGGTGTTGTGTCTTTTGCCAAGAACAGAAAACAGCATAGGAAAGTTTGTCCCCAGGAAGGAGTCAACTGTGAGACTGTGCTACCACAGATGGTGACTCCACAATCCAGTCTCATCTACTGTTATAGTGGAATTACCAATATCATGTAGTATATGAGGAGTCATATGTCCTGTCTACTGTTTGGTATTGAGTAATTAACTAAATCTCACTATTAGAGATATAATGGCATTCCAAAAGTCAGTATTCAACGTTAGGGAGGTTTCAAGGACACTTGTTGATCACTAATATGAAAACTGCTAGCGAGGCAAGAGAGAATATATAACAAAAGTAAACACAATTTCGAAACAATATCTATCAAAGTTTCAAAAAATATTTTTCAAAATATGGTTAGAGTTCTTAATGGAGTGTCCCTACTCTCAGAAATGAAGTGCCTTACCCTAAAATTTTGTGACCTCAAGGTTTTGCCACTCTGTAATCTGGTCTAGGGGGAGAACTTGGCTCTTTTCAATAAAATCATGGCAATAGAGCATACCTTACTCTTATCTTTTGCAGTACTTAGTTATTGTAATGATCAGCTTCAGAGAGGGAATGGTGATATTTTACCTGATCATAATTCTGGTGGCTTCCTTATAGTCTCACCACTAGTTACAAGCAAGTCACAATGAACACAATGGGAGGTGCCTCTTCTCTGTATCTGAGATCAGGGTGTCTGGACTGAAGCTTGATCATTATGAATTATAGTCAATTGAATCATCATGATATGTTAAAAATATTTAAAAAATTACCATTATAGCACATTGACTTTCAAACATTTCTCATCATTCATGATGGAGAACAACGTTTTTCCTCCAAAGATCAGATACATAATATGCTATTCTATTTATTATATGACAATTCAAATAATTGTTTAACTACATAAATTATTCTCTTGTTTATGATAACATAGGAGAACTATAACTGCATAATGTGAAGAGTCATAGATGAATTTTTCAGCAACTACAGATAGATGAACTGGTTCCAAAAGCACAAAAACCTCAGAGGTGGTCCCAAGCCCTTAGTGGTACCAAAATTAAGCCTTGTATAGGTTTAGAGATCAGCGTCATGGACAAGTACCCTAAGCTCTCCCTCACGCTCTTGCATAGACTACAAAGAGAATAAAGTGTCTCGTCAAAGCACCAAGACAGTTTTGCTTGATCCCATCCATTGCTCTGATTGACCTAGTAAAGAGATGTATTTACTTTATTTCCAGATTTTTAAAAAAACAGTGTGTGCAGTTCAGTTCCCCATATTTAGGAAAGATGAATTCAAACTGGAAAAAAGGTGCAGAGAAGGGCTCCTAGAATGATCTGAGGAATGGAAAACTTACCTTATGAAAGGAGACTCAAGGAGTTTGCCTTGTTTAGCCTAACCAAAAGAAGGTTGAGGAGAGAGGAGTTATTTAAGGTAAGCATCAATGTGGACACAAGAACAAATGAATATCAACTGGCCATTAGCAAGTTTAGGCTTGAAATTAGAAGATGTCTAACCTTCAGAGGAGTGAACTTCTGGAACAGCCTTCCAAGAGGAGCAGTGGAGGCAAAAAAACTCCACCCCTAAATGGCTTCAACACTGAGCTTGATACATTTATGGAGGGAATTGTATGATGGGACTGCCTACAGTGGCATGTGGCCCATCGGCAACCACCAGTAGCAAAAATCCCCAATGGCTAGAGATGGTACACTAGATGGGGAGGGTTTTACTACAGATAATTTTCCCAGGGGTCTGGCTGGTGAGTCTTGCCCACATGATCAGGTTTCAACTGACTGCCATATCTAGAGTCAGGAAGGAATTTCCCCCTGGGTCAGATTGGCAGAGACCTGGAGGGTTTTCTCCTTCCTCTGCAGCATGGGATATGGATCACTTGCAAGTATAAACTAGTGTAAATGGTGAATTCTCTGTAACTTGAACTCTTTAAACCATGATTTGAGAACTTCAGAAACTCAACCAGAGATGAGAGTCAGAGCAGGGGCAGAGGGTTATTACAGGAATAGGTGGCTGAGGTTCTGTGGCCTGCAATACGCAGGAGGTCAGACTAGATGATCACAATGGTCCCTTTGGACCCTAAAGTCTATGTGTCTATAAAACTGAAAACTACTTACTGAACATATTATTATAAAGTCACCTAACATTAATGTGGGACCCTCTCAGAGAGCAGGCTGTAATGTTCTCTCCAAAAGCTCTATAGGCTTCAGCAATATATTCCTTGACAGAGGGTTTAGACACCTTCGCTCTGTTAACTTAAGAGAAATATTGATGAAAAGAGCTGCGGATCTCTGATAAGGCTCTGTGCACTTGAGAAAGATTTTTAAGTGCTCTCCTGACATCCAGTTTATGCCCTTCAATCTCATTGGGATGTTTAGGATTAGGGCAAAAAGAAGGCAAAACCACTTCTAGTGACCTGTGGAAAATCATGTTTGGGTTTTTTTTTTTTAAATTAAAGATATATCCACCAGAGTGACTTTATTTTTATGGAAAATATTCAGATAAGGCTCCATAGACAACGCTCCAAGTTTCAATACCCTCCTAACGAAGGCAATTACTACTAAGATTCACTTTGAGATAGAAAATAGGCAAAACAGAGTGCAATGGTTCAAATATATGTTTTTTTCCCATTAAAGCTCCTAACATCTGATTCAATTTTCTCAGGAGAACTAATAAATGCTACTGCTCTAAGGAATCTTTTGATGTGGTGATGACTAGGAATCATCTTTGGTCGCTCACAATTCAAGACACTTGCCATGGTAGCAACTTGTCTCCTCAATGTATTGGACTTAAATCTCATAGGAAGCCCATCATGTAGGAATTCTAAGAAATCCTTTACCTTGTCTGCCTGGGTTTTAATGCACCTATTATAGCACAAGGACTCGAATTTAGTCCAGGTGATTTCATGTATCTCGTTGGTTGAGGATTCTTGTGATTTCAGAAGAATATTCCAATATCCCCAGAGACCTCAGCTCTCTCCTTTCAGCTTCCACACTGTTACTTTTAGCAGGTTTGAGTAGTGGATTGATCCCAGGCTCAGAATTCCTTTCCAGGGCAGTAGGAAGGAGGGAAGGAGATATTTTATCTATATCTTTTAGGGCTGTCAAATTATTTAAAAAATAATTGCAATTAATCACAATATTTTAAAAACAGCCACACTTAATTAGAATTTTAATCACACTGTTAAACAATAATAGAATACTAATTTAAATTTATTATAAATATTTTTGGATTTTTTCTACATTTTCAAATATATTGATTTCAATTACAACCCAGAATACTTAACATTTATATGGATAACAGGGACAACCAGAGTTACATTAGTAAGGATTGCAAACATGAGAATTTGAAGAACTATAAACCCTCACGCTTCAGGCACCCACTCGCTGAAGGTGTTAGGAAGAAATTGCCCATGAGCCAGTGCAGAGGTAATGCTCTCCTTCCTCTCTCTGGCTTGGGGAGGAGCGTTCCCTCACAGCTTCTCCTCCTCAGGTGGTGGGTGAAATCCCCACCTCTCTTTAACCACAGAGCACCTTTACTACAGAATAGCCTACTTCAGGATTTCTTACACTTTCCTCTGAAGCATCTGGTGCAGGCCACCATTGGAGACAAAGTACCAGACAAATGGAATGCTGGTCTGAGCCAGTGTAAGAACTCCTGGGTCCTGAGTTGCTGTGCATATCAGACATTTTCAAGTTCTCGTAGTGAATAATAAAAGTTATTAACCATTAAGACAGGAAAAAAAGTGGAAAATATTGACCTTTTGTCAAAAAACTACAAAAATTTTCAGCTGAAAACTAAGATTTTGGCCAAAATATTTTTGACCAAAACTCTTTATTTTCTGTAGAAAGCAGACAGACACTTTTTGTGAAAGTTGTATTTAGTCAAAAACCCAATTTTTCCATTGAAAAACAGTTTTGATATAAAACTTTTAACTGGCACTACTAGTCATTTGCTAGGATTTGGGAAGCAAGAGCTTGAGGTGACACTTTCTGCAGAAAATAGCACTAATTTGTTATTTAAAATCCTGATGAAAACATAACTTTAGAAAAGGATATTTTAAGGTTTCCAGTACACCCGTCACCCTTTAATAGTAGAATCATGTTAAACAGTGTTCATCTGTCTTACATCATGGTATCCTTGGCTGTCACGTACTATGCCTCTATGTGATATAAGGCAACATAAAGTAGTTTGTAGGCTCTGACTGAACGGTGCAAATTCTGACATGGCAAGTGAGGAATCTAAAAAGTCAGGGTGGGGCCGTACACTTAATTTATCTTTTTAAAAGGGAACAGAAACATCGTTAAGAGACAATTAAAGTGACTTACTCAGAGATTGTTTTTCTTACAAGATCTGAAAACAAATTTTTAATGATTTGCTAGACTGAAAGCAGTAGAAATTGCTGTCTATCATCATTAGGACAGAAGCCGTATTGACAAAACACTGGCCAGCAGTGTCCTTCAGCCAGAAATGTTAGGAGAAATAATGGCTGGAGTCAGAAAGCATGCAGATTCTACAACTGTGTTTTAAGAGCAGAAATTGGTTTTTGGCCTCTTTGCAGAAAATAACAGCAATGTGCAATTTAATGGCAATTAAGATGCTTTGTTTTGTGATATATATGCAAGGAACTAGACTGAGAATAAAAATCCTTTCACACAGACTGCAAACAGATATCACTGTTGACTTCTGGTTCCCACACACCTGGTCAAATGTTTTCTAACCAATGACCATCCAATGAAAGATTTTGGGCTTTGGTAGCAATTCACTGAGCCATGCCATTCCTGCTCAGGGGTTTCAATCTGCATTTAGTCTCCTTAAATTTGTATTTAGGTCACAAAACAAGGCACATTAGTTGTGTTCATTTAATTATCTATTTTTGTTTTGTGTTTTAATCCCTGTAATAAAAGTTGCCATAGCAATAGGCACTACAGAAATCAGCAAAATAATAATAAATTGGTATAATATCTAAGTACCCACTATCATCAGGGAGAATAGGCTCCTGAATTGTGCTTTACAGAACAGATGACAGCAGAACTAGTGGTAATAGATCACACTGACAACTTTCGATTCATATAACAGTTTCATCCACTTTGCAGATTGGGTTCGCATATATTCTGAGAGTGAGCGAGTAGATGATGTAAAATATACATACTACATTGGGTACAATTACATATATTATACATCTTATGTATTGTATATAAATTTACACAAATTTTTAAAAGGCTTATACTGTGGTGGGCAACCTGTAGCCCATCAGGGTAACCCGTTGGCAGGCTGCGAGACAGTTTGTTTACATTGACCATCCGCAGGCACAGCCGCCTGTAGCTCCCAGTTGGTAGCTCCGGAAAGCGATGATCAGCACATCCCTGCGGCCCACGCTGCTTCCTGCAGCTCTCATTGGCTGGGAACGGCAAACTGTGGCCACTGGGAGCTGCGGGCGGCCATGCCTGCAGACGGTCAGTGTAAACAAACTGTCTCACACCCACGAGCAGATTTCCCTGACAGTCCGCATGCAGCCCACGGGCCAGAGGTTGCTCACAACTGGCTTATACAGTATACTATAAATGTATGTACTAAATAGATATACACACACACACACAATATCTGGGGGTGAGAACCAGGTGCAATGAATTTTTATTAACTCAGTTGGTCTCAGTCCACTAACCCATGCCCTAGGATTTATTCTAACATTCCACATCTTTTAACAGCTTCGGACAACCAGGGTTCTTTCTTTCTTTCAAAACACTATAAACATATTTACAGTATCCACAAGCTGTGGAATTGCCCCCCAAAACTGCCCCTGCTCCAAGTAGGGCAAGATTCAGATCTGAGCCAGTGACATAACTGGAACTGTCAATTTCAGAACAGGGATGAGACCAAAACCCTGAGACAGCAAGCATATTGTGCTCGTAAATTGCCAGTTATTTTGCACCAGAAATTTTAAAAATGTTCTTTGTATCTATCCTAGGCATTTATATGGGTCTTCATTACTGCAGAATTTGCCATGTAGGGAAGTGCTCTTATCCTTATACGGAGTGGGAACTGAAGCACAAAGAAGCTAAGTGACATGCCCCATGTTAAGTATCCTCATTCCTTCTGGTCTGATATGGCCCATCTTGATTATCACTACAAAAGATCTTTTTTCCAGCTGATAATAGCTTATCTTAATTAATTAGCCCCTTAGAGTTGGTATGGCAACTTCCACTTTTTCATGTTCTCTGTATCTATATATCTTCCTACTATATGTTCCATTCTATGCATCCGATGAAGTGGGCTGCAGCCAATGAAAGCTTATGCTTAAATAAATTTGTTAGTCTCTAAGGTGCCACAAGTACTCCTGTTCCTATTGAATATAGTAACTTTACATGAACTTTGATCATGAAACTGAAATATTCTGCTGAAAGTAATGCCTACCAATAATAAATATATGTAATATATCCTAACAATTGCTGCAGTTGTTTTGATTGCATTAAATATGTTTGTAAATGAAGCTGGATCCATAAATATCCATTTTTGCCATTCACCAATATTTCTAACATTGAAAACAAAAAATGAGAAATACAACAAGGACTCAATAATGTTCTCTGGCGCGGGGGTACAGTTTCACCTCATGTTAATAGGAGGCCTGACTTTACAGTAAGGGAAATTGAACAAAAAATGCCCTTAAGTTGCATCCACAAAGAGGTAGTTACATACGCAAATACGCATACATAATTTGTGTGCACAACCATCATCATAATTTCATATTTTACAGAAGTATCCTATGTGCCTCTTTTTTTAAAACGATCCAGATTCCGCTCTGTCTGAATGAAACATAAGGCTTACTTCATATAACCGTCATGTGAGCCTTTTACTTCTATGGGGTAGCTGGACTATAAAGGAGAAAATAATCTGGGCTAGAGAAAAAAACATCAATGTGAGTTAGACAACTGACTCTTAGGCCTCTCTGGAATCTGAGCTTTGTCTGTTATATAAATTCTGGTTAAATAAACATAAACCCACTTTCTTAGTATTCCGTTCTGCGATTTTTCTTCCTCCTTTGTCAAACTTTATTTGCATCTCCTGCTCCCAGTGTATCCCAGAAAACTTTCCCACTATTTGAACTAACTATATGGCAGTTTCCCAGCAGAACGATGTTGCATGATCTTTTCCCATCCACCAACATATGCTTTAACCAGTCTGAAATGCCAGAAGACAGAGTTTAAGTCAGCTGAAATCAGCAAAACTTGCTATCACTTGAATTTCCTAGGTCCATCTTCTTGCTGCAAAAGAGAGATTCATTACTTTCAATTCTCTGAACAGAAAATCTTGTGAGAGGACGACAGTTATCATTTTTGCCCCATTACTTACAGACATCCTGATCAAGGGTTACCATTAACCGTAAGTAATCCTAAAAATTACAGTACACAGCATTGAAAAAAGAGCTTATGCTTTGTTGTCTGAGCTTCCTGTACAGGAGATAACAACTGACTTCCTTAAGTTTCCCCACCCCTATCCCCACCCCCACAGTGTGGATTATTGGAATCAGTGGGAAAAGTAACTACAGTGACTAGCAAGATTTGAGCTGAGAGAAATTAATGGCAAGGCCAGACTGCTCCTCTGCTGTGATAAAAATACAAATTACTCTAAAAAGAGTACATGAGAGTGAAAGATTCAAAGGATCAAGGAATGAGCTGTGAGGTAATCAAACCACAAAATTGAGGGGGAAAAGTAATGAGGAGGTTTCAGGGAAGCGATATTGCTGAATCTCGTCCTCCACTCTAGACTTTGCACTTTTATATTCAGATTATCGCTCCCAGCAAGCTCCCTTGGCTTCTGGGTTTTCCCTTTGTCTCTGCTATGATTATAGCGACAGATATTCCCTACAGCAGTTCCTGCTCTCTGCTGCGCTGTCTTCCTCATGAACTTGCTGCTGCTGTTTCTGCCTCTCTCATTATTTGTTCAGGCTTTCAAGCCCTCTGTGACAGCATTCACAGAACAAAAGGCCGCCATTACATTTATCCCTATTTATCCTCCTTTGATGCTGAACTGAATTTTGCTCAGTCAGTGTAGAAAATGCCGGAGAATGAGTTGTCTTCTTCTTCCTCAGCTCTGTTTTGCTTAAATCACCCTGAATGCAATGGAATTTAGCCCCCAAATTTATCAAAAGCCAGAAGAACCAACAACTTCCCATTTTTTAAAAAAGGTCCATGTTCTTTTTCTAGCAAGGAAAATGATGCATGTGTAGACATGCTGGATCTAAAATGCCCATAGACATTTCTCTCTGATACCTTGAAAATCCCCAGCGGGGTACATAATGGCCAATTAGCCATCTCTGTGTGCAGGTAAGAAGAACAGAACAAATACCAAAACTAAACCAGCTTCCTGCTTTTGTTTCAACTCTCACTTTTTATGTAAATTCTGAAAAATCCAGATGCTGAAACATTCTCTCCTAAATCAACCCTAGGCGGGGAAAGCATCAAAGGCCGAACTGGGACTATGTGAAATAATCCCCTTTCCAGTCCATCTCTGAATTAATTTAGACTCCCAGAGCCATTACTCCCGCCCTCACCCCCAAACAACATTTTAATTGTGATTATGTTGAAATAGTTCTGATAATTGGAATTAGGACTAGGTGAAATTTGTTGTCAATGTTTTGGTAGATGAAATATGTCTGGATTTATAGTTCTCTGGCTTTTCATGAAATTGGTGCAATTACATGATACTCTGGGTTTTTTCAGCACAACACATTTATCATTACATGGATTTTTGCATTAATTCAGGAGGCTATTTTTGCTCAAAAATTTACAGTTTTTTTTCTTGAAGGTAGTGATGACAAAAAGCATACATGCCAGCCCAGGGTATTCTCAATATTTTGCACTCATGCATTCATGGATTTATTTAATTATGCTTCTCCACCCTTATAAAGGAGGAAAAATACGATTTTCCCCAAATTATAGATAAGAATATTGAGGCTAAGCTAAGTGACATATCCAAGATCACACTGGGAAATTAGATTTTACCACTGGTAAAAGCTTAAAACATACAATCTCCATTGCAGCACGCAATCACAGACTATTAGAACATCAAATGGTTAAACAAGCCACCCAAAACCTGCAACAGAGGCCCAAGATTTTCTGTGGGGAATAAGGATCTAGTATGAGAGAAGCAAAGACGCTTCTCTTCCATAGCAGCACTGAGGTTGTGACTGGCATATCTGTTCTCAAACGTGAATCAGAAAATCAAGCTGGACAGCAAACCCATGCAACAGTTAATGTGACTAACTCGCTTCCTATTATGCAGCTGTCATAAGTGTGAAGTAGCCTAGAATTAGTGTTTACCTGTAAGGGGTTAAGCTAAAGGTAACCTGAGAGGTGGACAACTGACCAATGAGAAATTCCTCAGGAGACAAAGGATTTTAAGTTTCAGTTTCTCTCTGGGTCTCTCTCTGTTCATCTCCGCTATGGGGGGAACACAGCTATGTCTTTCACTATAACTATAAGATTCTATTAAGTATTGTAGTCAGTAAGTTTATCTTCTCTTTATCACTTGGAGAGTTCTCAGTGGTGAGTGTTGGCTGGGTGCTTCTTGATATTGTAAGATTCAGCAGAGATATCAACTGTGGGAGAAAATTGCCTTGGGGGAGAGGTTTGGTTTCTGAATCCTTTTGTTGATTATGGTAGATGCTGTTCTATTGATGGTTATAAGGGATTTATTCCTTTCTTTTTTTCTTTTATTAAAATCTTTCTTTTAAGAAGCTGACGGCTTGTTTTTCATTGTGTAAGATCCTGGTTTTGGATCGGGCACGTCTTGCAGGATCAGGCGAGATTTGGGTTTTTTTTTCTCTCAAGCTTCCCAGGGAAGGAAGAAGTTTGGGAGGTTAGTGGAAAGGGAAAGAAGGGTCCCAAACTACCCTAGACCTAGTTTGGTGGTGGCAGTGTACCAGGTCCAGATACAGAAGAATTTGTGTTCTGGGGAAAAACATTTTAACCCAAGCTGGTAAAATAAGCTTGGGGGGGTTATTTCTTTTTTCATGCGGGTCCCCACATCTGTACCCTAGAGTTCAGAGTGGGGAGGCAATCCTGACAGCAGCGGAGGGAACTTGCATGTCTGTTTAGTAGAGCCCTGCACAGATACAAAATTTATATTCAGGAAAGTGGACATCCGCAGATATAAACTGGATATCAGTGGGGCTACAGGGCTCTACCAGGAATCACAGTGGCGAAAGCAGCAGCGTGACAGGCCACCGTTCAGAGGAGCCAGCATCCTGTCCTGGCAGCACCTCTGGCATGGCTGTATCACCCCCAGCCCTGCCCACTAGGGAGGGCGCCAGGCTCACCAACAGCTGTCCCTAGTCATTTTAGTATGCACAAGCAGCTCTCATGCTCCCAGACAGGAGATGCAGACCGTTGTGTGGAAGGGACATTCATGGATATACATTTTCTATCTGTGCAGGGCTCCTCCATTGAGATAGATTTTGTAAGGGACCAGGGCATTAGCAGTCTGGCCTAGTGTTACAGATGGACTGAGGTCCACATGTCAGGGATGGTAACAGATAAGCAGAGGTCAGAAGAATCACTAGAGCTGGGTTCAATAAGCAAGAGTTGGGGTCAAAGTCAGGCCAGGAATGCAGGCAGGAAACCAAGGAGAGTACAAAGCTGGAATCAGGAGGCAGGAATCAAATCAGAGTCATGCCAGAGTCAGAGACTCTGTCACACTAGAGTGAGGAGGCAAGAGTCAGGGTCAGGCTGGGATTGGAGACCAGAGATCAGGAGACAAGAGGAAGTCTAGAGTTTCAACAGACCCACAGTCTGAGTTGTTGCCCAGACAACTTACTGAGGCACCGTTCAGGGTTAAATACAGTGGTTGGACAATCAGAGGTCTGCAGGGTAAGGTCACTCTGGGTCACCTGGACAGTATTTCGTGTGGTGCCCTGGCTGTGGCTCTGCATAGCCTCCTGAAAGCACTGTGGGAACATCAGCCATCCCAGGGACTGCAGACCCGCATTCTAATCTCCGCAGACACAGTTTGATGGGGTCTTGTACATGACCCACCTTTGGTTCCATGGATCAAGGCCCAAGAAAAACAAAGGCCCAATCAGGAAAAGCAACAAAACAAAAGGGAAGAGGGACCCCCCCACACACACACTTTTAAAAGCACAAAAATACGATGAAAACCAACAAAAATACGATGAAAATAAAATTAACAATTTTTTTTGCAAGAGGTGTAGCAAATCACGAAGCTGAATAATGTACACTCAGTGCTCCATCTTCAAGCCACAGTCATTTGAGAAGAAACTGGAGTGGCAGCAGATCAGCCCCTCCCTATATGCCCTTGTACTGGAGCAGAAAGGGTCTAGGGTGCAGGTGTGGACATGTGGACACTGCCCCCATGCCAATCTCCAATCAAGAGTTCATGGGTGCACACCCATCCTGACATGAAGCACCCAAAAGAACTGAAGAACTGAAACGTCCACACTCAGCTCCCCCCAAATTATACCTCTTTCCAACACCCCCAAATAGAATTTTACAATCTTAAACAAACTTCATCCTTCCACAAAAAGATAAGCCTTGTATTACACCCATAGATCAACAAATTCGGATGCAAGTATTTACCAGTGTAACTTTGTATGTATTTTACATAACGGCTATTGTGATATTCAGGTTTCATTTATACCAGTGTAGACATAGTAACCACTGATTTCAACTGGGTAAGCATCAGAATCTATCTCCTGCAATTTAGATACAGTCCATTAATACAGTCTGTGTGTTTAGACCCCACTCTAGCAAAATTAAACACCATGTTTAAATGCATTAAGTGAATGAGTTGTCCCACGACTTTTATGGAGCTACTCACTTAAGAGTCAACAGGCACCTAAATGTTCTCTTATATCTGGGCCTTATGTTTTTGCAACAACAAAAAGTTATCATTCAAACATTTAAGTGATATTGCTAAAAGTTCCATGTATTTAAATAAAAACAAAATTCAAATATATAAATCCAAAGGCAGCAGTTCAGTTTATAGACTAGAGATTCACATTTAATTTAAAAAATAAATCAAATTGATTTTTGAATTAGAACAGAAGATGGTGAAACTATAAAAAGTAATGTAATTTTTCATATATATAGCTACGCTTATTTGCAAACACGTTATAACTAAAGAGAGAGAACAAAAATGCTTCCAAACAGAGAATTTACTGAAAAGTAGGTCTCAGCCTTGAGTGAATTTGCATACCCTAACAATAAACCTCTGGAAATACCATGTTGAGGGGAAAAATAACGTACCTTGAGCAGTAACAACACAATCAGCACTCTCTAATGGACCAACACAGGAACAGTCATTACATTGCCTGTTAAGAGGGAAAATAGAGGTCAGGGTCTTCTTGTCTTTTATACAACAGCCATCTACACACTTACGATGTTAACAGATAAGTGTTAAATACAATTATGTGCCCATTTGCAATATAAAAACTTCTTTTGCATTTACTGATGTGTATTATTTAAAATGTGGTAGCACATAGAAGGCTGAGCCATGGACCAGGTCCCAGTGTGCTAGGTACTGTACAAACCTAGAACAAAACAAAGGTCCTTACCCTAAAGAGCTACCAGACTAAGCACAAATTATGTACAGACAGGGTGCAGAAATGTTTCGTTTGGATTTCATAGCTTGAAGTTCCATTCTCACATTGTTTGCTGCCATGCACAGTAAAATAAATGAATTAGTGTGAGAAGGCATTACGTTCTTTAAAACTGAATGTACTGCTAATGAATGATGCTGACTGATTGTTCTGGAGTTTGAAGACACCTCTTTGTTCACAAACGTTGTAACTGAAACCACACTATCTCACTTATATGCCACACTTCCGGTTAGTTCAATCTGAGGCTGGCTAGTTCAGATTCCAAGCCTGGCCATGCCCAGAAGGGTGTGAGTTTTGCTGGAACCATTGGTAGGGATTGACAAACATCCAAAGGTGGAAGGTAGAGTTAAATTCAGATGGTTATTTCTACAAGGCTTATCTGAGCTTTGTTGATCTGAAAATTGAAGAGAAAACGTGATCTTGTGAGATGTCACGTACCTTAATTCTGGTTGGGTATGAAATGCCATCACAATAACCCCTCATTTGGGGACATTATTTCAATTTCCAGCAAAGATCAGAAATTGCAATGCAGGCAGATCCAAGCAGTATATTTGAAATCAAGGACTCATGGTCAGAGGCAGGCCTTGACAGAGCAGCGAGTCAGCAAGCAGCAGGCAAAATTCATCCAGCTTATGGTCACCAGAGCACTTAAGCACATACTTAACATTAGCCATGGAAATAGTCCCATTGAAATCATGGGATTACTCAATGCTTATAATGCAACATGTACCTAAGAGCTTTTTCCAGAGAGGGGGCATAGTGGTTGGGTGGCATCTATTGGTGCTTAAATCCCAGATGCCTTCCTTCCATCTTGCAAGCCATAGTCCAAAGAGACTGAAGAAAGGAAAGGGAACAAGCAGTTGCTGAGAGCCATGTGGAGTTCAATGTACCACCCACAACTGACAAAGGGCTAAATAATTATATTAGGATAAGCGACAGAGTCTTGTAGCACCTTATAGACTAACAGATTTTAGGGATCATGAGCTTTCATGGGCTAAGACCCACTTCATCAGATGAATGTTGTGGAAATCTCCAGAGACAGGTATAAATAGCAGGCAAGAAAGCAAGGTAAATTCAATCGGGGTGGGGGGGTGAAGCCCACTTCCAGCAGGTGATCTGGAGGTGTGAACACCCAGAGAGGAGAAACTGCTTTTGTAATTGGCGAGACACTCACAGTCAATATTAAGTCCAGACCTGATAGTGTCCAATTTGCAGATGAACTGGAGCTCAGCAGTTTCTCTTTGAAGTCTAATCTTGAAGTTTTTTTGCTGTAGGATGGCGGTCTTTAGGTCTGCCATTGTATGTCCAGGCAGGTTGAAGTATTCTCCTACATGCTTTTGTATATTGCCATTCCTAATATCTGATTTGTGTCCATTTATCCTTTTACGCTTTTGCAGATCCAGATTAACAGGCTACCCCTCTGATACTATATTAGGATAGGCGCAGAAGAACATAGGTGGATTTGAGCTTCCTTTGGTCTTCATCTGCCTCTGGAGTGAGGAGGCTTGGAAATATGGGGTAAAATAATTAACTGAATACTTTTGGGTGACAATTTGATTCTGCAGATTTTTACATGTAGTAATTTACCAAAGTAAATTACATGTTATTTTTAGGTCAAGATACATAAAATTGCATTTTACTTTTCTGAGAGAAAAAGTACTTGATAATATTCTAGGGCTTAAATAGGCCAAATTCCCATGATTCCAGTGTGTCTATATACAATCCAGAACATGCACTTCAGCTGGTTTTCTGACCAGCTGTCTTGCATCACTTTTATTTTTTTACATGTCCAGCGCACCTTGTGATGTTATATGCCAATAAAAGCTAAGATGAATTCAAATTATGTAAAAATTAAGACATTTCCTTTTTTGGAGAAGTGGGCTGCAGAGCTGCTGTCAACTTGGATCCCGGGTATCTGACATGAAATAGAAGCAGCAGTCAGCAAGTGGTTTGTGGGGGATATGGTAATAGAGTTATGGATATTGCTGCAGACTAGCAAAATTATATTTGACTGCTTCAACATTTTCTTACTATCTATTTGACAACAATGAAAGAGATATCCTATCTATGCCTCTAACAGTACAAAAAAACACAACAACAAAAAAGATCCAAGTCTGCTTGGCAGTATCAAGACAAGTTCTGCAGCTCACACTGACACCAGAAAATGAACATCTTATAAGCAATACATAATTTCTAGTCTTGTGTGAAACTTTTATAACAGAACCCCAAACCAGTCAAAGTTCTCTGGTCTCTGGAGATGAAAGGCATGAGAGAAGCACTGAGCCATTGGAGGAACTGCTGGGGATGGTGCTTCATTACCCATTGCTCAGGAACATCTAATAACCTGAAGACAGCAGGTACTGTGGCTGGTCAGAATACTGTGCCCAGAACACGCCAACACCAAGAAGCTGCCTGTGAGTGATGTTGTTTTCTTAGAAACTTTGAGGACATTTCTGTGTTAGAAGCTGATCACTGAGTGAACTGCTACTCCAACTTGCCTGTAGGAGTAACCTAGAAGTGACCCATGTACACATCATTTATATTCACTGAACCTACTGAAGTATCTGTGCCCTCGCCATTTTCTATTACTGTTGTCTATGATGCCCACTGCTTTCCCTGTCAGTGCTCAGTTCAGCCTGGATCCAGAGGTTTGCCATGCCAAGAAGCACTCTGCATATTTCTCATTGCTCTTGCTGAGCTGCCACTGAGTGCTCAGTGCTACCACTACTCCTCTCCACACTCCCTTCAGCAGTCTGCAGGATTTCAGTCTTCATTCTAACACTGTCATTCAGGCCAGCTTTGTAGAAAAGACTATCACAACTAGATTCACTAAATGCAGACGAGTTTCAAATAGCAAGATGTGGGCTGTTTTCCTGTATTGGGTGGTTGAGACTTCCTGGAGTACAATCCAGATCAGTGGGGTGTCTGTGTCACCCCTGCCCTGTAACCTGGGATGCCTTACAATGCTTTGCTGTTGTGGCCTCCAACCTGAACTGCTCACAACCAGCCACCAGCACATGACTAGATTAATAAACTTCTTGTATTGTTTTATCTCACTACAAAGAGAGATTTTTTGAGAGTATAGGTAATGAGACATAAATCAGAAATGGTTACAAGAAAAATAAAGATAAATGCTTTGTAATGTCTAACAAACTATGCCAAATTCAAGCAAAGTTTCTCACCACATGCTTCCAGCAGTCTTACTAACCAAACTATTCATGTCAGGACCCCTTCCCCAGAGTCCACCAGCTGTCTCCATTGTCTGTTCAGGTGCAGAGAATAAAGGGGGCAGAGAGAGAGTTTTTTAGCTCCTCTTTGAAAACCATTTCTGCTGAGAAGCAGGAAACAGGCAATCTTCTGGAAGAAGAATGCTCCATTCTGGGCTTTTTCACCTCTGTGAACTTTCTTTGTTTTCCCCCTTCCCACCCAGCTTAATGACTCTGTTCACTACTTAAATGCAAATTAAAACAAGCATTTACTCCTTTGTTCAAGACAAATCTGTTTGTCCAGTTTGGTGCTTCATCGAGTCTGAACATGTATTTTTAACATAAGACAGGGAAATGTATAACGTTATGCATAAAGCTGCTACACACTTTTTACCATATTACTACTGATCAGCAAGTTATGAGTTTTCAAATGATACTGCACAAGGTATAACTTGTACAAAGATGATTGCAACAGGATATAGGGAGTGAATACAGGGATGTATTCTGTCCTAGTGGTGACTATGCTAAAAGTATGTTTGATTCAAAACCAGATGAAAAACTCCTGTTTTGTAGGGTTATTGAAACCTGAAAAGCCAGGCAAAATTTCTGGGATATAAATTTATGAGAATGAAAAAAAAAAAATCAGGGAAAAAAGAATTTGCAGGAAACTCTAAGATTCAAATGCACTGATTTTTGCCTGGCTCCAGTAGTTTTATCATACACTCTAGCCATTCTCTGCCCACTTCTAGGCCCCATCAACCATACGTGAATATAAAATACATTTGTAATAGGTTACTTCATCATCTGCAAGATGATGAAAACACTATAAAAGAGAAAAAGTACAACATATCTAAAAGAAGAGCTGTTTCTTTTACAGAGTTTTGTATCCTGTGTGAAAGCTGGAGCTCCCAGGCCTAGCAGTCAGACCAGTTATCACAATTATGGTACTGGTAAGCCAGGAAATTCACATTTGTTTGTTTCTATGGAGCCTAGCTCACACCTCTACAAACTGTTTCTCATGGGGATATTAAAAGCAGAGGATGGGTTTCCAAGGAATTCAAATAACAAAGGTGAGCTGAAATCGTAACTGCACATCTTACATATGAAGGGATATTAACTTTGGTCTCATGCCCAAGCTGTCTAATATAGTGATCTCAATCAACTCCCTCAGTATTCTCAGGGGAGAGAGCTTGATAAATTGATGCATTATAATATTTTACACACCATTTTCCAGGTCAACCATAAAGTCAGACATCTCTCTCTCAATCTGAGACTGCACAAGCACACACATACAGAGCAACACCAGGCAACAGGATAAAGGAGAGGGAACAAATCTATTGCAAGATATTGATGATGCTTATCTTAAAATGGAACCTGCACTTTCTGAAAACATCTGCAAATCACACACATTATGATGACTAATATAACATACTGCAACAAAATAAAAGTAATTATGTATTCCTTCTCGGATTCTAAAACTATTTTTCAAAGTCTCTGAAATCAAATAGCATTGAGAAATAATGAACAAAACAAAACTCTCTTAATGTTTCATTCAGAAGAAATGTAGATTTGGCTTAGTGGATTGCCTGCGGGAAGTGGATACGGCAGGAAATATTTTGATCAGAATTTATCACAAAAAAATGGATGTGGCAGAGACATTGAACTCTTTATCACAACATCCTTATGCGACAAAGGTTAATGCTACCACATGGTTTTTTTGATGGATAAAGAAAGAACATTAAGCAACACAAGTAGGAAAAGGTGGAAAGCAAATTCAAATTATGTGAGAAGCAGTCTAAGAATTGAGAGTTCTCGAAGAATGATAACATGACACTCTACAATGTAAGATAAAGTATACAAGGGGGGAAAAAAACTCCAATAAAGAGATTGGGATGCACTATACTTTACCAACTCAGACTGATGATTGTAGGAGGTTAAAGAAAGTTATACAAGATGGAATATTTTGTGCAGACATACATACACATACACACACAGATATGACCTCTTCACAGACTAAACTAGGTCGGTGTGGCAAAATTAGCATAGAAGAGAAAATACACTCAACCTTCAGATTCCTTTGGCACAAACATCTGTTCGCATGGGCATTAACACTGTACAAACAAATTCAAGCAGCAAACCGTGAAATGCAAATGCTATTCAGGATGCTACATATGTACAGAAAAAGAGAAAGAGGGGCAATATAGGCTTTCAGTTAAGCTCTATGGAGGTACTGTACATAATCAGCAGGTTTCAGTTATGTCCCAAGAGAGTCTCACAGAACAAGCCTTTAACACAACTCTTATAACATGAATTTAGTACTTTGCAGTGCAGGGGGGGAGAGTGCCCCCGGATCACACTTGAGCTGGAGCACAATAGTTTGGCATCCCCGGTTGTGTATTACACAAGTGCTTACAGGATTTGTGGCCCTCAGGAGTGCAGGGTCAGATGCCTCCAGGTTAGTGCGGTAGTATGGGAATTCCCACTGAGGACTCATGAGTGTCCTTTCCTCCTTTGTTCTATGTTCTTTTTTTGTCAATACGCCCCTACGTATTGTTAGTTAGTGTTTCGCTGGATGTGCACTTCCCTATTGGATATGATACATGAAACACATAACTGTTAAATGCAATCTGTCTTGATTCAAATACTGGGCCAAGTCTGAAGCTGGCATGAACCAATGTAGCTCCACTGAATTAAATGAAGCTATTTCAATTTACATCACCGAAGATCAGGACCATCATGTTGAGAAAAAAAATCAGCTTTGAAATGTAGGGATGAAATCTCAGCCTACATCTGATTTTGAATCATTATTAATAATTACCACCAGTGTATTCAATACGATACAGAATATTAAGACAGACACGGCCTCTCCCGCAACACTCTTCCATAATATCCCATCGTGGTCCTTTAATAATGAAATGAAAGCAATAGTATTACACGACCTTGCTTCCTTACTTCCTGCTCAAACTGAATAATTCCTCCTTAATGCATGCACTACACTTGATTGCATTTCCTTTGCAAGTAACACTAATCAGAGTAAACATACCAGTACTGCCTGAGATACCGAGCTTTTATTCACAGTAGCTTTCTTGAGCTAAGGGCCAAACTCTGGACATACAAAACTAAGCGAGAGAAATAAATTACAGTTTTTAACCCTGTTGCATGCCTTGTCTCCTTATAACATCACAGGGGACCAGCCTCTGATCTATTACACCAGGACAAATATGGAGTCAATACAGTGAGTATAGTAGAGTTATTTCAGATTTGCACCAGTGGACAGACATCAGAACCTGGCCCAATACCCTTACTTTCAGTACAAAGCTCTCAATAACCCTGGCCACTGCAATATACTTTCCCTATTCAGAGGAACTATAAAAAAATGCTCCATTAAATTTAATATGATGGGAGCAGCTGCGAAATCCGTGTGAATTATGCTGATCTTCTCAGTATTGTATCGTGCTGTTAACTGCACCTTCTCATCCCCACTTAGTGTCAAAGTGTGAGGATAGCCTGACATTAACTGCTGAGACGGCATTGAAAATATTGATGATCTCAACCTTGTACCCATTTTGCCCCATGGGTCTTGACACAGCCTTGTAAGTTCAGCTTGTTTCATTTTGCTTCCCCTCACTTGTACAGTTCCCTCACACCTCATGTGGAATCAGCGGACAAAGTTAACTCAGCTACATTTAAATCCTCACTTAAAACATATATGCTTTTGTGGATTTGCTTGCTGCTGTTACTCATAACCTTTCTGTGCAGTGTGTGAAACTGGACAAGGTGATCGATTGTGATCGTCAATGAAGACGAGCTCTGTGTAAGCTCAAAAGCTTGTTTCTCACCCAACAGAAGTGGATCCAATAAAAGATATTACATCACCCACCTTGTCTTTCTGATATCCTGGAACCAACACAGTTACAAACACAGTTTATAATGGCATCTCTATATAATGTATGGAACTGTACCCTGCACAACAAATTCAAGCAGCAAACTGTGAAATGCAAACACTATACAGGGTGCTACATTCATACAAAATAAGAGGGGCAATATAGGCTTTCAGTTAAGCTATGTGGATGCACTGTACATAACCAGCAGGTATCAGTTATGCCTGAAGAGAATCTCACAGAACCAGTCATTAACACAACTCTTATAACATGAATGATTATCTAAAAAATCCTTTAAAGGGCATCCAATTTTAAATACTTATTTTTATATGCAAGTGATTTGTTTTCCTTGTAAGATTATTCTCAAGGGGTTATACTCGTTGTGTGTTGAAAAATTACAGAATGCCCATTTCAATTGACTGTATAATGCCTTTATTTTATTTGTTTGTTTAAGGATAGAGAGAAGTCTCCCAAGCTCTGGAAAATCAAAGCAGCAGTCAAATCATAATCATACTTCTTGCTAGCTGCTCTACCGCAAAACCCAGTCTCTAGACCAATTAAACTTAGATGCAGGCTAGAATACTAGTTGTTCCAATGTATCATTTTTTGTCTTTTCCAAGTTCTTCCTGTGAACAGGGACAAGTACCTGGCATTTTCATAAACCCATGTTCAACAGAGGTATTAACCTTTAGTTTCTAGATTAGCGCACAAAGCAAGATACATATCTAAATCCAAGAAAGAGAAAAAAAGAGTGCAATATATTCTCTAGATGTTGACCAGCATGTTATGTTCAGTAGAATGAGAAAGAAATTGGTGCCAGGTTTATTAATGTACATATTGGAATTGAATACTACTACCAAGAATACTAAAATGTCAATTCAAATATATTAGATATTGGAGTGGACTGACATAGTATTAAAGGACATTCAGAAGATGAATTGAAATGGGGAATAAATTTATGTGAACAAGGAAATGAAGCTCTCTATGGATTTAGAGCAATATCTGGAGAGGAAAACTGGCACACAGGGTCATCTTCCCCTGACCTAATGACTGTTCATTGTTATTATGAATAGTCATTGGGCCAAAGAGTGACAATGACTCTATAGACCTGCAGTTAGGACACTCACCAAGGATGTAGGAGACCCATAGTCAAGCTCTGCTCTAATGACTATTTAACTATTTAGACACAGTGGACCAGCTTCAGCAGAAGAAATGGAGAAGAACTCACACCAGAATATCCCAGCTCAATGGCTAGCGTATACTCTTGCAATCTGGGAGATCCAAGTTCAAATCCTTTCTCCACATCAGGAACAGGGGAGAACTGAACGTGGGACTCTCAAGGTACATCTACACTGCAATTAAACACCTATGGCTGGTCCATATCAGCTCACTTAGGCTGTAAGGCTGTAAAATACCATGTAGATATTTGATCTTGGGCTGGACCTTGGGCTTCTGGGATCTTCTCACCCCACAGGATCCCAGAGGCTGTGCTCCAGCCCAAGCATCTACACAACAGTATTGCAGTGTGAGCCAAAGTCAGCTGACATGGGCCAGCCATGGGTGTTTAACTGCAGTGTAGCTGTACCCCCATCTGTCAGCTACACTCCCGAGCCACTTGACTATGCCTCCAGCTGTTTCTGAGTCTAGCCCTTTAAAAATCCTCAAAACAAAATGTTTCATGTTAAAATGTTTGGGTTTTTTTTGATTCACTGAAATTTTTCACTACTTGTGAATTTGGGTCTGTGCCACACCGATTTTTGTCTCTATTAATTTTTCAGAACTTTCAGAGAACTGAAAGATCAGTTATTTGCCCAGCTCTAAATGTGGTACCAGCACTCAGAGATCTGCACTGGCTACCTTTTGATGTTGTCTGATGTGGCGCTATTTTCCAATGTAGTTAAAAACTCTGTCTGATGGAGACAACATCTCTCTCCTTGTGCCATTCTGTATTCTGGAGCCAGAGGAGGTGCTTCAACTGGAGCCCTCTGGGAAGTTGATGGCAAGGCATTCTCCCCAAGGACTCCTCTCAGCTTGAGAACTGAGTTCCTTCCTTGTTTAAAATTAGCCCAGGGTTGTTGATTTCAAGACACACTGCACAATCTGTCACTTTATGCAGGCTTTTGAGGCAAGGGGCATGCAATGGGCCTGCAACTTATGGGGCCTGACAAGACATCATTGGGGTGTAATTGTTATGAACGCTTTCTGGTTTTAAGGAAGTTGTTGGTTTGATCTTTTACGTCATTGCAATTTTAATCATGTCAAAGGCTCGTAGGGTGTAGGATGGATAACTTTTCCTTTAGATTAGATATCCAACTAAATGAATCATATTAATAAATACATAGAGAGGATGCAAAAGACTGGGTATAGATGTGGGACTAGTAGACATATATATAAATATTTTTATTGGAGCTGATAAATTCTAAGTGAGAAAACATTTTATGAAGAAATAATGTAATTCTTATGTGGAACACACCTTATTTGACAGGAGCTTCTAGGACTGTTTGTGAAAGATTTTCTTTTAAATGCACTTAGAGGTAATTATGATAACCCTGTAGATTGAAGGATGGTGATAAAGTCCTAAAAGCAGTAAATTCTTAAAGTAGCTAGGTTTTGCACCCAAGAGAAATTGAAAGACTCATGAAGGAGAAAGTTACGAAGAAGAGAGGATAGAACTGCTGGGAATGAAGAATTGTATGGTGTGCAAGGAGGTGACTAGAATGCAGCAGTGAAGGAACTCAATACAATGGTAAGATACAGGGGGGAGAAAACTGGGGGAAAGTAAAGGGTTGAAGGTGTATGTGAGAGAGAAGAGGACACAGGCAGTTGCAGAATGCTGTTTTACACCAGTTTTGTTCTCTGCTACCTTTGCAACCCTGTATAAATTCAGGAGCAAACGTTGACCCCAAGAATATGTAACTTGGCAAAGCAATATTTAATCAGGGCTATAACTGCCTGCAATGCTATTGAAAGGGTGTAAAAAGAAAGAAGGTAGAGTAATTGTCTAGCACAGCCCAAGAGACTATAAATAAGAGTAATGAGGAGAAATTTAAAAGATGGACAATTTAGGCTGAATATCAGGAAAAACTAGATTAATTAGGCAATGAAACTGTCTCCAAAAAAAAGTAGTGGAAGCCACATCTCTTGAGACACTTATACCCAGATTGAACAAAGCAGCAGAAAATCTACTATAGGGAACAATCCTGCATATTGGAGTAGGTGATTGAAGAATATTTTTATGTTTCTAACTCCTATGATTCTAAGACACTGCACATTAAAAAGGGTTTAAAAGAGAACTGGATAAATTCATGGAGGTTAACTTCATTAATGGCTATTAGCCAGGCTGGGTAAGGAATGGTGTCCCTAGCCTCTGTTTGTCAGAGGGAGATGGATAGCAGGAGAGAAATCACTCAATCCTTACCTATTAGGTTCACTCACTCTAGGGCACCTGGCATTGGCCACTGTCAGTAGACAGACCAAAGGTCCATCCAACCCAGTATGGCCACTCTTATGTTACCAGAAAGAAAGAGCCAGCTCACTAGAAAGTCATGCAAGACCCCACATCAGCATCTAGGTGAAACAGGATAGGAGTCTGCCAACCAAGATTAGAGCTCAGAAAATGCTCTTGTGACTTTAATGGGGTGTGTATAATTTTGGTTGCACAGGAAATTGTTATGGAAAAATGGGTGGGGGGAAAATCTACTGTTATTGGCACAGCATGAACTGATTCAGGGGAGAATAGAAACATAACTGAATTTATTTGCGTAACTGATGTTGTCCTTCACACAAGCCAGTCAAGAACAAAAGGTGGTGATTATTGGTGCCACTCCAGCTAAAAAATTAGGCAGATCAGAAACTATGGAGGTTGCATATTACATCATGATAATACGTGGACAAGCAAAGCATAAGGGTAGGTGCCAGGACACGAGAAAGTCAGCTCACAGTGCCAAGCTCTATATGTGGGCTGTTCTGCTACAGGAGACTTGATGAAAGGGCTAGTTGTGGAAGCTGAGTAGAAAAAACAGAAAGAGATCTGGATACTGTTTGGGCTGCCAGGACTTTGGAGAGCCAACCAACCACAGTGAGATGCCAGAGCAGACTTCCTGAAAGAAGACATTCACTCTAATGAATTGTGCTGAGTCATGCAGCCACTGAAGGACTGGGGACATCACCTGATTCCCATCAGGCTGCAGAACTGGAGTGACATCAGAATCCAAACATCCTCTGGTCAGTCCAAGCAGAGGCATTCCTCTAAGGATTTGGACTTGATGTGATGCAGTATGGATGTCATGGATAATTCAGACGAATGGGGAGAAACAGAATAAAAAACACTGCTTAAACATTTTCCGTCCCCCACCCCTGTCCGCTGGAGGACTCCTAGCCAACTTAACAGAACAATGCATATGCTATCAAACATAAACAAAGCCTTTAAGTTTGTTAGCATATGTATTGTTCTATTAAAGCCATACAAATAATGAATGACCTCCCTAGCTGCACTCTGCTCCTTTAAGGAGCAGAGTGCAGCCTCCCCAGGGGGGCTATCTCCATGTCTTTTCAGTATCCTGTACCCACTAAAAATCTCTTGCCGGTATTGTGTATTGGAGGGTACCACCCTACTTGCATCCCTGCACCCTGCCCTGCCTTGAACCCCTCCTTGCCTGATACCCTGCTCGCTCCATCTCCTACCATCCAGCTTGACACTTGGCTTTGGCTCCTGATTACTGACTCTAGCTCTGACCCTACCCACTCGGCTTGATGGCTGCTCTGACCACTAGGCCTGACCGCCTTCACCCCAGTTGCCTAACAGTCTTCTGCTAATGCTTCTACAACCTTGTAAGCTGCATAAGCTCTCCTCTGTACTTGGCCCAATGCAAGCTCTGCCTGATTAAAGATTGGAGGATCAGCCATTATTTTAAGGTTGCTGCCCTTACTTTTGCTGTGATCCTCCAGTTCTGTACCTCACCCTCTCAGAGCCCTTTGCAAGTAGAGAGATATGATCAAGAATTATCGGCCTTGTTACATGACACTGGGATAGCAAAGCAATCAAAATGTAATAACTATTGAGAAATCAAGACTCCATTGAAAACTCTATAGCAACAGGGAATACTAGCTGTCAAAGTCATTTTATTACTTTCAGTGCAGTCCCGCTACGTGGAGCTCTGTTACAAAGTCACCTGTGAAGTTAGGCTACTGTACTTCAGCTTGCAACTTCCTTGGGGACCATTGTGAATGGTCCTTCAAAAGCATGAAGTGGAAATTCTCTGGCTTCCAAAATATGCCATGGATGTAAAGGAAAGAAGTAGGAGAAACATGCCTTTGCAGTTGGTGGCTGTACATCCATTAGCTCAGTATATATTAAATCATAATAACTAATTTGGTACTTTGAAATAAAACAATGAATATTGAACTAGAACACAGTTCTAAAGACTGAATTATCATAAGGACTTTGCTATTTGGCAACTTCCCAGTATTCTTTCCTACATACATGTAACTTAAAAGGAAAAGATTTGGTGCCAAGATGCAACTAACTTTGTTTATTTTTCTTTACTATGGACCCATTCTTTAATCAAAGAGTGTCTAAGAGGGGGGAAACAGCCATTCATTAGCAGTATTTAAAACAGCATTTGCTTTTTTTTAAATTTTACTTTGCCCTCTTTTTAGTTTAGCAATTCAGCCAACCAGAAATAAAAATGAGCCTAGAAGAACTGGTAAATCAGGCTATTTTCATTAATATTCATATGTAAGAAAAGAAAGCCTATTTAATAGGTCTATCAGCAGCTTCTGCTAACAGTGTACATCCAGAAAAGAGGTACTCTAGGTCTGCACCATTCTAAATAGGAGCAGAATGTGGCCTTTATTCTATAGTTGAGACTAATGCACTTGGAACAGACTGCTGGGAGCTCCTTGTTAAAATTCCATAAACAAAATTAAAGAGAGGGTTGGGACAATGATTTCCTTGCCTCTGCTGGACCTTTCCTTCTTTGGATGCTGCTAAATCATCACTGATATAAATTGTTTGCAGCATAAAAATATTTCTGAACAGCAAATTTTTGTCTTTGCAAGGAACCAGATTTCACTGAGTAGGAGGGAAAAGTCTAAAACCCTTCACTCCCTCCCTAAACCCCTTCAAATCACAAACTGAACACTATGCTATGTTAATATACACTGTGTATTTCTCAGGGACAAAGTCTTAACTGTGCCAGCAATATTTAGCTAATACTATTTGTTCACCCAGAGGTACTGAATCTTTCTCCTTGATTATAGTTATGAGAAAGTGTTTTTATTTAAATGGGAAAACTAATAAAAAAAATTGCTTCATTCCTCCGCCCTCAACAGGCAAGCCCCAGGATGCAGATTTTAATCACATGCTAACAGTGAAATTACTGCAGACGCCCAATATTTAAAAAACTGGCACTACATCACTGGTTTCTTAGAGCCAAATTCTATGCTTACTTACATCCCTGTGCACCTCCCTTAACTTTAGTGGAGTTGTGTGGCTTTTATGGAAAGTTCTATATTAAACCAGTTGGGTTATTTGAAAATGTAAAGAAGTTTCTTCAGAAATGATTTACAGAACCAAAAGAGGATGGTACTTATTCTACAGTCTTTCCAGTCATTCTATGGAGTTCTCTAGCTGGGACATTCTTACTGGTTGCAACACTTGCACCATTGGGGCTGATATTTGCCATGCTGGGTGTCTGCTGCAGGCTGAATATTTCTGGAATTTTTCAGCTAAAATAGTGCAGCCATTTCTGAGAATGTGACCAGAGAAAAAATATGATGCATTGTTTTGCCTTGTTAAATTCTGGGGACTTTTTTTTTGCAAAGCTGCAAGCCCTCACCCCCATGTATGGTGCAGAGACTATTTGGCAGGAGGTGGGCATTTATACCAAGGATGTGCCTTTTGCTGTCCCTGTGAAAATCCAGTCAAATTTGGCTCACTTATAAGCTTATGGGGAAAGAAAAACAGTTCACACATGCTCAGTAGAGCCAGATATCTAACATCTCCAAAGATGATATACTCAGTAAGCACTCTCAAGCTTCTCTCTGCTCCTAATGCTGACCAGCTTCTGTGCACACTGTCTCAACAGAGCAACTCAGCTTCCTCCAGAAGCACAAAGTTGTAGGGGCTCAGCAGGACATTCCCTATAATGACTGATCCAAGCTAGGGAGGTGGCCAGACTCTAGAACTGCCTGTCTCTCTTGTGCTGTCAGTGGCCACCCCCGCCACAACAAGCCTCACAGAAGCATGGAGGAGGAAGCTTCTGCTACAAATGCAGAGGTGACAATAGACAGACCAACAGAAGTAAAGGGACAGAATAGTCCCAGGTTCCCCACTTCAACTCTGGTGAGACTGGGAGTGGAGTGCAGAGAGAAAATGTGACTAAGAGTTGAAGTGGGGAACCTGGGACTATTTGGACAAGGAGACTGGGAGCCAGTGAGGGAAATGGAGGAACCAGGAGAGAGTTGGCTGTGGGGGAGGCACTGAGATTGGGCAAGGAGCTGGGTGAGGTGGGGGAGACTGGGCCTGGCTGAACAAGGAGAGAGACTAGGAACTGGTGGGGTGGGGTGGAGGATAGGCAGGAAGTAGGGTACAGACAGATTGAATTAGGATCCCAGGGCAGGAGACTGAAGCTGGGAGCATGTGATCATATAATTAAAGACTATATCATAATGCATATACACAAGGGGGCCAAATGAAGGTTGTTGGGGTTGGTCCTGCTTTGAGCAGGGGATTGGACTGGATGACCTCCCAAGGTCCCTTCCAACCCTGATATTCTATGATACAGGCAACCTTAATTCTGGCATTTTCTAACTCTTGAGTGCTTGACTTTGCAACCTTAGTAATACTCTATTAACATAGGTGTTTTGTGTATATTATGTATTAATGATATAGGATGATTAAGGAATCATATAGAAAAGTTAGAATGTTCTATTAAATTCTTTAGGGAGTTTTCCATAAAAAAAGGGCATAAATGAGAGCAGAATTAGCATTTATGTTGCTATAGTAGTTGTAAACTGCCCTCAGTTACAACTGTGCAATTTCAGGGAAGTCACTTGGATTGTACAGTATCAGGGAAGGCAAATTTGGCCATGTGGCTCAGATTCTGCTTTAATTTACATTAGGTAAATCTGGAGTACATCCTTTTATCCTTGCAGTTGTATAATGAAGACACTTAAAATAGTGCTGACTATCACAGTTATAGCTTTCTCTAAAGGAGGATATGTTTTCCTTTGCAGTTCTGTTGGTTTCATGGATAGCTGTGGGATTAAGGTTTTATGTCAAAGATGGCATAGCTGTTTTTGTCTTTAGTCAGCTCCATTAAAGCAAACTACCAGCAGAGTTGAGGCATATAAATGACACATTTACAAGAGCAAAACTTCTTTGCATCATGAACAAAACTGGAAGTTAGCCATAACCAACACAGTCTTGTATTGAAAAAAAAAAAAAGAAAAGAAAAGAAAAGAAAAGAAAAGAAAAGAGAGAGATGAGATGACAGGAGATGGAAGAAGGTATGGCGTTTATATTTATTAAATGTCACAGAGATAAAGTCATTAATTGGCATCTGAAAACTTGAAAAACAGACAAAAACCCAAGTTAAACAGTGAGTCCTTGGTACATCCAACATATTGCAGTGATTAAAAAAAACAAACCATTTATAGTGCCTAGAAACAGCTTAGACATTTGGAGGCTACATATGCCATCACATAGGGTATGTAGCATTATAAATCATTTGTATACACAAAGCAAAATGTTAGTGATTTTAAATGTTGCTGTTGAAATACAATTAATGGTAGAACAATGCTGCTTCAGTGCCTTCACAGCACTATCTGAGCCCGCTGTCTTCCCCAAAATCAAGCTTGCCTTCTGTTGCTGCAGGAACATCATAGATGAATAAATATAAGAATTTACTACCTTGAAATAGCAGTAATCACCTGTTAAATATACTGAGACATATTTGTCTTGTTAATATCACTTGTATCTGCCAACAGTCGTTTGGAAGAGTCCCTAGGGCAAAACAATTAAGTCAGCTATAGCTCTTCAAACATGTACGAGGCAAAGTATGGCATACAGATTTGGGTGCCTGGATCTTTCTACAGTACTTGATAGGAATCATGGATTTCCCATTTATCCTGTCAAAAAAAGAATTATGGTCTGCTCATCCTCTGGCTGGAAGGTATCCACATGAGAACTATAAACTCTCAATTTAAAAGGATGTATTTCTCTTCTTTGGGTATTTATAGGTGCTATGACATCATAATGCTGGGAACTGTAGTATTTATATGTTTTCTGTAAGGGAATCATTTACAGTAAAGCTATTACAGTAAATGAATGATAGAAGCTAGCACATCAACAAATGCTATACAATACAAATAAAAAGTCCTACAAAATAAAGAATTAGCCTAGCAGTGGAATATTAAATCAGACATTTTTGCCACAATTAACATAAACACTCAAGGAAAAGTAATCCAGTGCAATAAATATTAGGAAGGAAAGGAAAATATAAAGAAATAATGTTTTGCCAAGAATATATTTGTCTCCTATTCACCTGCTGTACTAATTGTCCTTTGGCTTTGTCCTCTGATTTCTCTCATAACACTCTCTTATACTGTTCCACAAGATAATTGATAGTCATTATATCAAATGTGGGCTTACCCTATTCTTGCTCCTCTTGCCTGTAATTTGAAAAATGTTTGTTTTTCCATGCATGTAATAAAGTAGATGTCATACATGGCAATTTTGGATGATGCTACAATATATTCAACAGGGAACAACGGTTAGCACAAAGAAACCAATACAAAGAATAATCAACTATTGTATGAAATCAAGTTCTAATGAAATTGTCATTAATATTTATGTTAACTGTCATCAAAACCTAAAAGACATGTTAGCATCAGAATCTGAGCAGCCTGGAATCACATTATACTCTAGTTTCAGAAAAAATAAGCTGCTTTAAATGCAAAAGCTCTGTGATTTCTGCTCTATTGTTGATTGTTTCCTTTGAAAAAAAAAAAATCCACCTCCCTTCCAGATGCTCATGAAGCAAACACAGAGTGGTGTGGGTAAATGAAAGCATTCAGTTGCAAGGGTAAACTGGCTGCTTTATTCACTAACAAGTTGCTCTAATAAGGTCTTCTGATGCCTAAACAGCAAAATCCTGCCTTTGAACTATTCACACTTCTCCATATATTACTCATCTACAGCAGCTTGATTTACAAATATCCTGTTTTTAGAACACATAATGCAGACTAAGTCTTTGCTAACCATCAGATGAACTCTAATTTTGCACTTTGGGGCATCATAGTGTGGGAATCTATAATTAACATTTTGAAAATAACTTTGTTTATGGTGGTTGGTACATCATTAACGTTTGTACTCCTACCAAGCTGAGGAAACATGTATACATTGGAGAAACTAATTTATAACAAAAGCTGTAGTGTTTGAGTGCTAGTATGCACTATATGTATTACATGTGTGCAAAGAAAGGGAAAATGCCATCAGCTCCATAACTAGAGATTTTTGTCCCTCTCCTTTCAAAATATACTATGTGAAAAGTGTGCATCTTGATTTCCAATGTAACGAACATTCATTCCTTCTCCATTTCCTCCTGAGAGAGCAGCGAATACACACAACAGGTTCTGTCCTAACTGATTCAGGATATGGCCAAGAAATCCAACTACTGCTGTTCATCTCTACTCCAAATGGCATTATCGGAGAAGCTGTTAAGATCCTTTTAAAAAAGTCTGGTGTGCTCTATCCATACAGAGCTGGATTAATCAATCATTAGCAGTCTGAACTGTGAGGACTAAAAGTACATTCAGAGATTAAATGATAAATAGGCAGCAAGTCAGTTGTAGACACAGCAAGGATGGTTTAAACCAGTGTCCAACAGCTTCTTATTTTCAGGTGAATGTAAAGGGTCATTCTTTGTCCATATATTTATGCTCTCTTGATATAATCACCACTTTAACTCACAGTAAGCATAATTCTCCTGCTCAGAGCCTGGCAGAGTTTTCCTTTCCATATGGCCAAATGATTCCACCCCCTCCCTTTCCTCTGATCTTGCAAAAGCCTATCCGCAAGAGCTCTGCAAGGAGGAAGATGCAGAGGAGTTTGGGAGGAAAGGGGATCTCCAAAACTTCAACCTCACCACTGCCTCACTACTAACATAGTACATTATTGCCAAAACAGGACATGCACAGGATGGGGTGGGGGATCATTGGCAGCAATCAGAAGATGTGTGAGAGAGATCACACTGCAATGAAGACTGGGAAGTGAGAAGCAGTCGGGACGCACAGGACCTCCACACATGGGGGCTAGTCTCTGGCAGATCTCCTCAGCTCTCAGGAGAGCTGCAGGTTTTAGGGACCCAAGCCATTATTTTATAGAAGGTTACTCCAGAAACAGGCTTACTCCATCACCACCACATCTCAGAGGAAACTATGAGGTAAGGCCCTATTTGTCAAAACTCAGATTCTTTTCCTCAGTTCAGAAATCCCAGAGAGGTTGATTCGTCCCAGAGGTCAAATCATCAAAAATAAAACAAAACACGATGCAAAGATTAAGCTCTTAAGTCCACCTTTAGGCATCTAAAGTTGTGGCCTGATTTGAGGAAATGACAATTCTCCTGGACTTCAATGGGAACACTTTTGAAAAATCAGCCACTTCTTTAGGCACCTGTACATGTACATACAAGCCTAACATTAGACACCCCTTTTCTGAAAATCTTACCAAAAATCTCTTGGCTATATTGTAAATGTTCTCCTGTTTAAAATATTTTTAAAAAATGAAGAATGGAAACATGTAGCATTTGTACAATTTTGATAAACACTGAATAGAATTTGAAAAATATGACAGAATGAAGTCAAAAAGAAATATTACAAGGAAATTTCAAGAAAAGTATCTGATTCCATCCAATATTTTTCTACTTCCAGTGTTTTTGCAATCCAATCTTTGTATCATTTTAGAAGTGCCAAAGAACCAGAGAGTAAAAGAGACATAGCGAGCCAGAAAACAACATTTTAAAAAAATATATACAAGTACCATATGGGATGAATAAAACTAAGAGAAAAGAGAAAAAAAGAGAAAAAATCTTTATTTTTTCCCCAATTTATTGTCATTGTTAATGTCAGTTAAAAATTTGGGGGTTTTTTTAACAAAGTTTTTAACTTAATGCCTACTTTAGATGTTATTTTTCAATTATTTCTATTTACATTCTGATATCAAATATGCTAGTTTTATCAAGAGATATGACTGGAGGAGTCAGAAGCATAGAGCTTACTGCTGTACATTATCTTCTACCCCAAATCAAATGGTGGACAGACCAGGGGAATTACATTTGTCACTTCGCCTCATAAGCCAGCTGTGATTGGATTTGGAATTCCCCTCTTAACAAAATTAACAGGAAAAGCTTTTGCCAGGATTTTTTGGTGCATGGTTTGTTTTTTGTTTTGTTTGTTTGTTTGTTTGTGTGTGTAGGAAGCAATGTGACAGCTCATGTTTAAAGACACGTAAGAGCTGTTTTTTACTTTTTTTCCCCTAATGACTAATCTTTTCCCTTTAATACTATATTTGGTCTCAAAACGTCCACCTAAAAACAATAAAAGGAGAAGTATATTTTGGCCCGGTTATACCTAAAAATGACTTCATGTATCTAAAAAACATTCTCCGACAATAGGTGCTTTATTCTTCCCACACCAAGGAATGTAACTCTGATGACTTCACCGTTGCATCAGTGTACCTGAGAAGAGAATACACAGTAGTCTAATTGTCACATAAGCAGCACTACACTTATGCGGCAAAACTTTGTGCTAACAATGAAAGTAACAAGGAGGCAAGTACTGAAAGATTTTTGGGTAATTCTTAAAGAACTTGGAACGACTACAGGCTATGTTGTCTACAAACCCATGAAGTGATGTGCTATGTCTGTTTGAAGTTTGGCTGACTTCCAAATGTAATGTTAGTTTTATATTGTTGCACTCTATTATTGAGCTATCTCCCAGTCTTTCATTAGGTCATATTGGCAGGGTTTTTCCTCCTTCTTTGGCAGCTTGGGGCACGTATCACTTGCTGACCTGAAGCAGAAAAATGGTGGATTCTCTGTAACTGGAAGTCTTTAAAATCAAGATTTGAGGACTTCAGCAACTCAGAGGTTATAGCCTATTGCAGGAGTGGGTGCGGGAGGTTCTGTGGCCTGCAATGTGGAGGAAGTCAGACTAGATGATCGTGATGGTCCTCTCTGGCCTTAAAGTCTATTTGAGTTTTGTTTACTGTCCATTGTTCTCTTAGTTTTCATTATTAACACCTATCATCTCCTATCTTTTTTTCTTCCTAAATATTAGGAAACTTAGTGCTAATAAAAAGGGCTAATCTGACAGTCCTGCTAACTGAAGGCTTCTCTATATCAGAAGAAAAACACAATACAAGTTTCCCCATACTATCTAGCTAACATGCCTCAATCACTCTCCAGAAGAGTCACTTCTAAATGTCAAAGTGAAAGCCCATCTTTGTACTGAAGATGCAAACAAGATCATCATTTAGGTGGTAGCTTTTATATCTTGGACATCTGCTCACTAGAAAGTGCATATGGACCTTTCAATTCATCTCACTTAGGACAGCAAAAGAGCCATCAGTCAGTAAAGGCTTTCAGTCAGTACTATTCTGGGCTAGATTTGAACCAATGACCTAGAGGTGAAAGGCTCTGTATCCCATTACCAGTCCTTTAATTCATCCAGCCCCTTACTTCTCCACACTTATTAAAGGAGCTAAAGATTAATGCAGAAAACCAAAGGCAGACACACAGATTTTGCTTTTAGTTACATCCACACTACCTTATAAAGTCAATGAGGTTCCACAAATGCAACTGAGGGAAACACAGTTTGCATACAACTAAAACTCCATAAATCCTAATTATGTTAATTGGTCTCTGCTAGAGCTTTCTACAGATTTGAAGAGAGGGCAGGTACACGTTTCGATTTTTTAAAAAATGTTAGAACATTAAGTTTCATTGCAATCTTTCCAGTTCTAAAGTAGCCAACTCACAATTGGCAATTGAAGTCAACACAATTCGACATTTAAAGACATTATAGAAAAATTAGATGTCTATGAAGTAACAATTTCCTAAAACAAAATGAATCCACTAATTATCATTAGATCTATTTGTTTTGAATTTTAATGATGGGTGGTGTAAAGGAGGTGGGGCAGCTTAGAACAAAAATACTTCTTGCTTACCTGCTTTTATGTTAAATTTGAATTATTATTTCAACTGAAGTACAAAACTGGATTAACTGATTTTAATTTAGTTACTTAGTATAGAAAAGATATTGTCTTCCTTTTTAAAACTGTAGATAAAGATTGCACATAACGCTCAGGTCCATTTCTCACCGTCATCAACTGCAGTATTGCCATCATAATTGATCCTTGAAATACTTTTTAAGTTTGAGAGTGTGTTTTGTTGGGTTTTTTTGGTATTTTTGTGTGTTTGTGGTATAGCTCAGCTGAAATTCAGGACACACACACACACACACACACACACAGTCTTTCCCCATTTCCCTTTGGAGGCTGATGTTGCTACTTATACAAGCAAACAGGTCATTCAAAATAGAAAGCAATGAAAAATATGCTGAAGTTAATGCTGACCCTACTATTTACCCCACTTGCTAATTTTGTGCAACCTTAGATGTTGGCATTACATACTGCATCACATACTGAATCAAGGATCCATTCTGTAGCTCTCCTTCTGCTTTTAGCTTAGTGATTCTGCCTAGTTACGTATACACACCACAGTGCTTAGGTAAGTTATTATGAATTTAAGTCGACTGTATGGGGATGTTTGTAAAAGATGGAGAAAAATAAACTGCTTTCAATATTTAATCATGAAGTTATTTTTTTAAAAAAACAGATACATGGGAGGGGCACTCAGGCAAGCCCCACCTGTCCCATTTTCCCTTTGGGAAATATGGCCACCCTATGACTCAACCAAGGTTATGATGCAACAGCTATACTCTGAAGTTCATGGGCTGGGGTGTATAGATACACTTACATACCTTTCAGGGTGGATAGATATACATAGGCCAAACCTATATTTTATCTCTGAAGCTAACACAAGTAATTTCCTATATTGCTTTTCTCTTGAAAACACTGTTTTCTATTCACACACCTTCTAATCATTCCTACAACTGGGGGAATGCTGCACAAACATCTTTGCAAATAGTCACACAATTGTTTAAATGAATCTAATTTGGCAGTGTGTGTTCCCCTTTTGCCTTCATATCCACTAACATTTGAGAAATTGAGATTTACATGCATGAATGTTTGCAGAAAATAATTTCAAAGTAAACTGCAGAAACAAATACTAAATTTACACTCACGATTTTTTTTCCAGAAGTGTCACATGCTCATTAACCAACCACAAAAAAGACACATAGTTCAACTAACAAATATAGACTACTCCCAATGAACTATTTGTGATCATGCCAAGGGATAAAACCAAATATGTGGAAGATTATACTCAAATAAAAACATTTGAAGGAGACAACATGTCTAGTGCTGTGGTTCTCAACCAGAGGTACATGTACCGCTGGGGGGACAGACAGGTCTTCTGGGAGTACATCAACACACACATATCTGCCTAGTTTTACAACAGTCTACATAAAAAGCTCTAGTAAAGACAGTACAGACTAAAATTTCATACATGATTTGTTTGTACATTTTAGTGTATAGCATATAGAGCGGTAAGTACAATATTTATATTCCAATTGATTAATATGATAAATAAGAGAGTAAGTCATTTCTGAGTAGTAGTGTGCTGTGACACTTTTGTATGGTTACATCTGATTTTGTAAACAAGTAGCTTTTAAGAAGGTGAAAGTTGGAGTAGGCAAGACAAATCAGACTCCTGAAAGGGGGACAGTCGTCTGGAAAAGTTGAGAGACACTGGGTTAGTGGATCGTGACTCAAGAGACCTGGGCTGTATTCTCAGCTCTGCCACTGACCTGCTGCGTCACCTTGATCAAGTCACTTCAGTTCCGTTTTGCCCTCTCCCCCACTTATTAGTGTGCCCAATTAGCTCATAAGTTTTTGGGGGCAGACATTGTCTCATACTGTGTGTCTGTATAAAGACCGGCAAAATGGAAGTATGATCTCAGTGGAGACCTGTAAGCACTACTCCAAGAAAATTAAAGAGGAAACCACTATGATCTGTTCATGGAAAAGAGAAAACTAAAAAAGAAAAAAAAAAAAAGAGAGACAATTTCTCAGATAAGCTATTTGATTCAAATTATTGAATCAGTAATTCAGTTAATTAATTCTAGGAATCTGGATATTAAATCCAGGCTATGATATTTTAAATTGTCTATATAATTGTAGTCATCAGGAATTAAATGCTTCCCTCCCACCCCCGCCATTTTGAATCTGAGCCAAACTTCTCTCTGAGAAAATCTATAGCTCCTAGAACTAATAGAAAATTAGCACTGCTTAATAAAATCCATGGATGGCTTGTTATTGCAACTCTGTATCCAAAAGAGAACAAATGTATTGACTAGCACGTCTTGCTACAGCATCTCTAAATTACCAGTATTTGAAATAATCCTGAGGCTAAAAAGATTGACCGTGATAACTCTGTCAGTAGAAGTAAAGCATTACTAAGCTGGTAGATAGGCCACAGGACGGGTGAAGGAGGCAAAAAACAAAACAAAAAAAATAAACACTGGGTTCTTGTTTTTCTTCTTCATTATTATTATTGTTTATATTATTGTAGTCATGGACCAGATCAAACAGAACAAAAAAAGACAAGCCCTGTTCCAAAGACCTCACAATCTAAGTATAAGAAAAGAGACAACAGATGGATATACAGAGGTTTTGACAGGAGAGGACAAGGCAACAATGAGACAATGTTGGCCAGAATGATAGGCAATGGTTTCAGTACACCAGCAACCTAATGGCTGTCCAGTGGCTGTAGGGATTTGGCAAAGTGCTTTCAGGAAATTTGAAGGAGAATTATGAGTTAGAGCTACAGATGTTTATGGGGAGCTTTGCTATTGACTCACTCTCTGATCATGAGGAAATCACTTGGGACATGTTTTCAGAGGCACTTATTACTGCTAACTCCAAGTGAAGTTAATGGAAGCTGCAGGCACTCACTACCTTTGAACAACAGGCCCTTAACCTCTGTGCCTCAGTTTCCCAATGTGTGAAATTGTACTTCACACATCTTTTTAGAACACTTGAAAAATACACTTCACGTGTGCTATATATATATACACACACAGTGTTGTGTGCTCCACTTTTCAGATCTTCCTACAGAAATCCAAAACAGTTTGTTAAATCTGCATCTAAAGCTTGCTTCTCTGTAATGCCTCAAAGAGAGTTTGTGTTCATTGCCCCTGTGGGATATTGCCAGCTGAGCCAGGGTTCTTCACCTAATCCTAGCACATCAAAGGATAATAGCAGCTCTGAAATGAATAACTAGAGGGTTTCATGACATGGTTTATACACACATATTATGTGGAGAGCCAAAGACATTTGTAGTCCCACAAAGCCACTCACATTTCAGAACCTGTCTCTAATGTCCCCTTTATGCAAGTCTTCAAGTAATTAACCAAATTCAGCATGTTCCCTAACTGGACACCTGATGCCATTAGCAAGACAGACACAAGAGGAATGCCAATTCATTCCCACCCCCTAGTCTGCTTCCAAATTTCTGGTGAAAGCCCATCTGCTGAAATAGTTCTCATCATACACTTGCAATGCAACATTCATGGTGTGCTCTCCCTGAAAGAAATGTGGCATGTGACTTTTGTAAGATCTGCACGGGACAACATTCAGAAAACACAATTTTCCCAAATTAATTACATCCCAAAATTAGAATGTAATTAATTACAAAATGAATTTGCTATGTTACAATGGAGATTTTTAAATACTCAAAAATCTGAACATACATGTGGGACCAGGATCTTAGTGAGGGCCAGCTGTGGTCACTGAGTTAGGGTGAACTGCAAAGAATGGGGTAGTCTATCCCCCCAAAGCTGGTGGATATTCCAATACTTAGATTTACCAAGCCAGCACTAAACAGCTTCTTTATTACCTAACAGGTTATTCAAAGGTCCAAACAAGTTTCCTTAAAATGATCCAGCCTAAACTAAAATTTAGTAAAAAAAAACAGAGAGAGACAGAGAGAGTATGGTTAAAAGATCAATATACATATAGACATGAGTTCAATTCACTGAGGTGCAGATTCATAGCAGAAATGGTGAGCTTTGAAGTTGCAAAGAGTTCTTTCTGAATTCAGTTCATAGGTTATAGTCCAATGTCCAAATATCATATTCAGGTCATACCTGAATCATATCATATTCTTGTGACTCAAACTTCCCCTCAAACTTGATAAAGATTAAGCAGATCTGAGATGACAGAATCAGGACCCAAAGTATCTTTTAAACAATTTTATGTCCTCTTTGACAAGTTAGACCTTCAAAGTCATCCTAATTATCTTTTGTTCCCAGAAGAACACCCATCATTTTAGCTATAGAATTAACATAAGGTAAATTACTTGTTCCTCCACCATTCACAGATTATTTGCTATACATTTCAAAGAGAGATGAGTACAGAGATATCCTATGTTTACAATTCATTTAAATGCTAGGATGTTCTTTTGATCTCTGAATTATCAGAATACAGCATAGACAGGGACTGTTGATTACATTGTCCACCCTACTTATACATATGTAAATATACAAAAACACAAACATCTCCACACATACTTTTTGAGGGTTGTTTATTTTACAGGATGTTTAACCCTTTCTAGCCATGCATCACAACATAGTTATGCTTCATAGAGCAACTAAATCTTTGGTTTATGCATTCCATGCTGCTTCCTATACAGGGAATGTCTTCCAGTTCACCACCCTCTCCTCTTGTAAATCCCACCTTGAGCCTCTTTTCCGCCAGATCACATACAAGAAATGGATCAATTAATTGCAAACAAGAAGTAACTGAATCTAAAAATGCACAGTTGCCAAAGCTGAGTAGTTGCAACTGTAACCATAACCCTTCTGCTACCTTTCCTCACTGTTAAATGCTAGTCTCTCATCATCACATCACATTTTAAATTAGACCATAAGCTCTGTGGGGATTGGAAGGAAGTTGTCTTTTTTTATATGTTGCTGCAAAGCTTTTAGCATACTTTGCAGGGCACTAGGGCTGGAATGTTCAAAAGAGCTCAAAGCACACACAATCTGAACCAGTAAAGAAAATGAGGAATACTTGTGGCACCTTAGAGACTAACCAATTTATTTCAGCATAAGCTTTCATGGGCTATAGCCCACTTCATCAGATGCATAGAATGGAACACACAGAAATAAGATGCATTTATTTACACAGAAAGCATAAAAAGTTGGATGATTTATTATCAGCAGGAGAAAAAGCCTTTTGTAATGATAATCAAGTAGATCTATGTCAGACAGTTCACAAGAAGGTGTGAAGGAAACTTAACTTAGGGAAATAGATTCAATTAGTGTAATGACTAAGCCATTTACAGTCCTGGTTTAACCCTTGGTTGAGAGGGTCCAATTTGTAAATTAATTCCAGTTCGGCAGCTTCTTGTTGGAGTCTGTTTTGGAAGTTTTTCTGTTTTAAAATTGACACCTTCAAATCTGTAATAAAATGGCCAGGGAGACTGAAGTGTTCTCCTACTGGTTTTTGAATGTTATGATTCCTGATGTCAGATTTGTGTCTATTTATTCCTTTGCGTAGAGACTGTCCAGTTTGGCCAATGTACATGGCAGAGGGGCATTGCTGGCACATGATGGCATATATCACATTGGTTAAGGTGAAAGAGCCTCTGATGGCATGGCTGATGTGATTAGATCCTATGATGGTGTCAGTTGAATGGATATGTGGACAGAGTTGGCATCGGGCTTTGTTGCAAGGATAGGTTCCTGGGTTACTGGTTTTGTTGTGTGGTATGTGGTTGCTGGTGAGTATTTGTTTCAGGCTGGGGGGCTGTCTGTAAGCGAGGACTGGTGTGTCTCCCAAGTTTTGTGAGAGAGGGATCATCTTTCAGGATAGGTTGTAGGTCTTTGATGATGCGTTGGAGAGGTTTAAGTTGGGGGCTGAAGGTGACGGCTAATGGTGTTCTGTTATTTTCTTTGTTGGGCCTGTCCTGTAGTAGGTGGCTTCTGGGTACTCTTCTGGCTCTGTCAAACTGTTTTTTCACTTCCCCAGGTGGGTATTGTGGTTTTAAGAATGTTTGATAGAGATCTTGTAGGTGTTTGTCTCGGTCTGAGGGATTGGAGCAAATGCAGTTGTATCTTAGAACTTGGCTGTAGACAATGGATCGAGTGGTGTGTCCTGGGTGGAAGCTGGAGGCATGTAGGTAAGTATAGCGATAGTAGGTTTCTGGTATAGGGCGGTGTGTATATGACCATCATTTATTAGCACAGTTGTGTCTAGGAAATGGACCGCTTGTGTGGACTGGTCCAGGCTGAGGTTGATGGTGGGATGGAAATTGTTGAAATCATGGTGGAATTCCTCAAGGGCTTCTTTTCCATGGGTCCAGATGATGACTTTGTCCTCACCCACAACTATTTCACATTTGGAGACAATATATACCTTCAAGTCAGCGGAATTGCTATGGGTAGCCACATGGCCCCACTGTATGTCAACATTTTTATGGCAGACTTAGAATGCTTCCTTAGTTCTCATCCCCTAATGGCTCATTCACCTACACATCTACCAATGTGACATATGCCATCATGTGCCAGCAATGCCCCTCTGCTATGTACATTGGCCAGACTGGACAGTCTCTATGCAAAAAAATAAATGGACAGAAATCTGACATCAGGAATCGTAACATTCAAAAACCAGTAGGAGAACACTTCAATCTCCCTGGCCATTCTATTACAGATTTGAAGGTGTCAATTTTAAAACAGAAAAACTTCCAAAACAGACTCCAACAAGAAGCTGCCGAACTGGAATTAATTTACAAATTGGATCCTCTCAACCAAGGGTTAAACCAGGACAGTAAATGGCTTAGTCATTACACTAACTGAATCTATTTCCCTAAGTTAAGTTTCCTTCACACTTTCTTGTGAACTGTCTGACATAGATCTACTTGATTATCATTACAAAAGGTTTTTTTCTCCTGCTGATAACAGCTCATCCAAATTAAATAGACTCTTAGAATTGGTATGGTAATTTCCAACTTTTTATGCTTTCTGTGTAAATAAATGCATCTTACTTCTGTGTGTTCCATTCTATGTTTCCGATGAAGTGGGCTATAGCCCACAAAAGCTTATGCTGAAATAAATTGGGTAGTCTCTAAGGAGCCACAAGTATTTCTCGTTTTCTTTATGGATACAGACTAACATGGCTGCTAATCTTAGATTTGAACCAGGTTTTCCAAAAACAACTCCAGTCTCGTTTAGGCACCAAAATAAGTGACCAGATTCTAAAAAGATCACAGCAGGCTGGGGAGAGATTGGGTACTAAACTCTCTTGAAAATCTGATGTTATGATGGGAACTGCTGACCGCAGAATGTTTTTGGAAATTTGGCCCTTACTGAGGCACCTAAATGAAGCAGAGTTCTTTTAAAACTCTGCTCCAAAACGGGGCTGAACATTTAAATACCTGGCCTTATACACATGAACTACCACAATATACAGTATTTTTAGAACGGATATGGCATTATATATATATCTTTGGTGTATGAAATGCATTCATATTCTTGTGAGAAGAGACAATTGCCAGTTAGTGAAATGATTTGAATGATTTCACATTCAGATAAAAGCATGACATTCTGTATGTGGATGATATTCTGGCTAACATTCAAATGCTGAGCTGGTTGGGAAATTTCCATCAATTTTATTTTTGACAGAAAATGCAGTTTCTACACAAGAAAAGGTAAGATTTTGCCAAAAGTTTGATTTTCTGCGGGGAAAAAAATCAAAAAAATATTTTGTTTCAGGTCACATCATCCTAAATCAAAACAATCTAAAGGTATCTGATCAGCAGAACACTGAACTGTGTCCACCTGAGCTTCTGCAGTGCCTCATGGTTTTGCAATTCAGGTGCCCCATGCTTGCATTTAGCATCTATGGCCTGGACTCTCTGGCTGTATTACATCTCCACAATGTGCCAGTCACTCTGCTAAACTGCCATACAAGTCATAACCCAGCCACAGATCCTGACCCATAGAATATGGACATAAATCATCTGAACCACAACTCCCACAAGGCACCATGGGTTGTGCAGACAAAAACAGTCCAATGCTGACCCAACCCAAAATATTTACACATTTCTGAATTGAAAATCTTTGGAAGTTCTCATCTTATGAAAAATTCCAGCATTCCTATACTTTGTCCCAATTTAGGACAAAAACTAAATGTTGATATATCAGAATTTCCCATAGGAAGGACATTCCAATTTTCAGCCAGCTCTGTGTGGCACATGATTGTAACTTTGATATTTCTAACCTAAAACCTTGCCTAAATGAAGTCTCATTCTATGCTAAATTGGAATTGTAAGTTATCGAAGAGCAAACACATCTGTCTTTTTGTTTAAGTGGCTGAATCACACCTCCCCTCCCTGCCCCCCCCCACATTTGTATTATGGAATGTTAACTATGGTTATTTATATATCGTGGTCCGCTAAATATCAAAAAGGGTCCCATTAGAATTTAATTAAACTTTGTTTTAAATCACTTTTAGGCTAGGAATAGTATGAGAACTCAAGCAACACATCTTCTGGCTTCCTGTCCTGCCTACATCCTCATCTCAAATATATAGACCTCATTTTGTTACACCTGTTCACACCCCTTATCCACTTATTCTGCACCCCATCTATTAGCAAATGAATTTCAACATCATTGTAATCATGAAAACATTGTCTCTGTACATTGTGGCATGGGCAGTTCTGATCGGGGATAATAATATGCCCACTGGTTGAGAGCATCATCATCCTTCTGGACCTAAGCTGCTGTACAATAGACAGCCTCTTAGTCTGTCAGTATGACAAGTCATTCATCTGATACCTTTATATCTGCCTTAGGCTAAGACCAGAAAGAACAGAGCAAAGCCAAAATTTTTGGCTTTACAGGGCTCTTTTTATGCAGTTATATCGCTATCAATCCATCCATTTAGTCACAGCATGCCATCTGCCTACAGCACAACTCAAAGAGATCAGCAGAGAGCAATATCTTAAGATTTTTTTAAAAAAAAGAATGCTCTGACTTGATAAACTTTAGAATAAATGCAAAAGTAATTGAAGGTAAAAAAACCGTGCTAAACTGGAACTATAAGAGGAGTGGAAAAATAAGAATGAATCACTCTCAAAGATATATTCACAATGAAATATATTCATACCACCCAAAAATAGCAGCAACAGCTCAGTCATCAGCAGCCCTCCACCATTTGCTCAGTGTCCCCACCCAAAAGGACACTGTCTCTCTCTCACACGCTCTCTCTCTCTTACACACACCCACACATCCCTCCACAGATTTTCCACAAGAAGTTTGTTGTGAGTATTTGAAAGCTGTGATGACCAGGGATCCTAGAAATCAGTTTGCCAGGGAAAATGTGGAACATCCATTTTCACAGAGAATTTGTGTTTTTTACATTTTGTGAAAAAATAAAAAACTATTAACTACATTTTACTGAAAGTACCAGTGTCATCTTGTGGTTGATTTTTGAATGAGATTTAGATTTACATAGCTAAACATACTCCAACAAATTTCTGCTAGAATACAGAAGTTACTCAGCGTATAGAGGTTTGTGTTTCAATGCATCTCAAATTTCACTTCAGCCTTCAGACACAAGTAATTAAAGTTATGAAAAGGTGCTGAAAACTTTAAAAAACACACTTAAAAACCATGTCACTGAGTTTGGCAAAGACGAATGGTGCATTGACGGTAATGTGCCCATTTGTACAAACTGTGCATGCAGCAAGAATGTAGATTATGTTCCAAGTCAGACAATTGTAGAACACATGGAAAGTGCTAAACATATTTGGTATATATAAGAAATACAAAGTGCAGTTCTCTTAATTTTATTTTATTATAATGATTGATGGCACAGGTAAGCTTCAAACTTCCTTAAAATTGTAAATATATGAATAAAACATTATATTTAATGGATACCTAAATATATTGTGGATAGGGAAACTGAAGTTCCGTGTTTCATTTTAATTGTGGGAAAAATGCAGATTTTGATTATTATTTTTTGTAATCGGAGAATTGTGGTGGGGGTTTTTTTGTTTTGTTTTTTGTTTTTTAAATTGTGGAAAGCTAGGATTCCTGGTGATGACTCATTAGGACAGGTATGTTCCTGTTCTGTGAGTGAGCTGAGTCTTAGAACAGGTTTCCAAAGCCAACAGTTCTGTTTAAAATTTTAAAATAGTTTTTTCTGTAAATATCTTTTGCCCTTCACTTACAATTTTCTGTTTCCATGATAGATCATGCCCAGGAAACATGTATGCTAGAATTTTCACAAGAAGCAGATGCAAAAGGAGTTTGAACTTAGTCAAAGTGAGTTTTTCCCCTAAATTCAAAGCAATCATGGATGTTTTTTGCACCGCTTGGCAGCTCTACATTCCAACAATAAACTTTTCCTGAAACTCAGGCAGAATTACTGGAAAGATTTTTCTCTCTTATTCTTCAGGTGGGGGCGGAGGGGAATTAAAAAGTGCCTACTGGATTTAGAAGCACAAGTTCCATTAATATTTTCAGTGCTGTGTGCATTCCCATATTCCTTAGGCACTTTTGAAAGTTTTCCCCTGAATCATTAGTGGTTGATCTCATTCATTTACCAAATTGCATACTTCTAAATATAGCATAAATCTTCTCTTAATCAATGCCCAATAACTCAAGAAAGATTTGCAAGTTTAAGTTTCCTATTAATTTTATTTAATGTAAATTTATTTATAGGCATTGGTATAACACTCACTGTCATATAACTTCAATAGATCTTTTATTTAGTAATAAAACAGCAGGAGACACCATTCATATGGTGAATACTTCCCTTACATTCTGCCTGTTGTCAGAAATCTTTCCTGCTGGTGGCATTTCAAGTTTCCCTTCCTACTTATTTGAGCCTTCATAGACATAGTGATTCATCTGGTATTTTAACTTCCCATGTGTGAGGCTTTGCAAGTATATATTATTGCAATTTCACTTTCTGCCCCAGGACACACTATCACAGTCTCTGGTATGTGACCTTCAGGTGCTCTTGTGAATAGTGTGGTAAAGAATCCATTCCAGCTTTTAGCAATATTAACCTCATCTGTCATTAACTTCCTAGTCAGATGCTTTAATGGCCCCATTGACTCTTTGCCGAGCTACATATTTCTTGTATATGTAAAGATATTCTATTTGTTTAACTTGATTTCTTGTGTTATTTTTACTTCATTTACCATTTCTGTTTCCTCCTGGTGTCTTCACACTTCATTACCTTTTTTCTATACACCTTTTCATCAGCTTTCTCTGTCAATATTTTATACTTCCAATAAGCTGCTTTTGTTACCTTAATCAGTTAATAAAAACCTTTTATTCAGCTGCAACAGAGGTTTTTTCACTAATTTTTTCGTACACACATATGAACAGAGCCAAATGTGTTGGTTTAGACTGAAACCATTTTTTCATAACAGAAGTCTGAAGATGCTTTCTGCAATCCCCTGGGACACCCTTCAGATATATTTTGGGCACTCAAAGGATCAGGGTAGTACTGAAGAGAACTACAAAACTGTGAACAATACTGGAACATGAAAGATGGCCATAAAGAGCCTTTGAAAAGGCTGGGAAGACAATGACTATATGAGTAGTTTTGAGGAGCATCAACAGACCAAGAGAGGTTAAAGAGCCTCAGGAGATGTGGTGTAAAAGGGGAGACCAATTACAACCTCATTGTGGTTTCCTGGGCACTCAAAATTCCATTAAATTGTGGTAAATTTGAGTGTGCAAGGAATGCAGGCTCTGACCCTTACAAAACAAAATCATCTCATTGGACCATTTCTGTAGCATCTCTTGGAGGGGGAGGGGCTGCAGCTCTTATTTTCTAGGTCTATTAAAAATAAAATGAAATGTAAATTTAAGAAAATTGTGAAGATGACAGAAAAAAAAAAGAACTTCTGCTAGAGGTTCAAACTGTATGCCTGTTCTCTCATTAGCTTCTGTGAGAGAGCCAATAAGTATGCCTTTTTTGTGTAAGAACATAAGAAAGGCCGTACTGGGTCAGACCAAAGGTCCATCTAGCCCAGTATCCTGTCTACCGACAGTGGCCAATGCCAGGTGCCTCGGAGTGAGTGAACCTAACAGGTAAAGATCAAGTGATCTCTCTCCTGCCACCCTCCTCTAACGAACAGAGGCTAGGGACACCATTCCTTACCCACCCTGCTAATAGCCATTAATGGACTTAACCTCCATGAATTTATCCAGCTCTCTTTTAAATCCTGTTATAGTCCTAGCCTTCACAGCCTCCTCAGGCAAGGAGTTCCACAGGTTGACTGTGCGCTGTGTGAAGAAGAACTTCCTTTTATTTGTTTTAAACCTGCTGCCCATTAATTTCAATGGGTGGCCCCTAGTTCTTCTATTATGGGAACAAATAAATAACTTTTCCTTATTCACTTTCTCCATGCCACTCATAATTTTATATACCTGTATCATATCCCCCCTTAGTCTCCTCTTTTCCAAGCTAAAAAGTCCTAGCCTCTTTAATCTCTCCTCATATGGGACCTGTTCCAATCCCCTAATCATTTTAGTTGCCCTTCTCTGAACCTTTTCTAATGCCAGTATATCCTTTTTGAGATAAGGAGACCACATCTGTACACAGTATTCAAGATATTGGCGCACTATGGATTTGTATAAGGGCAATAAGATACTCTCCGTCTTACTCTCTATCCCTTTTTTAATGATTCCTAACATCCTGTTTGCTTTTTCGACTGCTGCTGCACACTGCATGGACATCTTCAGAGAACTATCCACGATGACTCCAAGATCTTTTTCCTGATTAGTTGTAGCTAAATTAGCCCCCATCATATTGTATGTATAGTTGGGGTTATTTTTTCCAAAGTGCATTACTTTACATTTATCCACATTAAAGTTCATTTGCCATTTTGTTGCCCAATCGTTTAGTTTCATGAGATCTTTTTGAAGTTCTTCACAGTCTGCTTGTGTCTTAACTATTTTGAGCAGTTTAGTATCATCTGCAAACTTTGCCACCTCACTGTTTACCCCTTCCTCCAAATCATTTATGAATAGGTTGAATAGGATTGGTCCTAGGACTGACCCTTGAGAAATACCACTAGTTACCCCTTGCCATTCTGAAAATTTACCATTTATTCCTACCCTTTGTTCCCTGTCTTTTAACCAGTTCTCAGTCCATGAAAGGATCTTCCCTCTTATCCCATGGCAACTTAATTTACGTAAGAGCCTTTGGTGAGGGACCTTGTCATAGGCTTTCTGGAAATCTAAGTCCACTGGATCCCCCTTGTCCACATGTTTGTAGACCCCTTCAAAGAACTCTAATAGATTAGTAAGACATGATTTCCCTTTACAGAAACCATGCTGACTTTTGCCCAACAATTTATGTTCGTCTATGTGCCTGACAATTTTATTCTTTACTATTGTTTCAACTAATTTGCCTGGTACGGACATTAGACTTACAGGTCTGTAACTGCCGGGATCACCTCTAGAGCCCTTTTTAAATATTGGCGTTACATTATCTATCTTCCAGTCATTGGGTACAGAAGCCTATTTAAAGGACAGGTTACAAACCCTAGTTAATAGTTCCGCAATTTCACATTTGAGTTCTTTCAGAACTCTTGGGTGAATGCCGTCTGGTCCCGGTGACTTGTTACAGTTAAGTTTATCGATTAGTTCCAAAACCTCCTCTAGTGACATTTCAATCTGTGATAATTCCTCAGATTTGTCACCTACAAAAGACGGCTCAGGTTGGGGAGTCTCCCTAACGTCCTCAGCAGTGAAGACCGAAGCAAAAAATTCATTTAGTTTCTCCGCAATGACTCTATCATCTTTAAGCACTCCTTTTGTATCTCTAACATCCAGGGACCCCACTGGTTGTTTAGCAGGCTTCCTGGTTCTGACGTATTTAAAAAACATTTTATTATTACTTTTTGAGTTTCTGGCTAGCTGTTCTTCAAATTCCATTTTGGCTTTTCTTATTACATTTTCACACTTAATTTGGCAGTGTTTATGCTCCTCTCTAGTTACCTCAGTAGGATATGACTTCCACTTTTTAAAAGATGCCTTTTTATCTCTCACTGCTTCTTTTACATGGTTTTTAAGCCACGGTGGCTCTTTTTTAGTTCTTTGACTTTGTTTTTTAATCTGGGGTATACATTTAAGTTGCGCCTCTATTATGGTGTCTTTGAAAAGTGACCATGCAGCTTGCAGGGATTTCACTTTAGTCACTTTACCTATTAATTTCTGTTTAATTAACCCTCTCATTTTTTCACAGTTCCCCTTCCTGAAATTAAATGCCACAGTGCTGGGCTGCTGAGGTTTTGTTCCCAGCACGGGAATGTTAAATGTTATTATATTATGATCATTATTCCCAAGCGGTCCTGTTATAGTTACCTCTTGGACCAACTCTTGCGCTCCACTCAGGACTAAACCAAGAGTTGCCTCTCCCCTTGTGGGTTCCCATACCAGCTGCTCCAAGAAGCAGTCATTTAAAGTATCGAGGAATTTGGTCTCTGCATTTCAGCCTGAGGTGACATGTACCCAGTCAATATGGGGATAATTGAAATCTCCCATTATTATTGAGTTATTTATTTTGACAGCCTCTCTAATCTCCCTTAGCATTTCATCATCACTATCACTGTCCTGATCAGGTGGTCGATAATAGATCCCTTTTGTTATATTCTTATTAGAGCATGGAATTACTATCCATAGAGATTCTATGGAGCATGTGGATTCATTTAAGATTTTTAATTCATTTGATTCTACATTTTCTTTCACATATAGTGCCACTCCCCCAACCCCACGACCTGTTCTGTCCTTCCGATATATTTTATACCCCGGAATGATTGTGTCCCATTGATTGTCCTCACTCCACCATGTTTCTGTGATGCCTATTATGTCAATATTCTCCTTTAACACGAGGCACTCTAGTTCACCCATCTTATTATTTAGACTTCTAGCATTAGTGTACAAGCACTTTAAAAACTGGTCGCTGTTTATTTGTCTGCCCTTTTCTGATGTCACATTCTTTATGTGAAAGTTTGTCATCTGATCTGGCCTCTCCTTTATTCTTTACCATCCTCTCCTTCTGACTAAAACCTAGAGAATCTCTATCAGTAGACCCTCGTGTAAGAGAAGTCTCTATCCGATCCACGTGCTCCTCTGCAGCAATCGGCTTTCCCCCATCTCTTAGTTTAAAAACTGCTCTGCAGTTTTAATATTAAGTGCCAGCAGTCCGGTTCCACTTTGGTTTAGGTGGAGCCCATCCTTCCTGTATAGGCTCCCCCTATCCCAAAAGTTTCCTCAGTTCCTAATAAATCTAAACCCCTCCTCTCTACACCATCTCAGCCACGCATTGAGACTCTGAAGCTCTGCCTGCCTAGCTGAGAGAGATATGGACATCTGGCACTAACAACTAGACTGGGAGCCACCAAAACTGATCTCACATAGGACAAACAGCCATCAGAAGGCAAGAGAAAAGCTTTGGTTATTACCACATCTCTCTGGATTGGAAAGAGATTAAATGAAAGGGTCTACATCGCATTAGCAATCCCCTGAGCCATCTACTGGTTCCCATCCCCTTTCATGTCTGTTTCAGAAACAGATCTAATTCACAATGATTTATATTATATTAAATTGTCCTGGACATTCACTTTTAATATAGTATGTTATTGGTATCACAAGCTAAGATTCTTAATGTCTTGCAAAGAATTCATGAGTGCAAACTTAAATTGTTATGCCCTGGACAATGCGTGTGTTTAACCTTTAAGGGCAGCATCTATTTCTAAAAAAAAAAAAGAAGAAAGCTTTACTTTCTTTTCTTCTTCAATTTACAGTATTATTATTATTATTTAATCTGGTAGTGTCCCTGCGGATCAATATATTTTATGTGTGCCCCGCTAGTCCCAATTCACATAAAACACAAGTCTATTACAGCCTCAGCTTAAGCACCTTGCTCTTTAGCTTAAGTAATAAAGGCTTGCACATTTTGCTCTACAGGTTGCCACTTCAATCCCCAGTACACTGGTCAAGATGGCAGCTGTCACAGGAGTACAGCAGAGCACAGATTCTGACAATAATTATCTCAACAGAGTTGGTTCAAGCAAATCTGGAGCATTCTGCAAAGCCATTAAATTGGTCCCCTAGATGAACGGATTTTAGGGTTTACTGCGTAGCCTTCTCTCCTACTCTGCTTCCCCTCTTATACTGCTTTGCCACAGCAGACAGGAAAGACATTCAGTTGGAGGAGGAAAACATCCAGAAATGATGTATCTACTTTTCCCCTCGGGCTCAAAATATTATCACTGAGCTGTCAATCAGCACCAGACAGTTTGTTCTACACATGAGGTGGCTGTGGAGTATGAGAAGAAAATGTCATACTATCATTTCAACCTGTCCCTGGCAGGCTGGGGTTCCAGTGATATCCTGCAGGCCTGGCAGCATTGTCTAAACCAGTGTTGCTCCTTAGAGAGCTAGTTAAAATGCTTCCACCCAAGTAAGGCATCACAAACTTATTTTTAACAATTCAGCTTTATTTAAGGAACGTTTTCAAGACACGGTGATGTAATGTTTTACATTAGTCTTTAGCCAACACAGAGGTAGACAACATGGGGGTCAGACAAGCTAGATGAATACACACTCATACTAATGATCAAGATAGCAAAGAGAAATTATTTGAAGTCATTTTGTACACATGTAACTTATTTCTGGAGAAAGCAGGCTGGAAAAGCAAATAAACCATTTACTTACTTACACAACTATGTTTAGAAGGGATATGATGATTGTTACTATCTTAGGAGAGAAACTTATAGCTGTGTTGCATACCTATATATCTAAAAGTCATTTATTAAAAGCTGTGGGTATTTCATAGAATTGCTATATAGTGTTTTCTACTTTCTTCCTTGTGCAAAAAACAAGAAAAAGTTATTCAATGACCAAGCAATAATTAGGCTCCACCTGCTATTGGTAACTTAAGAAGTAGAAAGAAAAAGGATAGTCTTTCTCTTGTCCTCTTACTGAAATCTATTGTAGCAGTACTGTATAGGTTGAAAAGCCTGTCCAGACACTGAGCTATTTCGTTCTGATTGCTTGATGTATGCCATTAGCACTACCTACAGTAGTTTACCACTATCTCAGAAAACAAGGGGTAGGGAAGCTTTAAAAGAATTTATACTAGGTTATGACCAGCTGGTCCAACTCAAATTGAACAAGGATTCTCATGCCTGGATATAGCTTGAACATCTGGAAGGTGGATCTTATTTTTAGAAGAAAGCAATCTCCTGACTCTTTGTGCATTACTAGACTTTTTCAGAAGTGCTCCCCCTCCACAAAATCACAAAGGGTAGCTGACTTCAGTAGTGTCTGAGAATATGTGAAGCATGGATTGCTTCATCCAAATCCAATAAGAACAAGTTTAGATGGGCAATCAGACTAGGTCATAACAGTCCTATCTGACCTTGGAAACTATGAATCTACCAGAACACCACTCTCCCTGGAGTTTCACCTTTATCAATGTGAAAAGTGGTCATTATCTCTGGTTTGGTTCAGAGACGCACTAAAAAAATGGCATGGTTGTACAAACTTGTATCACCTCTAAAATGCAGTAAGATGACTCATGATGTTTCTGACGCTTCATAGATCTGACACCAAATTAGCACACCACCAATCTTCACTCCACATTTCATTATTTCTGATGCCTGTTCACCCCAACAAGGAAAATCAGAGAGACTTTACGTATTAGAAGAAAGTAAAAGTGAGGTATATTTGTTCAAATTCAGTTTCATCGGTGGCATACTGGAAAGTTTGGGCAGGTACTTTGCATATCCAAAGCAATTTACTCAACTATCAAATGTTCATTCTTGGAAAGCAGCCTAAGGCAAAAAGATCCTGACATCAAAACTATGGCCCCAGTGTAGCATGGTACTTTAGCATTTGCTTAACTTTAGGCAGGGGAGTACTCTAACGGTCTTTAATTGGACTCCTCATGCCTTTAAATGTTACACATGTGCTTAAGTACTTCAAAAAACCAGGGCCTATGTCTGGTATTCTTTGAACAGCTTCACAGGTCACTATAATCAGTGACAATCTTCCTTTCAACACTATAGGCCTAAACATTCACCACACATTTAGATTTTGTCCTGGGGTTTTCCTACTATTGTACTTCAGTCTTTCACTGAGACAAAACTTGCAGTCTTTACAAAGTCCTGCTTCAGGGAATATGCCCACTGAAGTTAGCAGGAGTGCAAAATTTGGCCAATTATACAACCAGGACATTCTCTACAATTCCAGCATATGCATGGGTACTGTTCTGCATTTGTGGTGTGTACTTGCTGCTTTCTGTCTCTTTTGCATCTCTATCCTCAAATCCTTTGCAATCAAATTAATGTGCAGTGTGTATTCATGTGAGGTATGCTATGGATGAATATGTTCCCCCATACGTAATGTGTGCTCTTTTAGTGCTATGTCCTTTATTAGGACACCTGAATATTAGTGGCCCAAACTTGATATGATTAAGGTTTAATCAACTGCTGATTAGCACTAATGAACACAACCAAATACATGTTTTATTAAATGATTTGTCTTTTAAAATGAAAGTAATGTTGGGTCCATTAATAAAAATTATTTGTGTCATTTCTGAGCAACTGTTGCACTCCATGGAGAAAAAGGATAGAAAACAGCCATCCTGCCATTCTATTAAGGTCTCAGCATGTCTTGTCTAACACATCAGCAGTCAGAGTTCGTGGGCTCTATTGTCTAGGGTTAGTTAGGTTGAACATAAGGTTAGGTACAATTCTATAAGTGTTCTCTGACAGCATAAAAAAGCTGTATCTGTATGCCCTGAAGGGATTCAGGGTTGTATGGGTTGTAAGTCGGAGTATGGTTTTGTCCATTAGCTCCAAATGACAAAATGGGTATAAAGGTTTTTTTTTAAAAAAAAAGATTTGTTTTAAAAAAGGAAAGTGAGTTGGTTCTCAGTAATGACAATGTATGCTTAAATGTGATCCTTTCAATCCCAAAGTAATTTGCAATCATGTATAGGAATGCCTCTATGCACAAAATGCAGCCTTGGTCCATTGCACATAGTGCCATACAACAGAACTTAGGATCAAACCGAGATAGGAAGAATTCTATACGGGGTACAAAAAACTACGAGGAGAATCTAAGCAAACAGAATGCAATTGTCCCAATGACACTGACTGGAGATAGGGCTAACATTCTTACTTTACAATCAACAGCCATTGACTCTATAAGGACAAGTGATCCGAACTGTAGTTTTGCTTCACATGCTAAACAAGGACCTTCTGTAGCACAGTGCTCCTTAGTGCCATGCTGGTTATTGGAGTATCAGTACTGACATACATTGAAAATCGCCTCCTAACAATTACCAAAGCCACGTCCTACATAACTTGGATTTTCTGCAGAGGACACCCTTCAAATTACTAACCTTGCTTCTAGTGGTAGAGATCTGACAAGATCACTGCCCAGAGTGATGTTGTTTAGACACTGCAGTACCAGTTAGCAGGAATTCCTGCGTGAATAGATGTCTTCACTTCTCAGCATTTAATTGCTTTCTCATTTACTCTCCAGCTAAGTAAAATTTGTATTTACCATTTGAACAGCAAAGCAACCTTGAACCAATCAGTGTGTATTTACCCAGCAGCATGCACAAGAACAATGCGTGCCCTGATACTTCAAGGGAATCCACTGAAATCAGACAAAGGGTCACCCATACAGAGTGTGTTGCAACACTAACACCTAAACACACATCTATAGACTAAAAAGAATATTTTGTTGTGCATGCTCAGTGTGCACGTTTGAAAGTGTTCATATCTTTGCTAAATTAAGACCAATTATTTTCAAGACAAGCAAAGGTACTACTGAGCAAAACACAACACAATGTTGCACTCCCAGTATATAAACACCAGACCCAATATCACTCACAGATCAGCTGGAATGATTAATGTCCAAAAACAGCAGCACAAACAGAAAGACTAATGAGACATTCACAAGATGATTTTCATGTAATTAACTACAATCACTATATTCTGCTGTTTGAACCAAAGTAAACTCATAGTAATTCTCACGGAAATTACTCAGATTACAATAGATTTACTCTGTATTTCACAGGTTTAACCACCAGTAGAATTTGACCTATTGTCTAGGTTATTAACTTAGCAAAAACATCCATTTCTCTCCACCATGTAACTAACTAACTAAATGAATTTACAAAGTCTCAGAATGGATTTATTTGTAAGGTATTGGAAAAAGATACATAGTTGGGATACGACAAAGAGTCTTGTAGCACCTTATAGACTAACAGATTTTAGGGATCATGAGCTTTCGATCCCTAAAATGATCCCTAAAATCTTAGTCTATAAGGTGCTACAAGACTCTTTGTCGCTTTTGCAGATCCAGACTAACACAGCTACCCCTCTGATAATAGTTGAGATGGTTGCTCAGAGGTGGAGAGCTGATAAACCTATGGGCCTGATCCAAAGCCCACTGACGTGAACTGAAAGACCACCACCGACTTTAATGGGATGTGGATCAGGATCTGTGTTCACGGATGAGGATAGCATGCTCACGTTCTTGAACATCGCTGGTAATTTGCTGTGATGTCTGTTCACATTGTGACCGTGCAACACCACACACTAAGGAAGGGATTCTCCCATCTGTTGTGGCCCCTTTATGCTATTGAAGTGCACTAAAGTCCTGGATCCATCAAAGAAAGAATTCCCCTGGCACAGAAACTGAGGACAGCTAATTCCTCTTTAAAAAGCTCTAGAGTAGAGAGTATGCGGGTGACATCTTGCGAGCCAGAGGGGGCAGGGTCATAGTGCACAATCCAATGGTGACTCTGTGCTGGGATGCCACTCATAGGCAGCTTGGTTTGGGCTGCTTAAGATAGGCACCTACATAAGACTGGAATGATTCTCAAAGGGGCAGAGACACCTGTCAGAGAACAGAGCCTCACAGCGGGCACAATCCGCGGTCTTCTCCTGCCTCCCACCAACTGCTCTGGAATTCCAGCAGTTCCACTGTATATTGGGGTTTGCTCTGTGTCAGCATATGGAATAGGCAGAATTTGCCCTTGATCTGATAAAGCCAGGATTGTTCAATACAAACACGTGATGTCATTTTCATTGTACCCTCCCTTGCTTAAAGAGACACTTTTCCTAATGATTTACTCTGAAAATGTTCATCTTGATTTGTTGTTGGCAGTGTTTTTGTAGTCCTGTTGTTCCCAGGATATTAGAAAGACCAGACGGGTGAGGTACTGTGTCTCCTTAGACCAACTTCTGTTGGTGAAAGAAGAAACAAGCTTTCGAGCATACATAGAGCTCTTCTGTGATACCCAAAAGAGTGTCTCTTCCACCAACAGAGTTAGGTACAATAAAAGATATTACCTTACCCACCTTGTCTAACCTTGATTTCTGAATTAAAATGCTGCGACTCTAAAGCCTATTAGGCCCAATTCTGCCATATACAAATTGGTTAAAGTCAGTACGGATGCAAGAACATAAGCAAATTTGGCTTAAAAAAAAAAAAGAGGATGTTGAACAAAGTTGTTTTAATTGCATTAACACCAAATGCATCCATCCAAATAAGTGGACTTCTGTGCCTTCAGACATTTAAATTAACAAGAAAATGAACTAAGATGTTACATTATTTCTAAAATATACTGCTCCCACCACAGAGAACGAATTCCTGAGTGTGTAAACATTATAGAAGAAAAGTAATGGTTTTGAGAAACTGCCATTGTAAATACTAGTTTAAGGGCAAATGTTTAATATAGGATAAATCAGACTTGTCAGGGCATAAAATAACCACTAACAAGAAACAACCCCAGTGGGCAGGTCATTCCACAACGTCCACTATAGGGCTTCTAGCACTTTCCTCTGAACTATCTGGTACTAGCCACTGTTAATGAACTACTGCTCTCAGCCAGTGTGGCAACTCCTATATTCATATCAACTAACAGGCTTGTCATGTTTTGGCTGCATTTTTAATCATATTTATATTTTTAATTATGAATGAGTATAAACTGAACTAGAATCAGCACCAGAAGAGCTGTTTCATTTCAATTAACCTAGTCTTGCACCCTGCTCTGTCAATGTCAAAACGGCAATTTTTTAAAAAAGCTCATGACATGAAAAAGGAAGGGCAAAGTTTATGTCTAACCCAATGTCCCACATTTATTAGTTAATCAATGGCTTAATCAGATTTAGTTTTATCAAAAGAATCTGGAAGTGTTTTGTTATAAATTTAGAAATGTCTTTTCACTGAAACAAAGAACCGACAGCCTCTTTTCGCAATGCATATTCGTATTTAGAATTAAATGTATAAACCACTTACATTAAGAAAATTCAAGAAAGTAGCATTTTTGCATTATTATTTTTGTACTCCCCAAATACATTTCTAGTTAATAAAAAGATAGTTTGCTTTTTCTGCATTAAAAATCTACTTAATTTTTAGGAAAGATTTCTCGAGGGTTGGAAACCAGCAAAGAAGAATCAAGAGACCAGGAATATTTTTTTTTCAAATGCCTCTTCATTGCCGATGGCAGAAAAATAAATTCTGAATTATCCCAGCATCAAATAAAACACTGAAGTTATGTACCTAAAAGCATACATTATTCATGAAATGTAAAACGTGTGCCTTTAAATGTTTATTTCCCCTCCTCCTGAATTTAATTAAAACCTGAAGGCATACAAGGCATATAAGAATAGTAAACAAGACTGGGAAATAAAGAATCAAATTAAAAATTTCTTGGTAAATTTATTTGACAAGAGTTTGCATTTATCAGGGATTCCAACATACCAGAAAAAAATTCTCAATTTTCAACTGCTAGCACAATGATACCTTAAAAGTAATTTGTTCTGAGGAAGGCACAGCTAAATGCAGCAGAAAACTGCTCTGATTTAAGCAAGGCCAGCAACTCTCAGATTTAAGTTTTCATACTTGTACCTGATGATCGAAAGCAATGTGCAGTTTGAGACACCTGTGTTTAGTGTAAGAGTGGCAGCCTGACACTCTCAAGGGATTTTTTGAGCTTGTAACACGGGCATATGGGTCAAAATATTTATTTCACACAACAAGCATGAAACCTCATTCATTGCTGTTATTTTCTTTCTAATTAAAGACTCATTTCATAGCAGAGTGGAAATAATGTGTGTGATGTGGTTAATATTTAATCAGTAATCGAGCGTGCCAACCATGTATACCCCGTAATAGCCCAGGGTCACTGCCCCACTTCCCTGAGATGCCATATGGCTTGTCCAGAAGAATGGAAACCACAAATGACCCATCACTAGTTGAGTGATAATGTGAATCAATGAGGATAAGTATGTGGTTTTGAAAGCTGACTCATCCATTGTGGAAAGAAACATTAATCTTAACAACCTTGAGTGTTTTACATCATAACATGAGATGATACATTCTATTATCAGGACTTTCCAGCATAGGAATCAATCACTATCAACAGACCGATTTCTTTCCTTTCTTTGGAAATACCTGTTCCATTAGAACCACTGTTTGTTTCCAAATGAATTAATAACATCTAACCTGTAAAGAAAGGAACATTGAATCTAAAATTAATTGAGGAGTACCAAGGTGAAAAACACATCCAGGACTTTTAGTGTTTAATATTAATTTAAAATAATATTACTTTGCTATATTTAATCTTATTTTTCCATGGAGAAGGCAGGCAGTATGCAACCAGTAAACGTCTGTCAGTGCTTTAAATTGAGCAGAATACCATGATAATTCATGGCTGCTGCAGAACCACTTGTTCATCTTTTCTCAGTTGAGCAGGATGTAATTTGGTCATCTTTATTTTCTGTTGAGGAGCTAATAGCAAAAATGTGCAAGCTTATTAACAGTCAAAAGTACAGCAGATATACATGCGAATCCTGCTCTCACACTGTCATATGGCAGTGATCCAAACCCACTGAAGTCAATGTCAAGATTCCCATTGATTTCAGTGGGCTTTGGAACAGGCTTTTAAACCCCCATTCGGCAACGTACTTAAGCATATTGTGACAAAGCTCTGTCCTTATCTTCGTGGATCCTGCATTTCCTGGTGGATTTTTACTAGCCTCAACGGCTCACTGTGACCCTCCATGGAGCCCTTCTCTCTCTGGAGACAAGGTCACAGTCTATTGAGCCATTTTCATCACAAAACAGTGAGGAGAAGCTATCCTTCCTGGCACAGTCTCTATTGTCTCCCAATCTCAGAGACTAATTAGGGGAGGGAGAAAGGGGGGAGCCCAGGCCCGCCCTCTACTCTGGGCTCCAGCCCAGGGACCCTAATAGTATCAGCTAAGATGGCTGACCTTTTATCCACAAAACACAATACAATTCCCTGAGCTACTTCCCCACAGCAGTCTCCGCTTCTTCAAACTCCACTTCACCCCTACCTCAGGGCCTCCTTCCTTCAGTATGATATGTTGTCCAACACTCAGTCTCACCAACAGCATAACTTCCTTCCACAGCTCCTGACACCCACAGCCCACCTGACTAACTGGGAGGTTTTTATCTGGATTCAGCCAGTCCCTGATTGGCTTCAGGTGTCCCAATTAGGCTAGCTGTTTCTACTCCTTTCTAGAAGGTTCTTAATTGGCCCCAGGTGTCTTGATTGGGCTGGAGTAGCCTTTGTTTGGCTATCCAGGGAACAGGGACCTGCACACCCTGAGACTAATGTACCTGCCTTCCAGCACTCTCCTATATCCTTCTGGTCTGACTCCGTCACATATCCCTCCCCCCTGCTCAACACCAAGGGGTTGGGCAACTTGGGTCGACAGACAGTGCACCCGTGATAAGCCATCTGCGTTGCCATGGCGACTTCCGGCTCTGTGTTGTATGCGGAACTGAAAGGGTTGAAGTGATAAGAACCATCTAGTCACTCTCGCATTTTTTTCCTTATTCTGCTGCATCCATTGGAGAGGTGCATGGTCCGTCACAAGAGTAAATCGCTGGCCTAAGAGGTAATAACGCAGTGTCTCCATGGCCCATCTGACAGCAAGGCATTCTCTCTTGACTACTGCATACTTCTGTTCTCTTGGGAGCAGCTTTCTGCTTAGGTAAAGGATCGGATGTTCTTCTTCTCCAACCATTTGTGACAGAACCGCTCCCAACCCCACTTCAGAAGCATCTGTCTGTAGAATAAATTCCTTGTTGAAGTCCGGGGCTATAAGTATAGGATCATTACAGAGGGCTGTCCAAAGGTCAGTGAATGCCCTCTCTGCTGCATCAGTCCATTTTACCATGTCTGGACCTCGGGCCTTCACCAGGTCCGTTAGGGGACTTGCCCTAGTGGCGAAGTGGGGAATAAAACGTCGGTAATAGCCTACTACACCTAGGAATGCACGAACTTGCTTCTTTCGGGATGGCCGGGGCCAGTTTTGAATTGCCTCTAGCTTATTAGTTTGGGGCTTCACTATGCCCCTTCCTACAATATATCCCAGGTATCTAGCCTCTTCTAGCCCTATGGCACATTTAGTGGGATTAGCAGTGAGGCCAGCCCGTCTTAAGGTGCGCAGTACTGCTTCGACTTTCTCCAAGTGTGTTCCCCAGTCTGGCGTATGGATAATGACATCATCTAGGTATGCGGCTGCATAACTAGTATGAGGGCGCAACAGTTTATCCCTGAGACGCTGGAATGTGGCCGGGGCCCCATGTAGCCCAAAAGGGAGGACAGTATACTGAAATAGCCCATCTGGGGTGGAGAAGGCTGTCTTTTCTTTAGCTTCTTTGGTCAGGGGAATCTGCCAATACCCTTTTGTCAGATCCAATGTGGTCAAAAATCGGGCACCACCCAGTCGGTCAACCAGTTCATCTATTCGTGGTATGGGATATGCATCGAATTGGGATATTTCATTCAGTCGGCGAAAGTCATTACAGAATCTCATGGTTCCGTCAGGTTTAGGCACTAGAACAATTGGGCTGGACCACTGACTATGAGATTCTGCAATAACCCCTAATTCTAACATTGTCTTTACTTCAGCCTTGAAAACTCTGATGCACAATTGATAGACAAGTCATCAGCTACTCAGTCAGTATGGGATAGTATAAAACACAGTGATAATATAATCTAACCAAAGGCTCAACAATTACATCATACACAATAGGAGATCACAAACTCCAGAACATACATCATGGGCATATATAACTTAAATATACAAGGCCTTCTCATGCTCCAACTACCAGTGGTTTTGCACCAATGTAACTCCACTTACTTCAGTGGAATTATTTCTAATTTACAGTAGGCAACTGAGAAGAAATCCCACAGTTTTTGAAATGTTGTCTCCATTAAATGGTAAGTTATTTCATCTACAGAACAGACATAGTACTCTAGAATACTTGCCGAACTAGTTGGCAAATTTTGGTTTTTGTAATGTAGACCCACTTTTAGTTGAGAGTGGATCTTTTGCCCCCTCTAGTGGCTAAACCACGGAGAGAGGTTTATGCACCTGCTACTGCCTGTAAGATTGTTTCCCAAGCTAATGGATCGGTTCTGTTTGCTAAAGCAGTATATCCATCCCTTTAGTTCCACAGGCTTTAGGTTCAATCCACATGGACAATCTATCCAGGGGCATCATTGCAATATCATCATCTGACTCACAGGGTAATAGAATGCCAGCTGTGAAGTTCTGTTGAAAAACAGATAGCACCATGTAGTCCAGGGGGAAGCTTAATCTATTAATTTTGGGAAAGGGTTTTGAGATCCTTGCAAGAACTAAGTTATAAAAATGCAAAATAGAAGTTGTAATAATTATTAAGAAGTGAAGAAGTAGGCAAAGATCTATAGGACTCCATTCCTGTAATGGCCATCTACTGCTGCTGACTAAGAATTTTAGTTCTCATCCCTTAACCTACAAAATGCTTAGTCTTCTTGATCCAGAGATGGTATTATTGCTGCTAAAGTAACTATCTGTGAATGATCTCAAATCCAGAATGGATCTCCATCTGCTGTTCTTTATTTGGTATCAGGAAGTATTTGGAATCTAAACCTTTCCCTCAGGATTGAGTGGGAATTGGTACTACACCATCCAGGTTTAGGAGATAATTTGTTTCCTGACATAACATGTGCTAATGAGAAAGGTCCCTGAAGAGGGCTGTGGAGGGAGGGTGTTAAAGTGGATTAAATATCCCTTGGAGATAATCTCTACAACCCACTTACCTGTTTTTCCCATAAACAAACAATTTAGATTCTTTGAATGGAAAGACCTTCACAGTAGTTTGGACGGCTCTAGGGAGACTGGAAAAGTGAAGCCACAAAGCTCTCCTTTTCTACTGCTATAGATATTGCATGCCCAGCTGTGTCAGCAGCATCTAATAAGGACCCTTAGCAATAATGGTTTGGTACTACTCTCTTCAGTTATTTGGGAAATGTTCAATAAAGGTGTTGACCTTCAAGTAATTGATGTGATTATATTTAGCCATAAAAGCCTGATTAGCAATTAGCAATCCTAAATTGTAGGGTTGTTGACGAGTATCGATTTCTTTATAAATAAGTACAATCATTTCTAGTCCTTGCCATAGGATCTGGACTTAGCATGGAGCAGTCTGCCACAATTGTATACAGTGTCTACAAACAAGGGAATTTGGGGATGGATGAGAAAATAAAAGTTGTCCACATCCTTAAAGGGGACATAATCTTTATCAGCCCTTTTGCATGTGGGCGGTATGATGGCTGGTGTCTGCCAGATTGTTTTTGCTGTGTCTAGCAGGGCCTCATTGATAGGGAGTGCGATATGAGCTGATGACAAAGAATGCTGGATGTCAGGCAGCTTCACTTCAAAAGGGAAATCTAGTGAATCCGCTTCTCTTAGTCACTATTTATTTCTTCTGTAAAGGAGCTGACTGGAATAGCTCCTTTACAAAAGAGACAGCATTTAAACCCAAGCGAGCCAGGCATGCTCTTTGGGTTTCACTTCCTGAAAGGGAAGAGAAGAAGAAAGAAACCTAAGGACAGAGATTGTCTTCAAACACAATGAAAGACAAAGATTTTAATAAGAGAAAAAGACAAAAGAAAATGTTGATTATTAACCTAGCAAATGGAAGCTCTACTTCTCTGCTAATGCTCTGTGTCAGGCCAATAGTGGTTGAGATGGAACTGAGGGTGGTTTGCCTGTGCAATGCTAGATAGCTATGATGCAGGGAGAGCACATGTGTAGGCCAACAGACACTGCTACCTAAAATCTCCGATTTGAGGTGCAGGAACATGGATATACCTACAGCGACACTACTCAAAGAAGAGAGTCATGGTTTTTGAATGCTAGGAATTGGCAATACTGACTAAGGGTTCACCCACACAGAACCAGTAGCAGGACTGGGACCTCTGTTTGATCCAGTAAAATCAGAGACAACTCAAAATGAATGTAAAATATAATGGTTGATTTACTCTTTGCAAAAACTCTTGAAAACTGTGAAAGTTTTTCTTTTTATTACTTGTAAAGTAAATTTAAAGGCTACAGCATGCATATACACTAACTCCCCTTGTTAGGATTGCCTCCCCACTTTGAACTCTAGGGTACAGATGTGGGGACCCGCATGAAAAAGAAATAACACCCCCTAAGCTTATTTTACCAGCTTGGGTTAAAATGTTTTTTCCCAGAACACAACTTTTTTTGTGTCTGGACTTAGTAGCTGCCACCACCAAACTACAGCTAGGGTAGTTTGGGACCCTTCTTTCCCTTTCCACTAAACCCCCAAACTTCTTCCTTTCCTGGGAAGCTTGAGAGAAAAAAAACAAACCTCGCCTGCTCCTGCGAGACGTGCTCAATCCAAAACCAGGATCTTACACAATGGAAAACAAGCAGTCAGATTTTTAAAAGAAAGATTTTAATAAAAGGAAAAAAGAAAGGAATAAATCCCTTATAACCATCAATAGAACAGCATTTACCATAATCAACAAAAGAATTAAGAACCCAAACCTCTCCCCCGAGGCAACTTTCTCCCACTGTTGATATCTCTGCTGAATCTTACAATATTAAGAAGCACCCAGCCAACACTCAGCCCTGAGAACCCTTCAAGTGATAAAAAGAAGGTAAACTTACTGACTACAGTACTTGATAGAAACTTATAGTTACAGTGAAAGAAATAGCTGTGTGGTTCATCCCAAAGCCAAGGTGAACAGAGAAGAGAGACAGAGAGAGAAACTGAAACTCAAAATTCTTTGTCTCCTGAGGAATTTTTCATTGGTCAGTTGTCCACCTCTCAGGTTACCTTTAGCTTAACCCCTTACAGGTAAACAGTAATTCTAGGCTACTTTATACTTATGACACCCCTCTTCCTTCTCTGCCTAGTTCCTACACACCAATTTTCTTGGTGTGTAGGAGATCAAAACATCCTTCAGATGAATGTACATTATCAATTTGGGCCCATTTTAAACAAACTAGTTATGGATGGAGGTGGGCAATCTTCAGCATTCTGGGAGTTCCTGTTTCCAAGCAGCATGAATATGATGTGTGTGGCATGGAATAATACAGCACAGCAGGGTCTGATAGGCCCTCTAGCTGTTTTACCCTGTTTGCAATTGATGGGCATTTTTCATTTTGTACATTGGTCAGAACTTGAAGTGATTTCAGAAGTTACATAGTGATGTAAGATGCTCGCTTAACAGCAAATATTTTGTTGGAGCTATTTTGCTGATGGAGTTTCTGGAAATGTGTTTCATGTAAACATCAGTGCAGAAATAGGTCCACTGAGCGCATCAGACTTTCTGGCTGAGTCTCTTTAGGTTCAACCAGGCTGCTCAACTGACTAGTATACTACATTAGTGATTATTATTTGGCTGCTTAATATGTTGGCCTGTTGATTCCAGTAAATCTCATTAGGTGTGGATCTTGCCTACATTCACAAAGTACAGCCAGCCTTTTTTGTCTTCACTAAAATATAGAAGTATGATTTCCCCAGTCTGCTGTTCAATGCTAATAGTCCGTATAAAAGTTCATTCTTTTTATTAAAGCATAAAAGGTAGTGGGAGAAAGACACACAAGGGAAAGATCAGGGCACAGTCATTGCTCTGAGTCCCATCTCCTAGATTTGCTAGGTGTTTGACCACTCAGAATTAGAGAGGCATGTTACGTTACTGAGGTTCTTGCCAGAAAAATGACCATCTCAAAGCACTTTACAAGTACGAGTAAACCATGCATTACAATACTCCTGTGATGTGAGAATTACTATTCCTATTTTACATATGAGGAAAATGAAGCAAAAGGAGATGAAAGGTCAACGGTAAAACATCTGTTGATGTCAACAAAAGCAAGATCAAACCTGGTCTGAGACAGAACTGGAACAGAACCCAGGCTTCCCAGTTCCCGATGCGTAGCTTTCAGCTACTAAGTCATGCTTCTTTCCAAAGAAAGACCTCATCCTGAGGTACAGTTTATCTACCTTGATAAGGTACTTATATAGCCCCATTACTGCACCATCCAAGTTTCACAATATCTGAGCTAATGTATTTATTTTCACAGCACCTCTGTTATGTAGGGAAGTATTACTACTATCCCCATTTTACAGGTTGGTAACTAAGGCACAGGGAGACTTCAGCTAGGACTACACGTATGGTGCCCTGTAGGAATACAGACACTACATGGGTAGCTACAGGCTGAAAGCCTCTGGCTTTCCCCACTGCCTCCCCCTGCTAGAGCTTTTCCTGGCTATAGTGAGAGACTTCAGATGCGAGGAACTTCCAGAACCTTTCCCTACTTCCGCCTCCTCCCACTGTTGTAGGGGGAAGCAGTGGGACACTACACTGCTATTTTTACCAGTGTAGATAGGAGAGAAAGCACTATATTCAACTAGAATTTTACTGCCTATTCAATTACCATATATTTATAATGGAAGCATTAAGTCAAGAGCTCCCTCATCAAAACACAATAAATCGATCACCAAAGGTGCTCCCGTAGACTCCGGAACTCCAGCTCGCCAAAAGGCGTAAGCTGGAGTCGACGGGGAAGCCTGCTGTCAACTGCTGCTGCCGTGAGGATGGCAGGTAAGTCGGCCTAAGATGCGCCGATTTCAGCTACGTTATTCACATAACTGAAGTTGCGTATCTTCAGTCGACCCCTCCCCCTAGTGTAGACCAGCCCATAGATTTCCCCAGCAGCCAGAACGCATACATGTGTTTGTGTCGGTCTCTCTCTCTCAGACACACACTCACATCCCAACACATACTTCTGTTGCTATTGTTACTTCTGGTTACTTCCTGCAATGCTCATATATTTTCTGTAATTTTATTCTTTTAAAATACTGTTATTTTCACTTTTGACTGGTCTATGCATTCCATAATTTTCTTTTATATGCTTAAATTTAAGTCTTTGAGTAGTGAGTTCTGAAATACCTATCCTGTCCTGGCAGGAATAATTATTCCCAGGGTAACTTTTTAAAAATATATCTTTCGTCTAGGTTTTCTGTTTCTACTGGAGGCATGCATCCGCATGTTATCTCAATATCAGTGTGCATAACAAAATTCATTCCACACATGGATAGAAAAGATTAGAGGGAACATCGCTCTCAATCTACCTATCATACTCGTAATCAGATTCCATCTTCAGAGTTGGTGATGACTGACACAGAACATAAACCAACACAGAAAATCTCAATTCCCTAAAACTGAATTCAGAAAACTTCCCAGATTAGAAGTATTCTCCTTAATTCCACCTAAAAGGAAGGGGCTTAAATAAGGGTAATTTGAATAGTGTTTCTCAACCTGTGGTCCAATTAGCACATAATGTGGCCCAGCTATGTGCTAAAAAAAATCTGGGGTCTGGGTCCCAGCTGTCTGGCCCTGCACCTTGGCCTCCGCTCCTGGTCCTGCTCTGTGGAGGGGGGAGTTGGGCATAGAGGTCAATGGGGGCAAGGTGGTTCTCAACCTAATGCCCACATAACACATTGTAGACCGTTTTTGCAACCCACAATGATAAATAGGTTGAGAACCACTGCATTAGAAGACTGAATGAATCACTATCATCCTTCTCGCACATGAGGTGTAATCTCTATGCAACAACCGTGTACAAGCTCTTCCAAACTTTTATTTTTAAAATGGATTTGTTTCCATTTTTACATTACATTTTAAAAAGCTTAAAGAGCATATTTTGTCCTAATCTCAGACTTGTCTTTCAGCCAAAATCCTGTTTGCCCTAGAGACTGAAGATGCAAATTTATCCAGATTAAGGTAATTTTTTCTGCCAATTCAGTTTGAAAATCTTAAATGCTAGCTGAATTATCCAAGCTGCTTAGTGCCCTCAACTTCCATTGGGCCAAATAGTCAGCTACTAAAATTTGGTTTAGATCTAGTGAAGTCAGTGGAGTTATGCCAGTTTATATCATATGTAAATGATATATGTTATCATTTCCACTAACTGTAATGCACATGCTTAATTTTACCTCCAGAAGTAGCACCACAGAAGTCATTTCTCTCACTAGTTTTGCTTGTGCCAAAATAATACAATGTTAACATTCTAAGACCAGGCCAATGCCTTTATTGCTAAGAGCTGCTTTGACTCTGGAGGGGCTCAGGGAAGAGCTTAGCTGGAATCTCTCCCCCTTATCCCAAGACCCAGTGGACAATCCCCACCCCGGGAAACCACAAAGGACAGGTGGTCCTCCAGGTCTTGGAGAAAGGAAATAGAGAGGAAGTTGGATCATACTCACCCAGCCATCCTCCCCCAACTCAGCTCTTGGCCCTGCAGCATCCCTTTAAAAAAAACAACAAAAAACAAGCTTCTTGCTAGCTAATGTAGATCAAGTGGCAAATGTCTATGCTGCAGAGCTAATAGTTCAGGAGTTAAACCCTGGTGATGATACAGGACAAGGGTAGCAATTACACTTTTATTTTTTAAACTTCTCTTTTTTTTAAAAAAAGGGGGGAAGCAGTAAATTACATGCAAGATGTGATGTTAATGTTAAGATTGGAAAATCAAGCACTCGAAAGTCAGGAAATGCCATATTTATTGTTGCTTGTGCAATATTAATGCAGCTCCCATATACATGTGCATTGTGGTACAGGCTGCAACTACATAATCACATTTTTTTTTCCATAGGATCATTCATTTAACAAGATAGACCGGGGTGGGCAAACTTTTCGGCCCGAGGGCCACATCAGGTTGCAAAATTATATCGAGGGCCGGGTAGGGAAGGCCCCGCCCCCAATCCAGCCCCTCCCACTTCCCGCCCCCTGACTGCCCCCTGAGAATCCCTGACTCATCCAACCCCCGCACCTTGTCCACTGACTGCCCCTTCCATAGACCCCTAACCACCCCCCAGGACCCGACTCCGCCCCCAGTTTCCCTGCTCTCTGGCCCCTGACTGCCACAACCCCTATCCACTTTCCCACCCCAAACCACCCCAGAATCCCACCTCAACCAACTCCCTGAATGCCCCCTTCAAAGCCTCCACCACCAACCTGGAACCCCCCATTCACTCTTACCATAGCTGCTGTGGGCGGGGGGGAGCATGCAGCCCTGGCCCCCAGAGCTCTGCTCGCGCAGGGTGGCTCCGGGGGAGAGGGGGAGTGCATAGTCCCAGCCCCCAGAGCGCTGCCCCTGTGGCCTAGCTCCGGGGGAGGGGCCAGCAGGCAGCCCCAGCCCCCAGAGCGCTGCCCCTGCAGCGCGGCTCCGGGGGAGGGGCAAGCGCTGCCGCTGAGGCACGGCTCGGGATGGGGGGGCACAGCCTCCTGCCACGGGCCAGATGGAACGGTCTCGCGGGCCGGATGTGGCCCGCGGGCTGTAGTTTGCCCACCCCTGAGATAGACACACAAGGAGACAGAATTAAGGTTGCACAGGAAATTGCAAATCTGACATTTCCTGATTTTTGAGTGCTTGAGTGTGCAGCATAAACAACATTCTTCTGAAACAGGTTTTTTTTCTGAAATAATTAATTGTAACAGAATTATCACTACTGCTCTGTGCATATTGCTTTTCCAGAGCTCCCTACTCCCAGGCTAGCAGTGGGAGCTGACTGGGGCAGGCAGTGGGATCCCCCCGGGCGCAGGCAGTGGGACCACCCCCACTCCCTCCCTCCAGGGCACAGGGCGGCCGGCGCACCACCCCCACAGTAGACTCTTGATTAGCCGGGATTTTATTAACCAGGATTAATTTTTCCCCCCATCATCCTGAATAATCAAGAGTCTACTGTATTTATTTATAGACCTTTGTTGCTTTAGTTTCATTTATATTTTAAAAACACAGTAATTTATTTTTCCCCTCCTTCTACCTTGATAGCACTGAATTAACAGAATGTAAGTTCAGGAAGTTCCTCCCAACCACTTAATGAGGCATTGTTAGAGAAAGGCATTACATCTATCTTGTCATATCTGGCAAACCTCAGGGTTGGCCCCCAGGGAAATGTATGCTTTAGAGATTCTTCTGATGGGGAGCGATTCATAGCCAAAGAGAAGAGAAAAGACAATACCAGTAACTTTGAAGAAGAGGATGAAAAAATAGTGAAGGTTGAGTTCAAGAGTGGGGAGCCTAGCCTCTTTTAATAATACCAGAAAGATTTATAATGGGGAGCCTATATGAACACCTGGAAGAATAAATATGGGTTGAACTTTAATGTAGCGATTTATACCATTTTATCTTCTTTGCTTTTGTTACTATATTTTAAGATTTGATCTCCCCCTACCCCTTCATTGCAAAGTAAAGTGTTCCATACACATTATCTAAATGGTGAAGGGTTGGCTTTATCCAATTATTTGTTCAGCACTCTATATAACATATAGCATAGTGTGCTCCCTATTGAAGGCGACACAGATCGTTGTGCACGAGCATCTTGCTTGCAATTTGACAGATCACAAACGCATAGGTGAGAATGGAGATTGCGGTTCTTCTTTACAATTCCCAAACTGCCACCCCTGTAAACGCGGCAGGAACTGCTATTACAGTGGACCCTTCCTAATGTACATATCCTAAAACTTTATTTTTTTTTATTTGATCACAAGTAAAGATTGCTCCTAACCCCTCAGCACAGAGGTAAGACGATGCTGTAATGGGTGAAAAGCTATCTAATGGATAAAGCACTGGATCAGCACTCAGGTCAATTCTCACTTCAGCAACAGGCCTTGGGCAAGTCACTTAAACTACTCTGTGTCACTATTTCCTATCTGTAAAATGGGAAGTAAGGATAAAATTAATCAATGATCATGAAATGCTCAGATGCCACAGTGATAATGGCCCCTAAGTATATAGCTCGATAGAGATGTCTCATTTAGCAAAGAGTCTATTGCTTTTACAGTATTCACAGTGCTTGTCCTTTAAAAGCTTGCCAATTTTGCTTTGGGATCAATACTCACACCTCAGCATTTCCAGTACTCTTATATTTAATATAAGGAATACTAAAAGAACCCCCAAATGCTACAGACACTGAGGAAACTTTATATTACCCTTGGTTCTAACTTGAGAACTACGTGGTTTTAAATACAGAATTGGGGCCCTGGTTATGTAAGGCAATTAAAAATGCTTTTATGGGTGACCTCTTCATTACTATAGCATATCATAATTACAGCTGCACTGCGACTGAAAAACAAAAGAGAACATTTTGTGATGCATTATTCTAGGGCTTATCCACTTGCTAATTCAGAAAACTCAGTAATTTGTAATGGGTCTTCCAGTCATTAGTGAAAATTAACATGGTTCTACTGTATTTGCATTTAATTGACTTTTAAATTAATTTATTTATTTTAATTTCTCAAAAATAATTTGTTACAGGATGTTACTTTCCCTAAGAGGGTTTATTTCCCTAAAAGAGTTGTTCTGGTTTTGTGGTTAAATACATATTTAGAAGGCATTTTCAAGGCATAATACTGACTCCATACATGTGTGTTCATGTGTTTTGGTATGTTGCATTCTTTAGGCCAGATTCTCCTGTGCTCCCCAGGAGCTATAGTGGAGAAAAGCAAGCCTAGATCTGGTTTAACTAGGTAAGGGGAAACCTTAGATGGCAGACAGCCACTTTTATGGCTGCTACACCATTTCTCTTCATACCTATACACTGCATAGATGGAGTATTTAAAGGGCATGGCCAGGTGTTTACACCCTGACTTCCACAGTGATACCTTGGGGCCATTTATCTAAGGCACTTGTATGGACCCCATCTCTACTACAGTTTGAGTGCTTCGAAGACTTGCATATATTTATCTTCACAATACCTCTATGAGGTAGGGAAGTGCTATTATCCCCATTTTACAGCCAGGGAGTTGAGGAACAGACACCAAGAATACTTTCTTAACCTCTGATTTATCCTTCCTCTCAGCTTATGCATCATTCAACATTAGATTAGCACATCCTTGAGGCTTTTCTAATTTATACAGAAGACCATCAATTGGATGGTCCTAGAATTGGAGAAGTCACAAAAGTGATTTAAAACCACTCCTAAATCCTTCCTGAGCTGTGATGAGTGCCACTTGACTGAAATCAAGGTTCTTGGACTATCGCTTTGTTGACCTTAACAATTCCAATGTCATGGGTAAATATATTACTACATGGTGAAAACTGATACTGTTTACTCAGCAGACTATTAGGGCTGGGCTACACTGAGGGGGAGGGACTGATCTAAGATAGCTGATCTAACTTCAGCTATGCGAATAGCATAGCTAAAAGTCAAAGTATCTTAGGTAGACTTACTTGGCCGTCCTCATGGTGGTGAGTCAACCACTGCCATTCCCCCATCGACTCCACTTCCTCCACTTGCTGAGATGGTGTTCCAAAGTCGACAGGGAGCACATTCTGGGATCTATTTATCAGGTCTAGATGAGATGCAACAAATCAATCCCCGATACATCGAACACTACCCACCGATCCGGCAGGTAGTATAGACGTACCCTTAGATTCTTCAGTATATTACTGGCTGTTAGTTAAATGTGTGCTTAACAAACATGTGAATAAAGTATTGCACATTCAAGTGAAATGTACATTTCAGCCTTCTGTTAGAAGGCAGCAGGTTAGATTTTTGAAAGGCGACACTTCAAATTTCCTGATAGTTAAAGAATTTTGCTTTGTGAACCATTTGCCCTTTAAAGTAACATGCCTTAAGGTTGTTTAAAATAACTGAATATTAATATTCCTCTCCCATTCAAATAAAGGATGGGTAAGAATCACTGAAGCAACCAGCAGGTATCTATGCAGGCCCGTAGATTGCTATAAAAGCTAAACAGAATTTTAGTTTGAGTACCAATAAAGTTTTCATATATATTTTATTGATATATTTATGCATACTTCTACATTTGTGCGAGCATTCAGATTTAGAGAAAACAGATTGTGTTACATATGATATCCTATGTACAGATCAAGAATCAAAAGAAGCTGGATATCAAATATAACATTATTTACAATCCTCATATGACTCATGATATTTCATTTACTTATTGGTTGAGGACCAGCAATATGCCTCTGCAGTGTACACAATGGAGGAAAAAACATGGTCCATGCCTTGAGGAATTTACACTTAAACAAACAATGGACCATAGAGGAGACACAAAGAAGCAGAAGAAAAGAAGATGGAATAATCACAAAGCCACGTAGCATTGCTTGTGAAAAGGGAGGGTGCAGCAGGTATAAAGGGAAGCATGAAAAAGTCTGAAGATGAAGGATACAGAATGAGTAGTTAAAGTTAGTGAGGTATTCATTAGACTGGGTTGACGTTTTCCATGGGGAAGCAGGGAGGGAGAGAAATGCCAATGAAAGCAAAAAGAGTGTTATGTCATCAGTTTTCAGCAGAAAATTTCAACTTTGCAAAAATTAAGTTTTTGCCCCCCAATTTTTGTTCATTGAGTTTTCAATTTTCTGATGAAATGATAAAAAGAATCATAGAATGTGTCTGCTTTTATTTGAAAGCCCGATTTTCTGTTGGCAAAAGGTGAAATTTTTATCCAACCTTCCTATGCATGGCACAAAAGAGAAGGAAAAAAAGATGAAAACAGAAATGGGCTATTATACTGAGATTTGAACATAAGGATGAGGAGCTTACACCTGAAACAGATGACAAGAGATAGCCACCCAGTACTGGTGTTTCAGGAGGGGAGCGATGATTTAATGTCATTATGTGGGATGGACTGAAGACAGCTCAGATGGGAGTGAAGGAGGCCTGCAAGGAACAGCATACTTTGGCCAAGACAAAGACCAGATTTTTGTTGATAGAGAAGGAAAGGAGAGAGCATTTTAAACATAAATTAGTAGGAACACTAACCAGACTATTTCAAAGGAAAGTACATAGAAAAGAGGCTCTGTTGAGACTGATATAACAAGCTGAGTGATTTAGTCAAAGACCAATCCCAGTTTGTTCTTTTACCTTCCATGTTTGCAGGATCAGTCTCTTAGAATTTGTAGGGCAACCCCCATCTTTTCATGTTCTCTGTGTGTATATATACATATCTTCCTACTATATGTTCTACTCTATGCATCTGATGAAGTGGGTTCTAGCCCACAAAAGCTTATGCCCAAATAAATTTGTTAGTCTTTAAGGTGCCAAGTACTCCTCATTCTTTTTGTGGATACAGACTAACATGGCTACCACTCTGAAACCTGGCAATTATTGATGTTCTGAGGATAATTATTTTCTGAGCAGCAGATAAATTTTCCCCATAGCTTGCCAACTAATTTAAGGATAAATGGTAAGTGATCAGGAGATAAGATATTGAAATTGTATTGTGTGCCAGAAACTGACCTACCTGGCAATATCATAGCTTGTGCCTGAGTGCAACCATTTAACTTACCATATTTGCACCAGTAACTTACTTTCAACAGTCAAATTTTCCACTGATTTTCTGAGATATAGTGCATCTGAAAAAAGGGGCTATTTTTTAAGCCCACACATGCTGAGGATTTAATGAGAACCAAGAATCTAGATCCATATACAATTTCCTGTGGGCTAGATCTGAAGCTAATTGAAGTAAATGGGAGTTTTCCTGTTGACTTTAATGGACTTTGGTTGTCACTAATTAAAATTAATATAATTTGCACTATATGCACCAAGTTGTGGTTCAGTCATCTGACAATTTTTAATATCCCAGCCACTTATTTAGGCAGGATGAGTTACAATAGGAAGAGCCAGTAATCACCATGTATGTGAGAACCTCAGACAGGCCACTAGCAGTTCAAACAAGGTCAGAATTTTTAGGAAGGAAGCTGCAACTCTCCTTTGCTGAAGAGTCTCAGCTCTGACCACTAAGTTCTGGGCACCACTCTGACACCCAGTCCCTCAGAATAGCACCCTGGAACCTCCATATTCACCACAGTGATATGTTATGTTTTGTACAAAGTATGCCTTGTGAGGTATCATTTAAGAAGTCTCAGACTGTTGAACATTAATATCCTATTGAGTGGTATATACTATCATTGTATCTGAAGTTATGAAGTTTTGCTTTGTGTGTGTTAATGAAATATGTTGTGAGGTTGGGATCCACTGAACACTGGCCAGATGGGGTTGATGGACCATTAAGGAGAATCCAGTCTCCCAGTGGCCCTCCTCAGAGAGGGCATGTATGCAATGGGGACTGACTGCCTACCCCCATGTCACAGCAAGGATTTTTCTAGCACCTGGAGAGAAAGTATAAGTGAGGGTCAATGACCTCACCATTTGGCCTCTCTCCTCCCCCGTCTCAACACATGGAAGATTGTTTGGTCCCAGGCTGGGAAGGGAATCCAGCCTGTGTAATAAAAACTGTGAGCTGCCTGTAACATCTATTAGTGTGAGAAACTGCTTGATTCAACTCTTGCTTAGTCTGTAGAATTTAAACTGCATTTTTATTTTTATTTCTTATGCAACCAACTTTAATGCTTCTATCTTTATGTAGGTAATAATTTGTTTTATATTTGATCTAAAACTGTGGTTTTGGTTGAAGTGCTTAGAGATTCTCAGCTCAGGTTAACAAGGGTTGATGCAGATTCACTACCCTTTGTTGGAGTGGTGAACTAATTAAGAACAAAGAAGTAGGCAGCTGCAGAATTGTATAGAAATTGGAAGTGAGGAAGAATATTAGGGTTAGGGTTTTCCAGGACTGGAAAAAGAGACTGACCTGTTCAGAAGAGCAGTCAAAAATTATCTTGGTTGCTGTATTTTTGGATGGACTAGAATGAGACAAGACTCCAGGAGGAAAAACTAAGAGGTTGCAATAATCAAGATGGGAACAAGTGTTTTAGTGGGGCAGTAAAGAAGCATTAGATTTTTAAGGAGTAATGGGAAGAGAACCAAAAGAATTTAGTATTGGACTGTGTGAGTGGGAAGAAGTAATACCAAAAAGGATTCCAGTGATAGACTGGGATGGATGCTTACAGAGAAGGGGGAAGAGGAGAAGGCTTGGTGGGAAAAGATGGGGGATCTCTGACTCTGATTTTGATTTGGACCTGGTATAGGACATCAAGCTTATGTCAAAGTCAGTCAGATGTCAGCAAGGAGATAATGAGGTCGCTCAGATGATAATGAAGTAGGAAAAAAGGAGGAGACAAAGAACAGGGCCAATAGTAAAAAGTCAACCACCAACCCACCCAAACCCAACACTCATTTTAAATTAGGCTTCTTATTTAGGCACCTAAATGGCATGATTAAAAAAAAATGCTGAGTTCACAGCAGCTCCAATTAATCGTCAATGATCGCTGCTGGGCTAGTAGAACTTTTGAAATCAAGCCACTAATTAAGGGGGGCCCTGGCGTAAAATTTTCAAAAGTGGCTAAGTATAGATTTCGGCAACTAATTTAGGCTCTGACTTTTTAAAATCTTGACCCAGTAGACTGAGGGACTCAGATATGAAAGTGTGAAAGTGAGCAAATAAGAAGGAACTATCATAGGACAGGAGCAAAGTGTTAGAATCTGGTCTTAATCGGCACTGCAGAATTACTCCTAGGTACAGGATCTCTCAGCTGGCAAGAAGCAGCGTAACCGGCTCCTATGCCAGTTGCTCCCTCACACCTTGTCATAGGAGTGAGTCAGGGTGGGGCAGAGACCTCCATGCTGCCAGTTCTCAACTCGACTCTGGTTTCTTGGGACAGAGCCAGCTGGCATAGGGTAAATGAGACAAGAGCTGCTCTAACTTATACAACAGATGAGGCGGGGCATCCACAGAGTCACGTGACCCTGAACTTGTTCCAAGTGGATCTTGGTACTAGTGAGAATCTGGGCCATAATGTGTATATTTGAAGAGTTTAATTCGACAGCAATTGAAGAATGATAAATTGCTTCCAGTTCCATGGAAACAAATGGCTAAGTAATTGCATAGAAGAACAAAGGAATTTATGTAAATTTCTCTCAGTATGTTAGCTGAACTTTCCAATGCATGCAACTCCCATACAGGGAAATTAAACTTTTAGAAAGATCTATCTTCTAATCTTAGCTCTTTCCCAGATTTCTGGCTTTAATTGTGCAGACCTTGGGTGTTAAGAATGTTGTTTTCTATTAATTATGATTTACAATGCTGACATGAGGTCACTTCTTAATTTCAGTTCCTTGACTACTGCCAAAAGGCAGCAGGAACAGGGAGAGAAGATGGATACCTTACATCTCAAGAAAAAAACCCCACAATTATATACTTTTAAATAAGAGATCCTCTTTCTAGAAGCCAGGAGTGAGAAAAAAGTGGTGCACACAGATAGATGACTCAATCTGTGATTACATGAAGATTTTATGAAGGAATATTTCCAAGATCATGGAGGGGTTGAAGTGTGCTGTCTGATAAGAATCCTGTATTTGTGCCTCTACATGTACATTGCTAATTCCAAATATATCAAGTATCCTTAAATGGTGTATGCATCCTTATATGCATCCTACAGATAAACATCTGAAAGGACTAAGGAAACCATGTGCAAAATAGATCTGTTAACTGCTATGGTAGAATTTTATAGTCCTGTAAACGTAGCTTGTAAGGGCTTAAACCTTGATAATAGGTATGGAAAGGCTGTCATATTAGGAGAGATTAATAAGACTGGGGCTTAGGTGGATAGGCTAGAGGTCTATAAAATCATGACTGGTGTAGAGAAAGTAAATAAAGAAGTGGTATTTACTCCCCATAACAAGAACTAGGGGGTCATCAAATGAAATTAATAGGCAGCAGGTTTAAAACAAACAAAATGAAGTACAGGGAGCCCTGGTATAATGTGCCCCAGTATCACACGAACCCGGATATAGTACAATTATACCGTGGCTCCCAAGTCTTTGTTCTCTGTTCCCGGCAGGCATGGGGGCCACGGCTTCTCTCCCCTGCTGGGCAGTGCGGAGAGAAGCTGCAGCCACCCCTGCGAGGGACAGAGAACTGAGGACTGCAGGTGGGGAGCCCCGGCTTCTCTCTCCTCTGCCCAACAAGGGAGAGAAGCTGTGGCCCCCACCTGCCAGGGAAAGAAAACTCCAGGGCTGCAGACTGCAGCCCCAGAGTTCTCTGTGGAAGCCGCTGCCCCGCGCCTGCCGAGGGCAGGGGACACCGGCGCCTGCAGCCCCAGAGTCCCCTGCCCCCGCAGGAGCAGGGCAACGGCTTCTCTGGAAGCCATGGCCACCGTGCCTGCTGGGGACAGGGAATACTGGCGATTGCAGCTCCAGATTCCTCAGCTTCTCTCCCAGCGGCTTCCACAGAGAATTTCTGGGCTGCACTCTGCAGCCCTGCAGTTCTCTGTCCCCGGCAGGAGCGGGGCCGCAGCTACTCTCCCCTGCTGGGCAGTGGGGAGAGAAGCCGCAGCCCCACCTCTCGATGGGGGAGTGAGACCCTGCTATAACATGACCCCGCATTTAGTGCGATGGGATTTCTTGGATCCCATTTGTCGCGTTATAGTGGGGCTCCACTGTATTTTTTCACAGAACGCACAGTTAGGCTGTGGAACTCCTTGCCAGAGGATGTTGTGAAGGCCAGGACTATGACAGGGTTCAAAAAAGAGCCAGATAAGTTCATGGAAGAAAGGTCCATCAATGGCTATTAGCCAAGATGGGCAGGGATAGGGATAGTGTCCCCAGCATCTGTCTGCCAGAAGCTTGGAATAAGAGACAGGAAACAGATCATTTGATGATTGCCTGTTCTGTTCATTCCCTCTGAGGCACTTAGGATTGGCCACTGTTGGAAGACGGGATACTGGGTTAGATGGACCTTTGGTCTGACCCAGTATGGCCATTCTTATGCAACATTACCTTTGATGGTAAAAATAGAAAACAAGGAAGAAATACCTGTCTCTGTTCTGTTTCTCCTTCCCTCCAATTTCTAATATATGGGGTGTTTCTCCATTTTTAGTTAGTTTTCTTCTCAGTCTAATTTGTCCATCTTTATATATTGTGACGGAGTCAGACCAGAAGGGTATAGGAGAGTGCTGGAAGGCAGGTATATCAGCCTTAGGATGTGTAGGTCCCTGTTCCCTGAATAGCCAAACAAAGGCCATTCCAGGCAAATCAAGACACCTGGGGCCAATTAAGAACCTTCTAGAAAGGAGTAGAAACAGCTAGCCTGATTGGGACACCTGAAGCCAGTCAGGGACTGGCTGAAATCAGATAAAAACCTCCCAGTTAGTCAGGTGGGCTGTGGGTGTCAGGAGCCATGGAAGGAAGTTATGTGAGACTGAGTGTTGGACAACATATCGTACAGAAGGAAGGAGGCCCTGAGGTAAGGGTGAAGTGGAGTTTGAAGAAGCGGAGACTGCTGTGGGGAAGTAGCCCAGGGAATTGTATTGTGTTTTGTGCCTAAAAGGTCAGCCATCTTAGCTGATACTATTAGAGTCCCTGGGCTGGAGTCCAGAGTAGAGGGTGGGCCTGGGCTCCCCCCTTTCTGTCTCTCCTAATTACTTACTGAGGAAGGGACATCACTCTGGGGCCTGGATAAGTTTCTGAGGCCCCTAAATCTGCCAGGAAGCGCAGGACCCACAAATACAGACTCGGAACTTTGTCACAATATTTATCCTTTCTTTACGCTTTTCCTCTTTTTGTCCTCCCTATTCTTTGTCTTCTTACCTAATCTACCACATCCACAAACTTGCCTTGTTCTGTTCTCCCATCATTCCTCCCTTATTTCTCATAACCAAATAATTGTCTTTAATTAGCCTGTTTATATAATGCCCTAGTTAGATGTGTGTGGTGCTTCAGACAGAGACAAGACATGCTCCCTCCCTTGAAGAGCTGATCCTCTAGGTTAGATACTGCACAGCTAGGGCTGGTTGAAAATGTTCTACTGAATTTTTTTTTTAAATGGAAAATTGAGTTTCTGACAAATATTTTCACAGAAGGCATCTCTTTTCCTCAAAAACATTCTGTTTTTCATTTGAAATCCATTTTCCCCATGTTTTGAGATTCTAAACCAAAAAAAGTGAAATCTTCTGCTAAAAATTGTTTCATTTTGTCAAAATTTTCAATGAAAAAAAAAATCTCCAAGCATCTCAAAATATAAATGAGACAACGTAGGCTAGATTCCTATTTCCGAACTCATTCTCATGCCTCGCCTACATATTCTTACTCACTCCTGGCCCCACCCTCAGTGGTAAAGGGCTGGGAGGGGGACTATGCATCTATAGAACAATCAGCAGCAATGGTCATCTACAGCTGACTCATTCTGGTTGGCTCTTACTGGTTTTAGCTCCCCCAGGGAATAGCCCTTTCTGATCAGGAATGCTGATTGAACTCTTCTCAGATTTTTGTTAAAAAGGCCCTTTCCAGAATAACTGGGGCTCATCACATTAGGTGTATTACTTAGCTTTTATAATTTCTTAGACTTCTCTTACTTATTGGAGTTATTTCAGTAAGATTTCCTCAGTGGACTGGCATGTGCAAAGCTGCATTTTTAAAAAAATAAAAGATATGATTTAATTGCAAGTGAGATCTTTCATTTCTTGAGTAAGTCTACATTAAAGCTGAGGACACAGATAACCTTCAAGACAGCCAGACCCTTCGAAAGGATTACAGAAAAAAATGAGAATGTGAACTATTGAATCAAATATTTCGAGCTAGTGCTATGAGGGAGAATCTTGTTCATTCTAAACACCATCTGTTTGCTGAGTGTACTTGCATATTTTCAATTGCTTCATTCCACAAGCTGCTATTTATTTCCCTGAAATGTCCCTTGGTGTGAAGATAACATCTCCTAATAAGCTGTTTCCATTCTGGGGCTACACTGTTTGGGGGGCTGTGCAAAGAAATTAGGATTACCAAGTTTCCCCCAAATCAGAAGTGGACATAATGCAATTAGTGAAACTTGCAGAACGGATGACATATATTTTCTCTGTGAAACACAAAAAGGGAAAATTACAAAAACAACAACAATGTAGACATTCTGTCTTTCCTCATGCATACTTCCAGATTCTCCCTTCATGCCCACGGTTTCTATTTTTTGATAATTACAAGAGCTGGCACTGCAGGAGTTCTGATATGAATACGAACATTAAAAGTTTCCTAATCAAAACAATAGTTTTATTTCTTAACTTTTAAAAGGCTCTTTCGTATTTCCCTTCTCTTAAGATTTCATTTCTGATGCAAACTGAGACATTAAATCATATCTGGAGGTACCAGTTTGAGTAGATAAGTTTGAGTTAAACTTTGGTTTTAAAAGCAGGAATTCAGCCTCTTTCTACACAAGGAAATATACACTGTATCCTGCCCAAAATCACAGCACTTTCTTTCGGAGCACTAAATATCAGAAGAGGCAAAGCTGTGTCATATTTTCAGCTGACATAAATGGACATATTCCCTGCAACTGAGGGTCCAGGCATGATCTGCATTGTATTTTAAAATACAGGTCAGCAGTATAGCATACGGTCATACACATGTATTTTTGTATGCTCATAGTTCATTGGTCATAGAATGGTCACACCCTTACACTGCCTCTGCTGACGGTCTCAGTGACTTCAGTTAGGCTTCCTGCAAGCACAGAACGAACTGCAAAATTGGGTCCTTAATAATGTTGCTTGTATGTGTTTGCTAATCCCTAAAGGCTAAATATAACAACCCTTACTCATGGGATGAGCACTTACTCCTGCAAAAGAATCCCCTGAAGCCAATAAGTTTACTCATCGGAGTAAGTACTCATCACAGGAAGTGAGGCCTCTACAAGTATTCTATTAAGAATCCAGCAAATATATATGTTTATTATTTGCATTACTATAGCACCTAAGTCATGGACCAGAACCCTATTGTGCTAGGCACTGAACAAATAGAACAGAAAGGTAGTCACATTATCTGTTTATGGAAGGCAAAACTGCAACATTTTAAGCATAACGACTGTACCTGAAACAGCTCTTATGTTAAAATGCTCTCAAAATGAAAGCAATTGCTACAGAACGAGGGAAAGTTTCCCATCATCATGAAGTAAAGAGACTATATATCAAAGCAAACATGCAATGTGGTAATTTTATTGTATATAGAACATAACCACTGATGTATAGCGAAGTCAGTTGCAACATACCGTAAACGAATGATGATGAGGCCAGAAGATGGAGAAAATGCCTTTATACTGCTATATAATCAGCTTGATCAACTTACATTAACACTTTGGTGCTGTTTGGACACAGTGCTATTAGTGGAAAAGCACTTAAAGAAATCATTCTGGCACTTGTCTTCTCTAGTTATGGTAACGTGTTCCCTGCTCCCTTACAGTTAATACAAGATCTTCTATTTCCTAGATAATATTCTTTCACTATTATGCAGTTTTCTTTTTAATACCCCTTTATTTGATTTTATTAAATAAAAATCTGGATTATTTATATTGTACTGACATCTGGTGGACCTCAGTCTTGATACAGCAAGGAACAACTGATGGTTGAAAACATCGGTCAAGGTCAATTGAACAATGCTACTGAATTCTGTGATTCAGCACATAAATTAGAAGCAATATTGAGGATTTCAGCTTTTTTACTAACATGAAAAACAAAAAGGCCCACATTTCAGGATACATAATGAAGTTGGCTTTAAACACAAAAATGCCGGGAACAAAAAGCCTTACGAAATTCTCGAAGAAATAGAAATGGGAAGTGCTGCTCCAGGACAAGTTATGCACTGGAATCTTACACACCTTCAAGATCTGGAGGTTTGGTAATTAGATTCATCACTGTTTTGGGTGAAATAAGTCCACGGCTATTCTCTGGTTATTGAGAAATGCAAACGTTTGTATCATTTGTGCCTTTTACCTATATTTAGATATTATGAGCTACATAGGGATGTGCTTGGGGGCTCAGAGTACTTGAGGGGCACTGGGAAAATAGTATATTTTAGAGTGTCTGAAATATAATTCCTTTGCCACTCCTTTTTCCCACAGGAGTGGGCTGGGGGATGAATGCTGCATCAACCCTTTACAAGGTTCACACACTCCTTCCCTTTTGTCGGCTGACCCACAGGGGAATGGGTGTGGAGCACGCAAAAGAAAAGTTGGGAACAAAACCGCTCCCATACAGCTGAATCCGATATCCAGGTAGGTCGTATACCATCATGTAGGGACTGGAGGAGCCTTACTAGCTGGCACAGCTGCATAGAGCCAGGGCACAGTCTGAATGAAATTCTACAGCCACTTGTATCCAGGAAGTCAGACTAGATGATCATAATGGTCCCTGCTGGCCTCAATCTATGAATATAGCCCTAAATATGTTAGTTATATTAATATATAGAGAGAAGATACAGAATGGTGTGAGCTAGGGGACCAGATGTCCCAATTTTATAGGGACAGTCCTGATTTTTGGGTCTTATTCATATATAGGCTCCTATTACCCCCCCCACCCCAGTCCTAATTTTTCACACTCACTGTCTGGTCACCCGAGTGTGGGGTAGCAGAAATATTGGTTTCCCTTCTTCTGACATTAGTATCCTGAGAGCATGGTGGGAGTCTGCTATAGACCACCAGACCAGGAATATGAGGTGGACGAGGCTTTCTTCTGGCAACTAACAGAAGTTACTAGATCACAGGACCTGGTTCTCATGGGGGACTTCAATCATGCTGATATCTGCTGGGAGAGCAATACAGCAGTGCACAGACAATCCAGGAAGTTTCTGGAAAGTGTAGGGGACAATTTCCTGGTGCAAGTGTTGGAGGAACCAACCGGGGAAGAGTTCTTTTTTGACCTGCTGCTCACAAACAGGGAAGAAATAGTAGCGGAAGCAAGAGTGGATGGGAACCTTGGAGGAAGTGACCATGAGATGGTCGAATTCAGGATCCTGACACAAGGAAGAAAGGAGAATAGCAGAATTCAGACCATGGACTTCAGAAACGCAGACTGACTCCCTCAGGGAACTGATGGGCAAGATCCCCTGGGAGAATAACGTGACGGGGAAAGGAGTCCAGGAGAGCTGGCTGTATTTTAAAGAATCCTTACTGAAGTTGCAGGAACAAACCATCCTGATGTGTAGACAGAATAAATAAAGCAGGCGACCAGCTTGGCTTAACAGTGAAATCCTTGCTGATCTTGAACATAAAAAAGAAGCTTACAAGAAGCGGAAGATTGGACAAATGACCAGGGAGGAGTATACAAATATTGCTCAGGTATGCAGGAATTAAATCAGGAAGGCCAAATGACACTTGAAGTTGCAGCTAGCAAAGGATGTTAAGTGTAACAAGAAGGGTTTTTTCAGGTATGTTAGCAACAAGAAGAAAGTCAAGGAAAGTGTGGTCCCTTTGCTGAATGCGAGAGGCAACCTTGTGACAGAGGATGTGGAGAAAGCTAAGGTACTCAATGCTTTTCTTGCCTCTGTCTTCACAGACAAGGTCAGCTCCCAGGCTACTGCACTGAGCAGCATGCTATGGGGAGGAGGTGACCAGCCCTCTGTGGAGAAAGAAGTGGTTCAGGACTATTAAGAAAAGTGGACGAGCACAAGTTCATGGGGCCAGATGCGCTGCATCCAAGGGTGCTAAAGGATATATGCTAAAGGCCGATATGATTGCAGAGCCATTGGCCATTATCTTTGAAAACTCATGGCAATCGGGGGAGGTTCCAGATGACTGGAAAAAGCTAATGTAGTGCCCATCTTTAAAAAATGGACGAAGGAAGATCCAGGGAACTACAGGTCAGTCAGCCTCACCTCAGTCCCTGGAAAAATTATGGAGCAGGTCCTCAAAGAATTAACTCTGAAGGAGAGGAAAGTAATCAGGAACAGTCAGCATGGATTCACGAAGTGCAAGTCATGCCTGACTAACCTAATTGCCTTCTATGATGAGATTACTGACTCTGTGGATGAGGGGAATGCAGTGAACATGTTATTCCTTGAGTTTAGCAAAGTTTTTGATACAATCTCCCATAATATTCTTGCCAGCAAGTTAAATAAGTATGGGCTGGATGAATGGACTATTAGGCGGATACAAAGCTGGCTAAATCATCAGGCTCAACAAGTAGTGATCAATGGCTCCATGTCTAGTTGACCCCAGTAGCAAGTGGAGTGCCCCGGAAGTCAGTCCTGGGACCAGTTTTGTTCAATATCTTCATTAATGATCTGGAAGATGGTGTGGACTGCACCCTAGGCAAGTTTGAAGATGACGCTAAACTGGGAGGAGTGGTAGATACACTGGAGGATAGGGATAGGATACAGAGGGACCTAGACCTAGAGGATTGGGCCAAAAGAAATCTGATGGGATTCAAGAAGGACAAGTGCAGAGTCCTGCACTTAGGACGGAAGAATCCCATGCACGGCTACAGACTAAGGATTGAATGGCTAGGCAGCAGTTCTGCAGAAAAGGACAGTGGACGAGAAGCTGGATATGAGTCAACAGTGTGCCCTTGTTGCCAAGAAGGCTAACAGCATTTTGTGCTGTATAAGTAGGGGCACTACCAGCAGATCAAGGGACATGATCATTCCTCTCTGTTCGGCATTGGTGAGGCCTCATCTATCCCCAAAAGTTCGATCTCTACCCATCAATCTGGCAGTTAGTGTAGACCTGGTCTAAGAATAGTCACAAATGTGGAATTCACAAGTGAGGCACACAGGTCCTCCCAAATCACCACCAGCTACATCATCTAATCTGTGTATGATACACGTTTTTGAGAAGCTATATTAGAGAATTTGTAAAAAAGCTAGTCTTACTATTTTGTGTCCCTTCCTGACTCAATTTAGCTAGCTAGACAAGATTACTTTGTTCATCACCATAAAAATCCATGTGACTCTACATCGGCACCCTATGACTCTGAGTCACTCATCTGTGTGTGGAATAGCTAAGAAGAGGTTTCACTATTGCTTGCAGTGCTAAGCAAATGCTGCAATGTGAGAGTGATCTGGAGTCTGTTCTGCCCAATTCACGATTGCTCTGCTCCTCGTGTAAGTCACTTACACAATCACAAATTGGAAGTAAAATGCTCACTATTATTTAGTAGCATTTTATATCCACTTCCCACTGACTAGGGCAAATGGTCTAATAAAGGGCAGGAAACTAGTGAATGAGTGGAGTGGAGCCTCCCAACCTATCTAGCCCAGCTACTAATCCTTCAAAACTACACTGGAGTGGGACACTTGGACATTCCCTTAGAACAAAATCTGCCTAAATAAATCTGATGAGTTTATTTTGGTTTTGAGCCCCTGATTTTTGAGCTGTAGGGTTTGTCAACGTTTCCATTTGCAGAGTGGGAAGCACCACATCATACTGTAAAAGCACTACAGTCACTTGGCTTTCCCCAGGTAGCAATTTCAGACACTTTCTATGTCAGGGAAGGGATTTTCCAAAGTACACAGCATTGGGAGCACAGGTAGGCCAACAAAGCAAATGGGAATTTTACTTTTAAAGTGAAAGGGAACAGAGGCAGTTCAACATTGAGCATTCTTGAAGATGGCACTCTTTGTTTCCACTTTGCTGGTTTTGTTTAGGGTGAGATTCTCATCTGAGGTAAGTTGAGGTAGCACCATTCATTCAAATGGAGCTATGCTGGTTTATATACCTTAGACCCTTACACTAATATTTAAAAGGAGCACTAGCCACATAAAGGGGTTTACAGCTGCTCAAACGGTCCAAATTAGATTTAGTTAGGAAGTAAATGAACAATGACATCTGCAACTTTTTGGGGCCACATTTCTGTCAACTTATGTCTTGTGCAAATATAATGGGCAATGGAGTGAACAGTTACCTAGTTCTTGCTACATGAAAATATTTGGCAGCTTAGTTCTGTCTATCTTAGGCACTTCTATGGCCTCCATATCTAAGCATCTCGATTTTTTAATATATTTATCCTCACATCATCACTGGAAATATTATCCCCATTTTATAGGTGGAGAACTAAGGTCATACAAGAATTCTGTAATGGATCAGGGAATTGAACCTGGGTGTCCTAAATACCAAGCTAGCACCCTAACAGGTAGACAATCCTTCCTCTCTGATACAGCTAGAAGGAGATGACAGAGAAGAGGCACATTATACATCACTATTTAAGAAGATTTTATTCTCTCTTCTGGTTAAAGCACAGCTTGTCATAACTGAGGCATGATTCTTTTTCTTGTGTTTAAAGATAAAACAGCATGGCCCTATTTCAATATTTGAATGTCTGTTTTAACATCTAAATGTCTTATCGGGCTGGGACAGAAATTGGAGTATTCTTCCTTTATCGCTCTTACCTGCAAGTATTTGGGTTAAACTAATACCCCCATGAAGTCAATGGAATGACCTACCATTTTTTCTGTAAATTTTCAAGAAATTTGACAAATTACTACCTCTCTCTTCACCCCCCACTTTTCACCCAAATAAAGAACTAGTCAAAATTGTTTGGATATTTTGAAATTTCACTTTAAGAATCCAAAAATAAAAAAAACCTGCCATTTTTCAATTACTCCCCTAACCAATATTAATAAACCTAGCCAATATTATATACCCTAAAGAGGTCTGCAGAAAAGGTTTCCCTAGTGAGGGCGGACAATACATAGATCCACCCTATCCTAGCAGCGGGCCTACTGGGAATGGGTCTTTCCAAATAAGAGTACTTCAGTTTCCCCCATACACTCAGTTGTTTATCTACCATCAGGACCTGAAAGCAAACCCCTGTTTAACTAGACATTTTGGTTTTAAATCCACACAGCTTTCCTCAAAGGGTTGTGCAAAATGAGAAAGGATGAGGGCGGAAGGTGTTGGAAGTCTTCAAAATTGGTTTAATTCATAGCCCCTTTCAAACCTTTTAGAAATATATCAATGTAATCCCCATCTTTACATCACAGGTGATCATCTGTGCTACCTGAGGAGACGTATGCACAGTGTCTGATTTCACTGAATCCGTGAATCGCACAGTCATTCCACCCCTAATATGTGGCGTCGTTTCGATTCTCAACCAGATCTGGCCTTTTCAACATCAGTTAGCACCTGTCTCTGCAGCTCCAGTTTCTCTCTCTTGCACCGCCTGAGTATGAATGCAAGGGGGTCAGATGGGCTAACTGCCCAAGTTGCCACTTGTGCCAATCTACAATGCTATTTACAAGTCAACCAACCACATGTCTCTCTATCCAGGTTGGGAGGCTCCACTCTCAGATGCAGGGTAGACATACCCTTACTCTGGGTACCCCTCTGACTGGCTCAAGAATACCCCATCTCTGAGCCCAGTCACTATATTGTTCAATAAAAACAACAAGGAGTCCAGTGCCACCTTAAAGACTAACAGATTTATTTGGGCATAGGCTTTCATGGGTAAAAAAACCCACTTCTTCAGATGTGGATTTTTTACCCACAAAAGCATATTCCCAAATAAATCTGTTAGTCTTTAAGTTGCTACTGGACTCCTTGCTTTTGTGGCTACAGACTAACACGGCTACCCCCCTGATACTTGACATATTGTTCAAGTGGTTTTTTGCCTCAGTATAGAGATGTGAGCTCTCCTGGTACTTCAGACTGGGTTTTTCTAGTCAGCAGAACCTTTAAGTATTTATGAAAAATAAGCAGGATTCAAAGTAAACAAGCTGTTCAAAATATATTCAGCTGAGAAACAAATATTTACTGCATTTATCATATATGCACCTCAGTCAGAACTCTCCAGCTGGCATTGTTTCATGCAATGCAACACAACCACCTTTGTTTATTTTATTGCTTATGGCAATGCTAGAACTCTGGGATTAGTATGCCATGGACATATAAATTAGGGAACAAATTTAAATCAGGAATTAGGATATATAACCTTCTGAGAACTATGATAATCTTCTGTTATCAGCTGTGTATGAATATATTTCACACTTATATGGCCTACTTTACTATAATACCTGAACATTTCATAGCCTTTAATGCATTTATCCTCATAACTCCCCAGGAAGGTAGGGAAGTGCTATTATTCCTATTTTGCAGATGGTAAAGTGAGGCATAGAGAGGCTATGAGACTTGGCCCAGGTCACACAGGAAGTCCATGGACTTGAACGCAGCTCTCCCAGATCCCAGGCTAGTACACTAACCTCTGTGCCACCCTCTCTCTCCACCCATAACATTCTAAGTTTAGGGGCTGGACACAGTTTAGGGAGCAACCTAACTTTGGCATCACCCTTGCGCTATTTCAGAGACTGCTCTGCCCACAGGCAGACTGTGGCATTCCAGAGGGCTGTCTAATCTGCTTGTTGCCCTCACTTAGCACATAAACTTCCACTGCCTGCGGCAGCAAAGAGCTCCATGGAAAGAAGGAGGCAGGGGCAAATGGCCTTCATGTGACAGTTCACATCCTGACTGGTGCTGAACACTAACAGATGGCAGGGATCTATCTATGCCTGTAGGTCCCCAACCAACAGGAGTCCATGCCCAGAGCAGAGGGCTATAGACACAAAAATCCCTCCTTCTATTCCTGGCAAGGAGCCTATCCTGGTGTGGGAGATCAAAGAAGCTCTCCCACCTCTGTCACCTATAAGAAGCAAAATTGCTAGGCTGCCAGGCTGAAGCAGGGCACATTCAGATGAGATGTCTACTTCGTTGCCCAGTGAGAGCCATTTCCTCACACAGTCTGAAGTCTGAATGTAAATGGGAGAGGCAGAAATAGAAATAAATAGAAAGAATGAATTGGAGAGGAGGAAATAATGTGTGTGTGAGAGAACAGGAGGGACAGAGAATTGGGAGACCCCAGGAAGGTGAAAGGGAACAAAATAGAGTGGAGATCCCCAGGGGAAAGAGATTTATTGGTAAGGGAAAAAATATGGAGGTCAAATTTTTTAAAAAAGAAAAGAAAAGAAGACAAGACTATAGTAGAAAGAAGAGAGACAAAAACTCAAAGGAGGGGAAGAAAAAACTGTAATTTTAGATGAAAGTAAAGAGTGAAACTGTGAGACAAAAGAAATAAAGGAATGGAAGATGTGGTCAAGGGACAAGGAATGCTACAATACACATTCACCGATCACACTGAGAAAGTAGTGGGGCACCAAAAGATTGTGCTTAGTAAAAATAAATCAGAGTCCAAGATTTTCATAAGTACTTTGAGTGCCTCCATTTCTGGGTGTACAACCTGTGATGCCTTAGAGGGGCTGGACTTTCAAGAAGCACTGAACATCCATTGTGGTTCAACTCAGGCCAGCAAGGGGCTGTGTCAATGCGTGCCCTGCAAGTCTGGGGGTCTTAAATGCTCTGCTGCTGTGGCTTGGAGCCCTGACACCATTAACCAGCCCCTTACGCACATTCAGGTCACACCCTGGCTTTTACCACTTGGTTATTTTTTGCAGAATTACCCTAATGTCTTTTCAGTCCTGAATTGCCTCAAAACCATCTCCTTCTGCAGTGTCCAGCCTTCTCCTGGAATACCCACAGAAGTTTAGCTAAGTTATTGGTCCTTTTAAAAAACACACTACAGCTAATTAATTTAACTGGTGTTTGACAAACACTCATTTCAATTAAAGCACTGTATTGGTTTCTAGTAGAAGCAAAACAAGTTTATCAAGCAAAAAAGTCATAGGTTTAAGAGATACCAAGTATAAGAGTGTTCCGGGATAGGTCACCCCATCTCAGGGATAGGTCATCCTGGTCAACTGCGGTCACAAGCAAGGAAAGGGACTGTACCACAGCTGGTTAGATCCAGTGCTAATAACCCTTATTGGGAAAAGGGGTAATATGGTCTAGTGGCTGGAGTCAATAAAGTCACCCTTCCACACAGGACTGTGTGGCCCCATGGTTCAAGTCAGTGAAATGGCCCTTCCATTCAGGGCAACGTGGCCTAAGGGTCAGAATCAAAGCGGCCCTTCTATTTAGGGCAGCATGGCCTAATGGCTGGAATCCATAAAGCAACTCTTCTAGCCAAGGCAGTGTGGCCATTAGGTCACAGTCACAAAAGCCCTCACAGTCAAGGCAGTGTGGCATAATGACCAAAGTCAATAAAGTTGCACCCTTCTGTGGGGTTGTGTGGCCTATTGGGGAAGTGGGGCACCACTCAGGGGCATGTGGGTCCCCGGGTAGGGGGAAATGGAACCCTCCCTTGTTCCTCCAAGTCCCAGGTAACCCTTGGTGGGGTTACTTGCCACTGAGTCAGCAGAGATACTCCTGAAATACACTGCTGGGTTCCATGCCTGCTCCAAACATTTTAAGAACATAATTTTAGCACATATTTATAGCCCTTTATACACACCCAGTATATACACCACTAGATGATTTTGGGGACCAGCATATTACTAGTCTGTAAAGGATCCCTTACATGACACTATGATAACAGTGTGTTAGGTGTCAGGGCAATGTTAGGCATGGCGACACTTGATTATATAGATTAGTGAACCACCAATTGGTCTGTGTCACACCCACCCTCTCAAAATCAGGCTCCTTTAAGGTGTCAAGTTGGTCACCCAAAATTGAGACACCCAAAGCCACTTGTCACTTCTGAAAATTTTGCCCCAAATCACCAAAGGCCAGACCCAGGCCACTGGATTTGCCCCAAATCACCAAAGGCAGGCCACTGGCGCTTAATTTAGTCAACTTCTAGGACTCAGTGTAAGACCCATCGCAGCACTAGTATCAGATTCCTTCTCTAATGTGCTTGTTGGACATTAATCTAAGGATTGTCTCTTGCCGCTGTCAAATGTAGGCAGAGTGTTATGAATGTTTGATGTTTAATTATGTTTGTAAAGATGTAAATGAAGCCAGCAGCTTGGGAAACAGGCTCACGGTTTATAAATACTGACACAGGTTAAAAAAATAACACATCAGTGGGTTGGACTAAATGGGTGAATATTTAAAGCTTTCTTACATTAATTATTGCTCTCTTTTCATTTGATCTGGTTAATGACTGGATTCAATAAACAATTTGGACAGGACACTGGAATAATTGGACAAGATAGCAGTTGTGCTGTGGCAACTGCTATATTTTTATGATCTCTTGTGCTGGAGCAAATAAATAAATAAATAAAATATCAAATTGTTTTGTAAGAAGGGAGAAAAATATGCCCCCCCATACCACACCACTAACTTGCTGCCAGACTAGTAGCAAATACGAGAAGCCATTTACCTTCTGGCTTCCTAGTAGTCAAAGCCCCAGTGAACATTCATGGTTTTTGCTGTTTGCAATTGCAAACAAAGAGGAAAAAAGAAAAGCACAATCTCCAAATAGAAAGATTCCTCTGTGTATGTGTGTGAACACTCAAGTTCTGCATTTGCTAGCCCCATAAGCAGCTATTACAACTAAGAAGCACTGCAGCTGTGCTCCCCTCCCTCCACTTTAATTCCAATTTGACTTTAGAAGAGATTAGCTTTGGGTTTAAGAGCTGTGGCTGGCTAAGAGTAATGCAGCTCCACATAACCACAAGCAGACAGACTGCCTTCTGTCCCTCTCTTTTCTGTCATGACAAACCCTTGCAGAAAGGCAGCAACAACTGCGTGGTCTCTCTGCTACAGTGTCAAGCTTCACCCATTGCTTGATCTCCTGGGTGCTCTTCACCCTCCCTACCTGCATCAAGCATGGATGTTATGCAGATATAATATTGCTGTCTGTGGTTAATGATCCCCTTGCAGTGACTGACACAAGTAAATTGATCTAACGGATGTTAACTATCAGTAGTCTATGATAACATTCAACATGTAACTTTGTTGACTTTGCCTGCAAAGTCCTAGAGGAACAGATGACCAGACCCTATAATGGTTAACTTCCTTCCTTTGGAAAAGCTTTCTAAGGTCAGTAATGGCCACACAAACTTCCTCCCCAAGGCTACTGACTTATGCTGTCATAAGTGATTCTATTTTGTCACCTCTCTTGTTCAAACATGTGCCCATTCAAGCAGACAGTGGGACATTTTGCTCTGCAAACTCCCTAATATGTAAGGGACAATCAAATCCACGGTACATATCACTCTTGCCAAGCCCAGATATTAGTCTTGGTACTCTCCCAGTGCAGCACAGGTTGAGAAATGGCTGGTAGGAGACTAGATAATGATACAATTTGTATGAAGTCTGTGCAGCACTTTCAGTTAGTGGTGGCTGGCCTTTGGCAACCCAGTGTGAACTCATGGGGTCCTTTTGAAACCACTGCCATTCCTGGATTCTCAGCTACATTAGAATCTCTGCAGGCTGGCACAGTTTTTCTCTCTGCAGACCTTGACAGTGATCTGTACCATTGTATCCTCAAGGCTAGATTAGTGCCACACACTGTACATGGAAATACCCTTGAAAGGGACTCAGAGAAGCTTCAGCCAGTGAAGAATGCAGCAGTTCCAATTCAGAAGTTATGTATGCATTGCACTCTTCTTGTTTATTTCTGGGTTAGTACTCAAGATGCTTACCACAAATCTATAAAATTCAATATGGTGTTGAATCCAAGTATGTAAGATTGCTTCTCTCCTCGGGTCCTGTTATGAGTTACTCTGCTGTGTTGCCCTTGCTGCTGTTTTGTGGGTCTCCATTGTTGAAACTCATGTTATCAGGCTTCTGGTTGGGTTTTTTTTCTTTAAATGTATTATACTGATGAAGGCCCACAGGTGCCAATGTTTGGAACATTTTTAAACGAGTAAAATCAATGCTGAAAATCTCACAAAAAAGCCTAACAAGATTCTTAGTTCTTCCTGGATTTGGCCAAGCAAACGCCCCAAGAGTATCTTGTAGAAACTTCAATTCAAGGTGAAGACGGAGACAAACTGATTAGCGGGTTGAGCTTCTCAGATCTCTCTCTTAAAATTACAGAACTTTATCAAATCTCAGATCATCTTGAATCATGGTAAAAATTTAGATTGGCTCATATATTAGCCTAGCTTGTTCACCTAACTCATAATTCAGTTTATAGCCAATTCTCTCCATCTTGACACAAGCATTCCAAACGTTCCCATTATCTAAACATAGGGCACAAAGTAAAGATGCTTCAGCTGTACAACTGAAAGAAGAGTCAAACTCTCAGGTAACACAGCAATTTATTCTTCCCTTCTTCCCTGGTGCTCAAACAAAATAGCTTCCTTTAAGAATAGTAGCATTTAAGATATTTTCAGTCTAACTTTTAATAGCTTGCCAAAAGCTACATCAGATGTGACGTCTTGCTAATGTGTTTGGGGAGTGGTTCGATTGCATCAACTACCATTCCAGAAAAAAAAAATACTCAGGATCAGTCAAGATCTTTATCCTAATGCTATTATTGCTTCCATGGTAAGCCTTTGGTCGAAGAGAACTACACAGAATGTGGAGAGAACCCTCTATCTAAACTATGTCCCCTGTATTCGCTGGTACAAGTCAATAGGGGTGAGAGAGGGCTTACAACAAAGATATAGACATCTCAACTGATGCCTTTTCTGAATCTGCCAGTGTAAGTGAGCCATGTGGCTTGAGTTATGGGAAAGTTTATCTTGGCATAGTTGTCTATTGAACAGCATTGTATGTTGGTAGACAATACGCATAGTGCTTTGTCTATTAAGCTCTATTTTTGGGGTCTTCTCACCAATATTAATGCATACCATTCTAACAGGCAGCCCTGGATAGTAGAACATCAACCAGGGAATTCCGGTATGTATATTGTTGTTAGAGGCAATTTTTTTAAAAAAATTTAAGCTATAATTAATGACGTGTAAACAGCAATGGGATGTTGTATAGCATTAAAAGGCTCTGTTTCTTGTGTAAAAGCTTAACTGATACTAGCCTTGAACATTAACTGAAAAAAAAAGAATTCCTATAAGACACCCTCAAATATTATGCACCAATCCACTAACAAAACATTCAACCAGAAAAAAACAAGGTAGGAACTGGGAGTTACATCTGGACTGTTAGCCTAACAAACACTTGCTGGCCCTTATCCTGCAACATATTGCATGCAGGAAGACTACTGCATCAACACAAATCCCCATTGGCTACATACCTATACATCTTTACTAAAGGAAACTATATATAGTAGCAATTACTCATCCTAGGAAAATCACTTTCAGACCTCGTGAATTTAACAGTAACAATACATTATAAGTCTCATTCAAATCCAAAAAAAACTATTAATGGATTTCTATCCCACTTCTTCTTCCCCTCGCACCTTTGTAATTTTTTACAAAAAAACTGGAGTCACAAACGATTAAGCACTAATCTATGACCTTATTTACAGCCAACGAACTCCATCAATGGCAAAATGGTTGTGCACATGGAAAAGTGAGGGTAAAATTTGGTTTCAAAGATTTGTCTTTTGCTTATAGTTTTATAATTAACCTCATTAATGCTTTAGTTAAATGTATAGGCAATCCTATGGATATGCTTGAATTATTAATAAGAATGAATAAGAATTCTAGGACAAAACATGCCCTGAGTATTTGAGGGCAAGTTCATGCAAAATAAAAAAATAGTGAAAATAAAATAATGCAAAATAAAAAAATAATAGCAGTGCTTGACCCCCATAATCAGAGAGGCAAGAAAGCACCAGATTTAAGAACTTAATCTAGACCAACCAATCTTTTTAGAAGTGAGTGGCATTTATATCCACACTAGCTCAGTCCTCTTGAAAAATACAATCATATTTCTAAATTATGTGCAGTGACTGTCTATATGCAATGCTGACCCCTCCCCGGCCAAACACAGAGCAACAACTCATTTCTCACAAATTGGACTTGAAAAGCAGTACAAAGGTTAAACAGTGCAGTATCATTGAAGTGTTGAGTTAAGGCCAGATCTTCAGCTGCACCAGAAACTCCACTTGGCACAGCAAAAGGCACTACCACCTTTGAGCTCCCTCCAATACTGGAGGCTGGCAAGTACTGGTAAAGCCCTGGCATCTGAGAGCAGCTCTCTGGCTGCCCTAAACTATGCCCAGCAACAGTGGCCCCAGTAGGGGACTTTCACAGCTGGGGACTGAGGGTGTGGCAGTGCTCTAGCCATTCCCCTTTCTCCCTTGTGTGACCTTGACACACCTCAGCTGGTAGAGCAAGGTGCATCGGTGGTGTGCGTGGGTGGTCTGGAACTAGGGAAATCCCTATATGAAAAATTAAACCTCCTTTAAGCCTATTCTGTGCTGCTAGGGTACCATAAAATTTGTTTTAGTGGGGCCCAGGATCTTAATATTTGCCACTCAAATATTAGCAAATTCAACTTTTTCATACTTACGTGATTGTTTCCTCCCTCCCCCGCACAGTTCCCTCTCCAAGGAAATAACTGCCATGACTGCTGGCATCAGAGTGGCATCCATACCTCTGTTCTTTCAAATGAAAATTAATGCAGCCTCATTGATTCCCTAGGAGGAGTAAATTCTAAGCATCGTAGGTCTATTAACCTGTGCATCTCTGAAACCAAAAATATCATTCAGGTGGTGACTCAGAGCTCCATTAGCAACGCAGCAGGAAATCTCCAAACCCAGACAATAGCAATTGTATTTCTACTATCCCCAGAGTGGCTCCCAGAAATAGCTATATTCAAATTCAGCATTCATCGAGTAAGTTCAGCAAAAGCAAGTCAATTGCTTCATCAAACATTGATATGGCCAAGTTGGTGTACCACACAACTGAACCCAGTCCTCAAATAATTATTTAGGCAAAAGTCTCATTGACATTCATGTGAGTTTTTCTTGCAAAAGAACTTAGGGTATGTCTACACTGCAGCTGGCAGATGTGATTCTCAGCGTGGGCAGGCAGATGCACACTACCTCTACTTGAGCTAATGTGCTAAATAGCAGTGTTGATATTACAGCACAGATGGCCACTCGGACTAGCCATCCAAGCTCAGATCCAGGGAGTCAGGTGGGTTTGGATTCGAGTAGTTAGCTCAAGCTGCAATCCACTGCTCAAGTTGCAGTGTAGACCTTCCCTGAAAGAGGAATCCTATTGCAAGCATGCCATCCACGGCTCCAGACAGATACAGAGTCCCCTTGGCTGTCTGGTTCCCAGGTTGGCTGTGCCACCTGATGTTACCAAATAAGGTCCCCCAACTCATCTCGCGACCACTGAGTCCAGGGAAACAAGGTGGCCTCTCGGGCATTTGACACTTCCCCTAATCTTTGGTTTTAGTCCAGCCATCTTCTCTTCCTGCTAAGCCATTATATACACTAGAGAAGCACAGCTCCCTCTGGGGGTGTCAACCAAAGCCTGTAGCAGTGAGGCATAACTCAGCTTCCAAGGCAGTGAGAAGGTTTTTCCAAGAAGTGCTCAGCCTTGGCCTCTCTATTCCCAGTGAAGCCAATGGGATTCTTAGCCCTGAATTCAACAGGGGCAGTTAGGCCAGTACCGAATGCTTCAGGGGGATGGGGGGGAGGGGAAAATCTCACTTTCAACACTTACATGTGTTAGGAATGCCTATCACCACCTAAGAAGTGCACCAGTAGCTTGTGACCCTGCCATTACTTATATAATTAAACAGAAGTTCTGGAGGGGCATGTACAATGTATCTTTCTACCAGGAAAAACAGTACCAAGTGGGCAGATAAATTCAAACAGTGCAGGACAGGTTCTAAACATTTTTCCTTCATGGGCTCATGGAGGCTAGAAGGAAAGTGGTTATTGGTTCCCCCCTCCAGCCCATCCTTTCTTCTCATTTCATATCTTCACTCATTCCCCATGTCTAAAATTCTTAAGAATCTGATAGCTAGATCCTCAGCTGGTGTAAGTCTGTGTAGTTCATAGAGTTTGATGAAGCAATGCTGATTCACACCAGCTGAGGATCTGGCCCTGCAATGGGAGCCATCAAACAACCCCCAATTCAGATGTCAAAACTAGACAACTAACATCTAACTAACTAACATTAACCTAACATTTAAATTCTGCCAAGGCACTTCTACAAAGTGGCAACTAGGTAAATTCAGGGGGAAGCAGGGATTTTCTTCTGTGAAACTTGAAAGTGAAGCCACCACATTCTCCACAGACCAGCTCCTGCTTTCCAAAAGTGCTTGGGTAACTATGACATTAGAGGTTAGTGAATAGATCTGAACTGGGAGATGGTTTAAGGCACAGAATGTGAGAATTTAGGGACAGGGGAGAGGAGATATCAGGTGGTTACTGGTCAGGATTTATCAGCCATTTCCTTCTTTTTGTAAAACTTGGCTTAAAAACTAATCCCATTTATTATTTTCTAATGAGAGTCTCCTGCTGTCGTCTTACTGCCAAGATTTTGTCTTGCAAATGAAAGCCAATCCTTCATTGAAACTGGCACAGAGGAATGATGGGAATTCTCAGAGGGAATGTTTCCCTAACATATATATTCCTCTTACTACATTTTACTCATTGTTTGTGATTTTGTTTTTCCCTTGTATAGGCTTTGCAGGAGACTATTCAGCCCTTCCATGGTGTTGCATTACTCTATGCAAAAGCTGTCTAGCCCAGCCTTCCAAAACTGTCATTATCATTTACTAGCCCAGATACCAAATCTATTCATCTGCTCTTTACTGGGATACCTGATCATGAAACAAAATTATTTTCGTTGCCCGTGACAATAAATGTTTGCAAGGCTGATCTAAACTTACAAAAACTCCAGGCCTGAAATGCTTTAAGAGGCCTCCTGAAAAACTGACTGGCTTGGTAGATTACATATTTCATGGGCATTTTTAGAAACCCTCAACAATCTCTTCAGATTCTTCAGATAGGATGTGGGGGATCCATGACAGGGTCACAAGTGCACTGAGAAGTCAACTGTAAACAAGCAAAGCAGGCAATGGGATCTCAGCACTGCTTTGTGTTATCAACGTGATGTGGGGCTTTTTGAATTTGATATATTATCAAATTCACTGCATTTTAAAAAGTCATTTAACATCAAGTGTTTCTACAAAAGATACTTCAAAAACAATGGATAATAAAAGCCATGCAGATGGGAAGGGAAGAATCAACACAAAGCTGGTCAGCTGTAATCTTCTGCTACTTAATTGCAAGAATCTGCATATGAGAGCAATCAGAAAATGAATCATTGATTAGACAGGTTTTTTTTAATTTTTGCTTTAAAGAGCTCTAGGGATTTGAAGGTAATAGCAAAGCCTTTTCAAAATATGTACAGGCAGGTTATTTCAGAGCTGATGCTGAATGTTCTCAGCTGGGAATTCTGTGACATATTAGTGCTGATTTTAAAGGAGACAATAGTAAAAAAAATCCCAGACAACCAATTTCTGAACATTTTGCAACTTTCCTTTCTATGGGAGTCTAATATGTAAAGAATAACATATTTGCTGAAGTCACATGAGAACCTGAAAAACATCCTGACTTCTCTGTGAGTCTATTTTCATCTTGAGTAAATTACTATATATAGCAATACAAACACCTACCTCAACTGAGGGATCTGGCCCAATATATGTAGCAGCAGGTAAATAATATATCTAGTTCATAAATGGGAATGCTAAAGTACATAGTGGTTAAATTAATTGTTCAAGATCACTCCAGAAGTTGTGAGTCATTGTCAATGGCTCCTAGCTTCCTCTCTCAGCTATATCATAGAGGTGCTACAAAGATTAATAGCTTCTAAAGAGCAGTGACATCCTTTGATGAAAAGGGGTTCTATGCAAGTCCAAAGTATTAGTATGTCATTATTATTGTTCAGGGGTGGAGGGTAATTCTTTTCTTTGCAGTGTGTCAGAAGATGGACATTACCAAAAGTGTTACATTAAAACATGTGAAAATAATGTTGAAAGCCATTCAAAATATAATTCAGTTCTGTTGAGAATAGATGTCTGTATCCATTTCCACATCTACAAGGAAAGTGTGAATATTGCAAATAGCCAGATTTAGTATAAAAAGCACACAGAGGAAATAGGCACAAGGAAAGCAGGCAGATCTTCCAGTGTGAAGATCAGTTGAGAACCAATCATAAAAAAAAGCATTTCCAGTAGACTCTAGGAGTACCAAAATTTCCTCTTTATTATTTAATTGCAAGCATTGCTGGTATTTTCTGGCTCCACAGAAAAATGCTGATATGAGGATGTAGAAATTGCCCAATTACAGCAGTCTAATTGCTTTCAGAGTAAGTTTTGATATGTTCCATGTCAGCGGTATTTGCCATTTTGTAGTTCTGCTAACCTTTGATGGAATGCACATTTACTTCCATCAATACAGACTGAGCCAGAAAAAGCATATTACACATCTAAATTCTCAAGGAAATGGGATCTTTAGATTGGCAACAGTATTTATTGAGAATGCTTTTAGATTGTAAAACAAGTTATATTATGGGCGGAGGGGTCTCAAAACGCAGTGCATTTATTCTGAAAGTCTTGGTACATAAGGCAATATAATTGTACGGATGTGAAATTTTCCCTTTTTATCATTTATCAGCTGGGATTTTAAGATGACATTGATGCACTGTTTTATTAGCCATAATGAATAGCCGCAGTTGGTAAGATGTGCAATAAACCTGCTTAACAATTCACTCTTGAACTGCAAGTTGTTACAAATGCTATAAATTTTTACACACTAATCCAGAGACCCAAGTCTTTTCCATAAACAATGAATGTGCAGAGTTCAGAAGCATAAATCTGCCAGAGTCAGGTTTGTTGGGCCTGTTTGGCTCCAAGAGTCTGGTCATTAGTCCTCAATCAGCTTAGGACTTATCCCATTAGGCACAGCCTCAAGTCAAGAATCAGAGGGGTAGCCCTGGAATTGCAGAAGTAACAAAGAGTCCTGTGGCACCTTAAAGACTAACTAAAGTTTTAGAGCATAAGCTTCCGTGGGCTAATACCCACGTTGTCGGATGCATGCAGTGGAAGTATCCAGGGGCAGGTATAAACAGGTGGGCAAGAACCAGGTTGGAGATAACAGGGTTAGTCCAATGAGGCTGAACCAGCTTGTTATCTCTAATCAGGGAGAGTGAGGTGTTCCTCTAGCAGCTGAACTGGAGGTGTGAACAGCAAGGGAAGAGAAACTGTTCTTGTAGTTAGCTAGCCATTCATAATCCCTATTCCTTAACCAGCTCTGGGTAAGACCAGACTGCTAAGAGAAATTGCCGAGCTGCAATTCATTTGCAAATTTGATACAATCAACTCAGGACTGAATAGGGATTATGAATGGCTAGCTAACTACAAGAACAGTTTCTCTTCCCTTGCTGTTCACACCTCCAGTTCAGCTGCTAGAAGAACACCTCACCCTCCCTGATTAGAGATAACAAGCTGGTTCAGCCTCATTGGACTAACCCTGTTATCTCCAACCTGGTTCTTGCCCACTTATTTATACCTGCCCCTGGATACTTCCACTGCATGCATCCGACGAAGTGGGTATTAACCCACGAAAGCTTATGCTCTAATACTTTAGTTAGTCTTTAAGGTGCCATAGGACTCTATTACTACAGCCTAAAGTCAGTGAAAGGATGACAAAGATGAGGATGGCCAGTTTCTTTATTTTTCTATCATTAGTTAGACGCTGTACTAATGAGAGTAACAAAGTGAATTGTGCTGACATTTATAGATGACATGGGGTAGCTGCTGAAGGGGAGGAACATTTCTTTGCCACACATCTGCCACTATATTCTCTATGCTTCTTGATACCACATAACCACAATAATGAGCATATCAATGTGCCACATTTGATCACTAATCACTTTTGCATCATTCGCTCAGCTCTAACTGCAGGGCTGAATGTAAGTGTCAGTCCTAGATTTGCTGCTTATGAGCAAGAAACTACACTGATTTTTACTTACTGTAGCTTCAAATTAAGGTTACCAACAGAATAAGTATTCCTCCTCTGCCAAAGTGTCACAGTATCATGACTTGATATGATTACACTGCAATGTTCACTTGACAAGATCACATAAGACTCATTTGTGATAACAGATCAAAACTCAAAGATGCATGCTTCATCATCTCAGTTAATTCAAGGACTTTGTAATTTGTTCACAAATGGAAAAGAGGTGACACTGGACCAATACATCATTTGCTCTGTGTTGTCAATAGTTCTTCCTGCTTGGGATGCAGGATAGCAACAGCCAGAAGAAGTTACTCAAAAGGGAAAAGTAAACGTAAATTAAGAGTAAATTCTCAAGAGAAGGAAAAAAAATCATACTCTGACAAGAGGAAGCACGGCCTACCATCAGTAGTTCTAATTTAAAAGTTTCCTGTTCTTTCACGAGAGGAATTATTCCTAAACTAAGATGTGTTTCTGCTTGGCTTCCCCATCAACTAACTAGTCACATTGATGAGATAGTACCACTGTATATAGGGCTGGGTGAATTTTTTTGGCCAAAACTTTTTTTTTTTGCTGAAAAATGCAGATTCAGATCAACTGAAACATGTCACAGTCTTGTATCACTTTTCCTAAATTGTTTTGATCAAAAAAAATAACCTCTCCTCATAGTTCCATTTTTTATTCAAAATGATTTTCATTTAGAAATATCCTTCAATTTTATTTTTTTAAAAAGTGTTTTTAAAAGCTCAAAATCCAAACAAAACATTTAGTTTGACACTGAATTATGTTTGCTTTCTTTGACCAAAAAATTTTGAAAAAAAAAAAAGTTTGAGGCAACCCAAAATATTTCTTCTTCAATTTTTCAAAACTGACAAAACTAAAAAACACCCCCCCACACAATCCAATCATATAGCTCTAAAATGATACCATCCTTCCATGCATGAATAGGTAAGGCTATTTTAAGCTTCCCCAAGGAAGCTTTTTATTTCATCACTGTAGCATTGGGAGCCACCTCCCAGTGCCCCATTGTAGGCAGAAGTCCATCTAAAGCACCCTGCCTATTCTCCCCTTCTTCAGGGCCTTTTAAGAGCTCCAAGCTCACAAACAATTCAAACAATCTCCTGAAAGGATCCCATTTGTTTACTTCTCTGAGGGCACATTGGCTCTTCAGACCTCACCCTTTGTTCAGTCTCTCTCAGGAGTCCAAAACACTAAGAAGTCTTTGAAAACAAAACACAAATTCACACAGTTTTCATCCTAGTTTCAGCTAGGCACAATCCTTCATATCCCTAAAGGATCTATCTGCTTCCCAGTACCTCCTGCCTGGAGCTTGTCCTTCTCCCCAGTCATTTCCAACTGGGCCTTTTTAGTCTCTCCCTCCTTGGAGAGCTTTCCTTACTTTCTCCTACTTCTTTTCCTCTGCTGAGTAAGGGCCTAATAGGAACTTCTCAGTCCCTGAAAAGTCTACAGACACAGCAGCAGTTTTCTGGGCTTTCCCCTTCAATGCAGCTTCCCGCTCCCATTGCACGGGGAAGCACCTGATTCCTTCCAGGTAGGGCTCATTGTGTAATCAGGGTTGGCTTAAGCCCAGGCTCTCCAGCCACTGGGGCAAGTCACCCTCTTACAATCACACTCAGTTAATCTGAGAAAAAGTCAGTCAGTTGCGGGTGAAACAATAACATGCTCCTCAAATTCTTAACAGTGCCTGAGGGGTAGATGAGGGTCTCAGCCATCATGTTAACAAGACAGTAGTACCTACATGCTAGGCATTAAACACACACTTATTGAGAGACTCTCTCTGCCTCAAAAAGCTTCCATTCTAAAGAGACAAAATAATAAAGGGCTATGAAGTGAAATAGAGGGAGAGAAGTGATTTACTCAAAACCACCCAGCACCAGAGCCAAGAATAGAACACGGGTCTCCTCACTGCCCTGCTGGTTTGCTATTACTTTGGCAACACTGTAACGTCTCTTTAGCTTCATATACTACTCTGTCTCCTGACTGAGTGACTTTTCTAGAATTCTGCTTACTCCTGCCCACTTAACTTCACTTCTGTCACTCGTGGAAAGAAAGTTCTCTAGGGAAAGGCTAACCTGTCCTACAAACATATCTTTAGGTATGTGAGTTGTCCTTAGAGTCAATGGTACTATTCCCATACTTACAGTTAAGGAGAAGCAACTGTTGCAGGATCTAAGGCTGTGTTTGGAACACAGCTATACCAGAGGTTTTGAATGCAAAACAAGCTCAGTAAAAGTCATGTGCCTCAGGTTTTGTGAGCATGTAAAACCCATTTCCTTTTCACAGGTGCAATTGTATGGAGTTATTCAACAGCACAGAACAAACTCTACAGGGAACACACAGCTTGTCATTGACAACTAAACTTTCATTCAAGTTCACAGCAAGTGCCATACACCACTGTTGCTGTTGTTAATAGGAGTTATGGATGTTATTCTCCATTCAGCGCAAAAATAGTCGGTTCTATGTCATCAATAGTTCAGGGCAGGAGGGCTAGGAAGTGGCTGTTCTTCAATAAAAATAGAATAAAACAACTCACTTTTACAAGTAGCAAAAGTTATATTTAAGGAGAAACAGAAGTAAATTATTCTCTAAGGAAAAAAATTAGTCCTTATATAGTTTGTATACATACACATACAGAGACCTTATAGAAGATTGGGATGTATTACTAAAATGACATTTCAGTTTGGTGCCAGACACTCATCTGAACTATTTCAGTGCTGGACATCTGGCTATTCTTCTGAAGTCCCCAAATCCCCTTGAAATAAAAATGGAATATTATGACATACATGATAAAAGAGGCAGTTCTGGAAGTATGTTTTACTACTCTATCATTTCATTTAACAAAACAGATAAAAGGAATGATAAGGCTCTCATACAGCCACAGATTTGCATGTAGAACATACACTGACTTTCAGTGTGACTTCTCATAATGATCAAGGAAAGTATGTGGCCTTTGGATTGGTTGACCTGTCAACGGAAAGAAAAAAAATTTAAGCATGTGATATTGATCCAGAGTTTGAGTTAAAAGGAAATACTTTTCCTGTGTGAGCAGATGCACTTCCTCCGGTTAAAAGAAAGAGATCATAAAACAAACATAACTCTATGAGGAGACAAAGTTCCAGCTCTCTTTTTTCAGCATTTACTGTTCCAGAACCAAGTGGACCCATTTATTCCATCTGGGCTAAAATGATCCTCTCTCAAGAACCCCCGCCACACACACAAAAAAAGCAGGGGAAGGGGGAAATTACCACGACATTTGTAAGCTATTACATTGCTAAATCTGCATATATGTTCTAGCTCTTTCTCTGGTCTGTTTAGTTTGTGAGGTTTTCATATTCCAATTAGCACAATAAAGTCCTGATCTTGGTGTCACAGACTCACAGGTTGTGCCCACTCTTGGCCCGGTGCAGTCCATTGGGGGTGCTCCTTTCAGTGAGACAGCCCTTCTTGGGAGTCCACTCTCTCCTGGGGTATGCTCCTCCACCTCCTGAAACTGCACCTCTCTGAGCATTAGCATACCTGTTTCTCGCCATGGACCCCCTCAGAGAGTCCCCTCGCTCGCAACCCCGAGGCTTCGACCCCCCCAAAGGGGACGATGCAACCCTGTTCTCCAGACTGGAGTGACTCTCAGCCAGCGTAACACAGGAGGGTTTATTGAGCGTTGAACACAGCACAGGAACTTTCAGGGCCCTCCGGCCTGGCCTCTCTCAGCACAGCACAACCAAGTCTCCCCTGCATCCAAGACTGTGCTCTGCCTGCTTCCTCTATCCACCCTAGAACACCGCTGCCTCCCAGCTGGGCAGCTGAGATCATCAACCCCAAGTCCTGCCTCTGTCCATTATCTTGTCTTCAGGTAAACAGGGTCATAAACCAGGTCATCCAGGCCTCCTCTCCCCTCTTGTTCTCTGGCCCTCTCTGGCTGGAACTGGTTGGTTGAGTCACCAAGGCCCTCTCCTCGCAGCCCATTGTTCTCCTGTTGGCCGGAACCAGCTGTGACCCCTGAGATGGCCTCCAGGTCACCATGGTCTCCATTCTCCATGCCAATGGCTGGGGTCCCAAGTCCCCTCGCTGGTCCTCTGCAACAACAAACTCCCTCTTCCATCGCTTTGTTAAATCAACACCACCCCGGGAAACTGAGTCCCACCTCCTCTGTATGCACCCCATAGGAAACCCAAGGAAAACCCCCCATAGGAAAACAAGGAAACACCCCCCCATGTCATCACACTTAGCACTTGACTTGGTCACTGTAGTGGGGCAGCTGCCCCACTCCCCCTAAAAGGGGCTTAAACAGCCCAGGAAAGGGTTGTAGCTGGGAGCAAGCAAGCTCCCAGGCTGATTGGGCAGAGCAGCCACTGCTGTGGCTGCATCAATTAGGGCTCAGCTGTCCCTGATAAAAGGGCCTAGAGTTTGGTGGAGAGGGAGTCTCCTCTGGCTACAGAGGCAGACAGGCCTGGCTGCTGGGAGCTTGAGCAAGGTACCTAGAGGGAAGCAGGGCTGGGGCAAGGCAAGAGGAGCTGGGGAAGCTCTGGCCTGGAAACCCCCAGTCTGCAGGGCCTAGGAGATGGCCCAACAAGGGGTACTGGGGTTGCAAGGGGCAGCCCAGGGCTTTAGAGGCAGAAGCAGCAGGCCAACCCCTGCCCTTGCCAGTGATGAGTGGCAAGTAGACTGCAGTCCGCCCCAGTGAGCAGGGGCAAGTGGTGACTGGCAGTTGCCTAGACTGAGGCAAGGTGGGGATTCCCCAGGGAGAGGAGACCCAGTGTGAGACTGTGGGGGTACTGCAGCGGTGCAGCACCCCAGGGAAGAAGGCATTGGGGTCCAGGGAGGGACCTGAAGCTGAGCAGCGAGCGGGACATCGGCCTGCAGAGGATGCTCCAGACGCTGGAAGAGCTAATTCCCGGACAGACCAGTGGGAGGTGCTGTAGGGGTGAGTTGCCGCTTTGCTACAGTCACAATACAAATAAATAATAACAATAGTGTTATGCAGGAAGGTGTTAATGGCTGTCATCAATCACAGCCCTGGTTATAGCTGATGGGTGTACTGAGCACCTTTCATTCAGGTTAAATTAAGGACCAGTTACACATCCCTTTGTGCAGCAAGAGCTAAAACAAGAGACAGCATCACCCAAGGCACTGGCCACCGTGGAAGGCCTGAGCAGAAGGTACCCTGTATGGGCTGAGGAGTTTTTCTGGGCACTGACTGGTTGCAGCTGCATACGTCAGTGAGAAAAGAACATGAGAGAAGCTGTGGTGAAAGCAGCCCTGGGAGGGTGCCAAGAAACAGAACTTCTTCCACAGTACTGAAATGGCAGACTTGGATTACTGGACAAGGAAACTACCTGCTGCTGTTTATTCCTGCTGTTATTAGAACACAGGACTTCATATGTATTCTTTGTAAATAAACAGGATTGCACCAAAGAAATACCAGACTTGTATAATCAATTTCTCTTTCTAACAGAAATAAGGCAAGGACCTGAATATTGGCTAACCACCTGGGCCAAGGGGCAATGACAGTAATGATTCACAATCAATAATCAGTTGAGACCTTGTTCCATGAACAGGAAATAAATGTAGAGAAATTCAGGAGTGGGGTGAAGAGGGGAAGAGTCAAATGTACTGATGCTTTCTTTATATGTACTTTAGTAACATTGTGATGGAGGAAGAAAGAGCATCAGATATGTCCTGGAATGGTTGTACTGGTGCTGTACCTGAAAAGAGGGAAATGCTTTTGTACATTGTTTGCCTTTTCTTTTATTAGCCAAGTAGAAAAGAAAGAACCCATGCAAGGATGCACACATGGGCAATGACACTTTGTAAACAATTCACTAATGTATTAGGACTATGCACTTTGAAGGTGTGTCTACACTGCAATTAAAAACCCATGACTGGCTTATCTCAGCTGACTCTGGCTTGTTGAGCTCAGGATAAGGGGCTGTTTAATTGCAGTGTAGATGTCTGAGCTCTAGGACCCTGCGAGGTGGGAGGGTTCCAGAGCTCAGGATGCAGCCGAAGCCTGATTGCCTACATAACAAGTAAACAGCCCTGCAGCCTGAGCCCTGTGAGCCTAAGTCAGTGGGCACAGGCCAGCTGAGGATGTCTAATTGCAGTGATGACACATCCTGAATGTTAAACAAAACACACGTAAAGTTCTCATGTCCCTATTGCTCTTGTGCAGAACCATAGGGCTCAGTTCCCTATAAAGTGTAACTTCTTCTGCTTCCCCTGCCAACTGATTTAAGCACTGGGTAAACCCCAGCCAAGCTCTTGATGAGTACGTTAGTCTAAAGAAGCTAAGGGCATGTGGGGATTTACGAATCTGATGTGGTAGGAATAGGACACTTTAAAAATAGCCCTAGGTAAATGATACAATAAAGGTTCACACCCATTTAGGGCCTGACCCAACGCTCATTGATGTTAATGGGAATCATTCCATTGACATCAGTGGTGTTTCGATCAAGACCATGTAATTGTTTAAGGTTTCAGTTCAACTTGTGCCTAACTATAAGCACGTGTGAGCAGTCCTATTATCTTCAGTGAGAGAGCGCACATGCTTGAAGTCAAGTATTTGCTTAAGTACTTTGTTGAATTGGGACCAAAGGGCTCAGGGCTTGACTACACTTACATTTCATAGTGCTCTAACTTGCTGGCTCAGAAGTATGAAAAATTACCCCCCTGAGCACAGCAAGTCGGTGTGCTTTAAAGCGCTAGTGTGGACAGATTCCAAGGACTATGAGCCGTGCTCCGAGCACTCTGAGCTAACCCCCTCATGGAGGAGGATTACCAGGAGCACTCTCCCAGCACTTGCGCACGACTACACTTGCACACCAAAGCACTTTGAAGTTTCCAGTGTAGCCATGCCCATGTCCAGGCTTAAAACACACTAAGCCTAGTGCTTTACAAGCACAGTCCCATTCACTTCAAAATGGACTATATCCAGTTGTATGTTTGCAGCATCAGACTCAAAGGAAGATGAACAAATATTCTTTCCACATCCACCAAAGTACATGTGGCATATCCTAGTTATCTTGTGGATGTGGCTGAGAACATGTGAGATTCCTTTTTTATTTTTTGACTGTTAATGGGGATCTGTATACTCTTGATGGGATGGTAAATTAAGAAATTTTCTTATGCTGGTTCCAGTTTCTTTTCTTGTTTTCACATCCCTGTTTTGAAATACTACATTTTATTTATTTCACTTGTAGGTGTACAGAGGTGTTTAAGTACTAGAGATGTAAAAATGTGCTGTTATTGGTCAAAACCAGGAGTTTAGTAGTATGGTTAGCAACACTGAGAACATATATGATTAGTGTCCAAGTTAGCACAGGAACTCCTGCTACTTCCACCCATTAGACAATGTGAAATATCTATGGACCACAATAAATAAGATGGTGAGTCAATAAACAGCTAAGGATGCTCCAAAAATTCTCTCTTCAGAGCAATTTTGGATGAAATATTGAAATAGAGGTTGGCATGGGAACTCAATTGAACAGCATTTCAGAAAGAAAGGTCTCGCTTCAGACTGATTTGATTTAACGTTGAGAACTCGAAAATTTTCTGAGCACGGAGACAGTGGACAAACAGGCAAACAAAATCCCAATGCATTGCAAGGGTGAATAAGTTTACGCTGGAAGTCCCAGTTTAGGGGGAGAAAATAAATCACAGCCATAATCATATTTTTCTAAAAGGTCAAAAGGTCAGATGTCAGGAAATTGGACAAATAAATAGAAAGGGCTCCAAATAAAGGGAGATAGCCAAAACTACAGCATTTTTCAATAAAAATGATAATGAGTGGGGTCTTATAGAAGACTAAGAATAATAAATAGAAAGGTAATCTGACAATAAATTTCTGCATTTACTGAAGAAAGAACTTCAACAAGACTTTTTTTTTTTTGAAGAACTCAGAGGAAGAAGTACATATGGCCAGGGGATAGATGGAACAGAGAAAATAATGGCCAGGGGCTCAACAAGACTTGGGTTACATGAATTTTATTGTGACATCAGTAATCCATAGGGGCCCCTGTCATCAATGGTATCGCAATTTGATTTAAACTTTAACACAATAGGCATTGTTTGCTCACAGAAAATCATCCAAAAAACAGGGGAAATTGAACTCAATGGGCTATTTGTAGGAGTGAGAATTACTCAGGTGAGCAACGATTGCAGAATCAGGCCAGTAGGTTGGAAGAGGTGCTCAGGAGAATTTTAGAAGGCAGTGTTGTTAGCACTGACAAAATTTTCACTTTTTATGTGCTAAACTAACACCACATTATTAATTATGGTTTTATTTATTTGTCAAGTGTTGCAAATACACTCTATATAATAAAAATAGTAATCGCTCCATGCGTTTCTACAATGCCTGTCACCTAAGAGGTACAGGTGTTTCAATGTATTTCATGTATTTATTTTTCACAGATCAGAGTAATTCATATAAAAGATACAATGTGATAACAAGCATTGGGAGTCATGAAAGAAATCCCAATAGCATAACAATAAATGTACTGAAGCCTGTGAAATCCATTCACGATTTATTCCATTTGGGGAAGAATGGAACTTCAAGATTAACTAAACTATGTTCCTTAATGATTATTGAGGGAAACAGAGAAAAAAAATAAACAAACAAGAATAATCAGATCTACATTAAAGCCTCAATCCTACAAAGATTTGCAAACTTTACACGCTCTGAGAACTACTGACATCAATAAAGTCATCTATGGGTAGAAGTCTTGGTAGACTCTGGCTGAAATCCTGGTCTTTATCTATGCCTCGAAAGGTTAACTAATGACAAGACAATTTCCCCTGTCTGGGGGTTCTCTGAACTATTTGAGAAGATGCTCAATTTCTATATCCAAAATTTGGGAGAATATTATAGATATAGATATATTTCATGAGAACAAATAGCTTTTCAACAGTTACAACATCTGGTTAAGGAGAATTTATCCTTCCATTTTGCCAAAACTCCTTTTTTCTGCTCACCATAAACATTACCAAAACTATGTGCTTTTTACATTTCTATTATTCATTTTCCATGAGTCATCATAACTATTCATTTTAATACCTTTTGCTAGCCCCCTTTTCCACTTTCTTTAATACTTATGTGGTCTCTGAGATATAAAACTTGATCATAAAATAGTTTATTTATTACTACTTTAAAAAAATGAATGTTGCCATGGCATTAGTACAAACTGAGGCCCTGATATCAATGAGAACACTCCTGTGTTTAAAATTAAGCACAAAATAAATTTTCACATGATTGGGGTCCAAGACAGGATATTTCATTTTTTATATCAAAAGCTTAATGTGTTGATAGCACGTAAAATTATTTTTTTACCAAGTGAAAATGTCCTCTAATCTCCTAAAACACGTTTCCCAGGTTGAGCTGCAATTTTTATTTCTCTAACACCTTTAGATCTGTACCAGAACAATCCCACAATCCTATCATTTATCTGACACAGGCAAAAGCACATTTTTACAATGGTAAAATGGTTTGTGCTACTTAGCGTAAAACTACTTTACAAATATAAAGTAATGAAGCCACAGAAAACCCTTGAGGTAGGTAAGATATTCATGTAAGAATCCATTCACTCACCACTGAAATGCAGCCGCCTCAGGGGTAGAATTTGGCAATTTAACAGCACCTATGACAGATCAGGACAAGAAATGAAGAATACCATATACAATGGAAACTACAAAGGGAATCCAAGGAACTTGTGTGGCTTGTTTGAAAGTTGGCCAGGATACCATTGTTTATACCTCTACTCTTACAAAAAGTGCAATGGAAAAATGGAAAGTGAAATGTTTAATGACCGCAAGTGGTGAAGGCTTTGGTTTTACATCTCGCTCAAAAGGATCAATTCTTAGTCATTCATTTCTAAGAATGTCAGGAACAATCATGCCGCCTCTGTATTTCAAAGCAAATGTGTTGACACTGAAGTTAGAGATGGTGTTTGAGAAATGATTACCAGAAACATTGCAAAAACATAATATTATTGTAGCAGCACCATTCACACCACTCAAGTTAAGGGTCTGTCAGCATTTCCCTAATAAACCATTATTTTGAGAGATTATAACTCAACTGTAAAAAAATAATCTCTCTCTGGGCTCATACTTCCTTTACAAATAAGGAGAGGGGTAATTCAGCTTGACAGTAAATTGCTTTTAGCAAATATGAAAAATATAAGATGGTAACATAACATTTCCCCTCACCCCTTCTTCCAGAAGGTAGGGGTCTCAAATGTTTTTGCTGTTGCCATAATTACATTGCTATGGCTCAAATTGAATTTTTTTTATTTAAAATGGAATTTTATTGGGCACAGTCCATAACAGACTAGTGTTCTGGGATATTTGAGGATGGATTAGAGATGAAAAAATAAATACAGATGACTGAGATATTCCATTTGGAAATCTGGTTTGCTATGTGTTCACTCATTTATATTTAAAAAAAAATCATAAGAATTTTGAGAAGGTAGACTTAGTATTCATTTGTGACAACCAAATAATCCAAGAGTTTAAGAGTCTGCCTGTTCCTCTAAACCTACTTTCAAAGTGATTTGATTATAGTGCAATGTTTATGTATATAGCTGTGGACTTTTCAAGTAATATTAACTGGCTGATAAAATAAAGCATTCCTGCATGCCAAAGTGATTCTTTCTCACAGTGGTTACTAAGAGGCCAATCATTTGTAAAGTATGACTCTTAATTGACAAAATAAAGTAAAATTAAAAAAATAATGGCAGAAGTAAATGTGTATGAATTATAGTAAGGACAGAAGTAGGAATGAGACTGTAGTATCCACTGGTGTTCCCCCAAATTCCGGACCTATAGGAACAGTTCCCACAGATATGTTGAGCTATAGAAACTAATACATGGTGTTGTGCAAAGAAGCTTTAGATCTATGAGCTAGTAGTCCAAGTTTTGCAGAACACCGGTTACAGGATATGGCACTTAGAGTAGCTCTCACTATAACAATGATAAATTATTAGACCAATATATACGACACCCAATGTTTTAATGTAAATTCCAGAAGCAAAACACCCAGAAGGAAATATTTCTAAGGCACAACTGCTTTCAATTGTGACAACGCTGGTCTACTGTATGAGGAGGTCTTTTATGGAAGTACCTTTCATAGAAGCTCTATTTGTTGGAAAGATACCACTCACTAGAGAGGCTCCTGACTAAAATGTTGGTTCTAAACACCCTCGAGTCTGAAGAAATACACTTTTTTGAAGGTAGGCAGGCAGGGGCAAATGGCTCTCTTTATAACAGAAAAGATCAAAATCTGAATCTAAAACCTATATACTGCAGCTTGAACCCATCTCTGAATGCTGATGCTCATGACATTGGAGTAATGTCGGATATAGGTAACAGATGCAAAGGTTTTGAGCATCATCATGTTTACTTTGGCTTATACCACTGCTATACAGAAACAAATCACATTTGAGAAGAAACCAGTGGCTAATATAAAAGCAGAGCCACTTAAAGATTTAAGACAATCTGGCCATTTTCGAATGTTCAACTGCTTTAGGCTCTAACAGGCTCTGAAAAGAAAAATCTCAGACCTGTTTGAAAATAATTCAAAATAAGAATACTAATAAATAAAGATTTCTCTACATGTAACAATGACATGCAGTATAAATTAACTCAACATGAGGCTTTGGCTGAAATATATTTCCTACAGTCCATTACTAAGGGGTCATTGGAAGCATTTGCAAGGAATTATTGCTCACAGTGCAAAGGAAGTGCACAGAAAGAGAAGGGAGTTGCAGGAGCTAGCAGATTAGGAGGAGTGGTAGGGAGGGGTAACAAAGAGGGAAGGCAGCAGGAGCTGGTGTGGGGTTAGTAGGTAGGAGCAGAGGCAGAGGGCCAGATAAGAATAGAGAGGAGGTGGCAGCAGCCAGTAGGGAAGTGGATAGGAGGAGAGAAGGCAGAGGAGTATATATGCACAGAAGAAGAGGGGGATAGCAGCCAAGGGATGAGGGCTAGATAGGAGCAGAAGAAGAAGCAGGAAGTTGTAGGCAGGGGGTAGACAGGTACAGAGGAGGAGGGGAAAGAAATCAGAAGATTGTATAGGAGAAGAGAAGGGTGGGGGACAACAACTGGGGGTGGGAACTGGACAGGAATAGAGGGAGATGGTGTACACAGTGAGGGAATGGATAGGAGCAGAGGAGAAAGGGGACAGGTTCTGGGGTCTGAGAGGGAGTGACAAGGGAACAGAGTGGTAAAGACACAGTTAACAAATAGCTGTGAAACTCTCAGGGAAAGTATCCATTTCATGGAACCTGTAGTGACTGGTCCATATTGAGGACACAGCCTACTACTGCTAGCAATTACTCCATTACCTCAAAAGTGTTAGCAGTCTGTGCTATGGATCTAATGGCCCAAATATGGGAGATCAGTACATAAGAATGACAGAGGTCACATTGGTGGGGGGAGTGGCACTATATGTGAAAGAAAGCATACAGTCAAATAAAGTAAAAATCTTAAATGAATCAAACCGTACCATAGGATCGATGGATAGAAATTCCAAGCTTGAACAACAGGGTGCAGCAGTAGGAATATACTTCTGACCAGGATGGTGATGGTGAAATGCACAGAGATTAGAGGAGCTACAAAGGCAGAAAACACAATAAAAACAGGGGGTGGGGAATTTAACTACCTTCATATTGACAGGGTACGTGTCAACTCTGGACAGGATGCACCATTAATGACTGCCTTTTGGAACAACTTGTCTTGGAACCACCAGGGGAGAGGCAATTCTTGACGTAGCCTGAAGTGGTGCACAGGATCTGGTTCAAGAGGTGAATATAGCTGAACTGCTTGGCAATAGCAACTATAATGTAATTAAATTTAACATGCTTGTAAGGGAGGAAAAAAAAGCTAAAGAAACAAAACACCATGATATTTAACATCAAAAAAGAGACTGCATAAAAATGAGGAAGCTAGCTAAATGAAAATTAAAAGGGACCATCACATGAGTGTAATACCTGCAAACTCCCTGAAAACTGTTTAAAAGCATCATAATGGAGGCTCAGACTAAATATATGTCCCAAGAAAAACAACAAAACAAACACACAACAAAAAAAACAGGAACAGTATCAAAAAATGGCACCATAGCTAAACAGCAGAGTAAAAGGGGCAGTTAGAAGCCAAAAGGTATCCTCTAAAAATTAGAAGTCCGATCCTATTGAGGAAAATAGAAAGGATCATAAACTGTGGCAAGTCAAGTGTAAAAGTAGAACTGGGCAGGCCAAGAAAGAATTTGAAGAGCAACTAGCTAAAGACTCAAAAACTAACAGCATTTTTTTTAAAGTATATCAGAAGCATAAAGCCTGCCAAACAGTCAGCAGGGCCACTGGAAAATCGAGATGCTAAAATAGCACACTTTATGCTGGAGATATTCCCACACCTGAGCCATTCTTTTTAGGTAACATATCTGAGGAACTGTTTCAGACTGAGATGTCAATAGGGGAGATTTTGGAACAAATTGATAATTTAACAATAATAAGTCACCCGAACCAGATGGTACTCACCCAAGAGTTCTGAAGTAATTCAGATATGAAATTGCAGGACCTACTTACGGTGGTAAGTAACTTATCTCTGAAATCCTTCTCCAGGTGACTGGATGATAGCTAATGTTATGCCAATTTTTCAAAAAGACTCCAGAGGGAATCCTGGCAATTACAAGTTGGTAAGCCTAACTTTAGTACTAGGCAAACTGAAACTTTAGTGAAGAACAGAATTATCAGGCTGAGCGTTGCCAGAGCAGCAGTTGCAGGTCCAATTCTATGCTGGATGTCCAAGTGACGTTTAGCATCCCTTGTAGTAATGTTACCTCCTCTTGTGATGATCCAGTCAGGTCAATATCATCAGTGAAGCTGAGACATCTTTTTTGAACATATGCATTGCTATAAAAATACTAGGTACTCTGAAAAATCAGTGCTTAGGTGTCTTGGTTGAGCATCCAAAATGAGTGGATACTTTTGACAATATTGACTTCAGTCTCCCTGTGTCTCAGTTACCCAGTTGTAAAATGGGGATAACATCATCATTTAATCTCACAAGGTGATTAGAAAGATAAATTCATGTGTGAAACATTCCAGAACTATGATTAATGCACCACAGAAACACCAGTAAGCAAATTAATAATTTTGCATTCAGTGCAGGATTTGGATGGTATGCGGTAAAGAAAACTTGGGGCCCAACATTGAAAGATGAGGATTAAAGAAAATATTCAATAAATCATTCACTGATTGAAGTAGAAGTCCTGTGGAAAAAATAGCATGTGATCATATAATGAAAGACTGTCTCTTAATGCATACACACAAGGAGGGCTGAATTAAGGTTGCATAGCAACCTTAATTCTGACATTTCCTAACTTTACTTTACAACTGTAACATTCTTTTAGTGCAGGTGTTTTTTTAAAAAATATAATACAGTACATTGTTATTAGAGTAGCAGCAGAGGGATGAATAATGCAGAAAAGTTTGCACTAAACCTTAACTAAATGTGTCTTCTCTAGTTCATGAGAACAAGTATGCCAGCCCTTATTTTTGCCAGGAGTGTTGGCATTCATTTATATGAAACTGTGTTAATGTCAAAAAGTGTCTCAGGGCTGTGTGTTGTACTAAAAATCTACTCCTCAGCGAAGGAGCTTCTTGGACACACTGTAAGAGAGCACTCCATGGACAACTGGGGCAAGTAAATTCAGAGCAACAAGATGTTCTAAAAGACACAGCAGCATGAATGTCAAAGGAGCTGGGTATTTGCCAGCAATGGGGGATACACAGAGATAGAGACAATTTCCATGATACAGCAATTTCATAACTACAGCTTCATCATTCAACCAGAATTCACAAATTGAACAGTGAGACTCTCTACAGACAACAAGTCTGACAGTGCAGCACACTGCACTGCACCATGGTTATGTATTAAATGTATCTAGTTTAATTATTTTTGTTACTTTTACCAGCCTGGATTTAAATACCCAGTTCCTATTATAAAAGTAATAGAAATTGGGCATCCAAATCCCCTAGGCAGCTTTCAAAATCCCACCCTAAATGACATTCCTTTTTTCCAGGGTAGTAGATGAGTAGGATTTTGCAAGATTCAGTGCTTATATCATAGTCATAGAGTGCTCATTGCCTAGTCAATGGTCCTTGTACTCACCTTCGAAGGAGAACCCTCTGAGCCCTGCTCCAGTCTTCACCCTCCTTGAAGACTCCCAATATCCATTGGGGACCTGTAAGAAAAAATAATTATTTGAGTATTGTACCATTGTTCCCAAGCTCTAATTTGCCTTTGTGCTGCAGCTCCAAGTGCCAACAAACTCAGGAAGGACACTGCTTCTAATGCTAATTGAGACCAATGTAGAAGAAACTAAAAAGAGAATTGTCAGAGATTATCAGCTGGGAGTGGCAGCAGAAAGGACTCCACAGTACATCTGGATGGGGCGGCAATGCTGACAACCACAGAGGCTGATAAATAGCTGCTCCTTTTATAAAAAGAGAAGACATTAAAGAGATGAAAGCACACTCTCTTTTGAAAACCTATCCAAAACAGCCCTGAAAATATGGATATATATTAAAGTCAAAGTAGACACTGACACTGACAAATACTGAAGAGGGGTGAGTGTGTCGGGGATGGGGAGCAGGGAGAGAGAATGTGTCTATTCATTATGCTTTCAACACAAAAATAAAATAAAGTTCTATGGTTCACTAATAAGGCATGAGCCGTGTAGAAGTCTCAATGAACTTGAGTAAACTGCAGAGGGTAAAAGATGCCAAAGTCAAAGATTCAATACGCCAATTTGTGCCAGCAAAGTGCCACTAATGATCTTTTTCTCTCTTGAGCACTATTCCTTCTTCCCATTCATCTTGCATAGATGAGTAAGCCTTTTGTTCTCTCTTTGGTGTTTTCCACTATGGATTTTGTTTATTAAAGTGTTATGATCTTGATGCATTGCATGAGGAGCCTGTGCAGTTTCTAAGTGTTCAGGTCATCTTAGTTAGAAGATTTTTCTTTTATGTTCTGTTCCTGAAACATATGAAAGCCTCAGTTTTCTCGGATGAACCTAATCCTGGGAGAGGCTGAGTACCATCAATACCATTAAATTCCCAGTGGTTCTCAGTACCTTACAGAATCAAGCCAATAATGAATGAGAAATCTTTGAGGGAAGGAACATACCCAGCCAGTCCACATATTATTCATGTACATTCCCTCCCTGACCATCCTCAATAATAAAAAAAACTCAAAGCCTACAGGTCTGTCTGGAGTTCTTAAATCTATTCTTCTTTTACAGTGAGAAGCAAGAAAATGACATTACATCAGAATAAGATGACCAGATAGCAAGTGTAAAAAATTGGGACAAGGGGTGAGGGGTAATAGGAGCCTATATAAGAAAAAGCCCTCAAAATCGGGACTGTCCCTATAAAATCGGGACATCTGGTCACCCTACATCAAAACCTGACTGAAACAACTATATTAATATCTTATCTCTCACCATAGATCAGTGTTTACATATCAAAGTCCATTAATGAGCTGTAGAAAATAATCCACTATTTTCAAACTTTTAAAAAAAATCTATGGAAATCTCCTACAGATTTTAAAACGAGTGAAACCAACAAGGTAATAAGTTATGTAAAAGTTATTCTAAAATCTGCATAATTTAGTATCCTTTCTACAGAATTTTAATAAGAATTTTACATTCCAGCTAACACATTCTATTGTTTGTCTGAAAAATTCTAAAGAATGGTCATTACCCGCCGAACTCCTATAGTACATTTCCATAAGTGTTAAAGTTTAACTGGGGACAGGGAAATTTTCTTATCTGCATGGGTAGAATTGACATGGATAAGGCTCATTACCATTAATGAGAGCTACCTGTGACAATCTCCTTGCAAATATAGGAGAACAGAATATGTTAATATTTAAGTTCCATTAATTCTAATAAGGGTTATATGTGCAAATCACAGCACAGCAAGAAGCTGAAATTATATGCACTTGAGCATCCACATGGTTCATATTCTAAGCTGTCAGATAGCAAATTTTTCCTGCTCCCAGGAGTTAGCAAAAGCAAACAATCCAGAGCATAGGGATTGCAGGGATTGATGTTCTGTGCAGCCCTTCAGCAGCTGTGCAGTGATGGGGGAAGTTTCTTATGTTGTTCTCTGACCCTGCACACCTAGGCAGGGACTTCACATAATCTAGTCCCCAGCATTCTCAAGGCATCATAGGTGTATTATTATTTATAGGTTAACAAATACAACTTGTATATTGCTTACTGTCTAAAAACAATTAAGCCAGGCAACAGTCCTAACAGGCAGAAAGCATCATCTTTCAATGGAGAAAATTGAGGCAGAGTATTTAAGTGAAAATTTGTCAAAAGCTGCAGAAAGGGTCATGGGCTTAGAACTCAGGATTTGATAGTTCTCAGGCATATGCTAAGGCCACTGGACCTTTATCTCTCCATACTGCGGATGTCGATAGGCAACACAAGTCCACAAAGATGATTATTCAGAAAAAATCCCAACTTTCTGATTAGCAGGACTAGTTAGAAAGGTAACCAAACCTACACTAGGCCTGAACCAAAACTCTGTACCCAAACCCTGAAGCAAGACATGGACTCAAATTAGAATTATATCCAAATAAAAACCATTACATATACATTTTGTAGTCTAGGACTAAGGATGGTGTTGGCCCTATTTTCTGATGGCAAACACAGTTGGAAATCTGTATTCAATCTGCATTTTTTCCCCCCTCGCTGACCAAATGATGAAATTCCCCAGTGTTACCCCAGTACTCATAACAGAACATGCTGGGATTGTGGTAATACTGTACTGTCTTATGTAACAAACAAAGACAGTGCACGCTCCCAAGATTGACAGAATTTCTGGGATGACAAAGCAAACTCAACCGTAGCACGTTATCCCATAATCACCGAGTAAATACTACAGACACACAAAGAAACATTGCATGTTACATTTCATTTCTCTGTAGCTGGGAACTTTATTGAAGGAGCATGAGGTGACAGCACTATCCTTGCTAGTCATGGAAAAACAAAACATCCTGTAAGATACTGTTCGCTGATACTTCAGTTTTTCTATCAGGCTTATTACTAACATTTGAATGAATATTTATAAATACGATATTTTCATAGTTAATTGGTTTAAAAGGTTCTTTTTTCCTGTTCTTCTTGGTAAATATCCTTAACCTCAACACATTAGTCCTGAGTGCTGAGTTCAGTACTAGCTTGATGTTTAGAATGATGATGGTATTATTTTGAAGGATATCTTTCGCAAAGCTGTGCAAAATTTGGCAATTTCACCTCACATGGGTTTACAGGAATATTTTCTTCAGTTGTAATCTGTGTGATTTCACACACTTCAAGTTGTGAGTTTTAAATGAAACCCAACAATGCTCATGTTGTTTAGAGCTTTGTAGTCACTGTAGTATTTTGTATATCTATGTGCATACTGTGATGTGTATCACAGTATGCACATAGATACTGTGACAAAGCTCCAAGTCTGTATTTGTGGGTCCAGCACTTCCTGGAGGATTCAGGGGCCTCACAAACTCATTTAGGCCCCAGCGTGACCTTTCTTTCTCAGTATGACGGCAAGAGTCACTGCCTAGTGAGTTACCTTCATCACAGGCCAGTATGGGAGGTTGAAAGGGGGAATACCCCACAGTCTTTCTTGCTCCGTAGCGCTCAGTAAGCACAGTTCGGCCTCCTGACTGAACTGAGACTTGCTTCTCCTCTCAAGAGGATTTTTGTTGAGTATGAGAGGAAGCGGGGAATCCAGACCCACCCTCTACTCTGGGTTCCAGCCCAGGGACACTAATGGTAGCACCTATTGGTGGTTTTCCCTTCACCATTAATGTTGCTTTGATTTCCTGGGCCACTTCCCCAAGGTTTCCTCTTCCTAGCTTCACCCTTACCTCAGGTTACAGCAAAGCTTCCTCTCCTCCACTCCTTTCTCTTTGGCTCCACCCAGACGGAACTGGAAAGGAGAGCTTTTAAGCAGTCTGAGTGAGACCTTGATTGGCTCCACCTGTCTCCATTAGCCTAACAGCCTTAACTGACTAATTGGCATCAGGTGTCTTGATTAGCCTGGAGTAGCCTTAGTTTGGCTATACAGGGAACAGGGACCTGCTCATCCTGAGGCTAATATACCTGCCTTCCAGCACAGCACTCTTTTATATCCTTCAGGTCTGACTCCATCACAATACACATAGTGTATGTGATGTCTGCATATGTACATGTAAAGTACAGTACAGATATATTTATTTAAATTAGTGCATCACAGCAAATCCTAATTTATATTGATTCAAAATCATCCAATTTTGTCTCATTTTTGCACTACTGTGAAGCTAACTTATATACATATATTTATCTATACGTAATTGGTAAAATTGTATATTATATTACATAGTTGTAGCTGATCATACCACAAAAAGCTTCATTATCATGCATACAGTGGAAAGGATGCCATTAATTATTAATTTTAAGTTAATTTAACCCTTAACCTAAACATTTCTGTAAAATTGCTTGGAAAATGGCATTAAATTATCTTGCACATTTTCCTGACTTATTTTCCCTCCTCCATCCTTTTTTAAAAACAAAAATGTAGATGGAAATGTTCCAACTAGCTGTAAATCAATAATATGAATATTGATTTTAACATTTAATTTCTGTTTGTTTGCGTTTGAGAAAAAGAAATCCATAGGAGTAAACCCAATCAATTTTAAGTAGGAATTAAACAAGTAGAACTCCATACAGAAATTAAATATGGTTGCTAAATGACCCTAGAAATTGATCCTCCACTCTTATACCAGTTTTACACCAGTTAGACTAGTAGACCTGATTCTCATTTGCACTAAGGGCTGGTCTACAGTACGGGATTATTTCAGAATTAGCCATTCATGGCATGAACCTAACCCAATGTCACTATGACGTCCCAGTCACCACATGGCTTTCTTCTAGGAATATATGTGTCCATGTCCTCATCAGTATTGTGATCGCAAAGTCGACACTTCCTCAGCCAGTTTTGCAAGTTCTGCACATACTGCTGGATAACAATAGAGGTATTTACAATGGTCACAACTGCAGCACTCAGCTGAGCGGGCTCCATGCTTACCGTGATATGGTGCCTGCACGGATAATCCAGGAAAAAAGAGGCGAAACGAAGGAGAGCAGGAGAGCAAAGTGGCAGCAGAAGTGGTGCAGCCATTTACGAGCACCGTCTTCTGCAGCAGAGCAGGAAAGCAGAGTTGCAGCGGAAGCGATGGTGTGCGAGAGATGATGGCTTTCAGGCCTACTGCACGAGTCATAGGCCAGGAGAGCAGAGTTGCAGTAGAAGTGGCGGTGTAGGATGACAATGGCTTTCGGTCATATTCCACCATCTTCTGATGATAACTTTCAAGCCTATTGTGCAAGTCATGGGACAGCACTGTCAGCACCGTCTGCTCTGGAAAAATGGCGCAAAACGATTGTCTGCCATAACTTTCACAGAGGGAGAGACGACTGACGAGATGTGCCCAGGAAAACCCGCAAGAATGTTTTTATCCCATCATGCACTGGGAGCTAAACCCAGAATTCCAATGAGCAGTGGAGACTGCAGGAACTGTGGGATAGGTATCCACAGTGCACTGCTCCGAGAGTCGATGCTGGCCTCGGTACTGTGAATGAACTCCGCCAGCTTAGCACAATTAGTGGGGACACTCACAATCTAATGTAAAAAAACTGCTCTGAAAAATCAACTTCTATAAATTCAATATAATTTCGTACTGTAGATGTACCCCAAGGTCCCTTTCCACTGCTCTGGGGATGTAAAGATGACTTTAAAGTGTATACTCTCAGTTACACCCATGCAGATCGATTGCAAAGAATATGGACAACCATCATGCACTGTAAATTGTTCACCATGAAATTCTGCACTAGGGACAAAAATTTTATTTTTTTTTCAGAGAAACCCATAAACTTGATGCTAGGCTATAGCTGAAAATCATACCTGGGTACTGGCAATACAAAACACTGATACCTATATATGGGCTTGCTTTACCTCAAGCAAGACTTGTTGTGGAAAGAGAAAAATGTACAAAGTTTAAGTGCTTTAATTGCTTTGGAGATCTGCTTTTGGACATACTTAAGCTGTCTTTAGGCTTGTGAGCTTGTAGAGCCTCAGAAATAAAAAGAAAGCTTAATCCTACTATCTAAATATTTCCATGCCCTCTCATATCTAATTAACATGGGATTTACACTGATGTATTGAGTCTACGCCTTTAAAGGGGTAACCTACATGCTGGCAATACACTGTTCTTAACTGTGCTAAATTACAGCTTTCCATATCTAACTATCTTTTATCATTTCTTTCTATTTTAATATTCTCTTTCAGGCATTTACACATAGAGAATCCTTAGGGTTTTCAGCAGGATGGTGACAGTGCTAAAAGAATTTTAAAATCTTCCTTAATGCCTCCTAATCTTTATCAAGCATCAAGATTATTGAGCATCTTGGTTATTAAAAATTCTCATTCAAATTTTCTATATTACTAAATAATTATTTGAATAATACTTTGAGATAATTAGATAACAAATCATTTGTTTTGGAGATTGTGTCCAAAATATTCCATTTTTAAATTTCAGGTGTTCAGTCATGAACATTTTCACTTATTGTTATAGTCAAGATCTATAATTAGCCTTTGTTTAAATGATATACTGCAAACAAAAGGAAAATGAGTCTGCAACATATATACAGGAGGACTGATTCAAATTTCACCTACATTGATATAAATCAGGTGCAACTCCACTGAAATCCACAGAGTTACACTGGTTTAAGCAAGATCAAAATCTGCTGCTATGCAAAGTCTTGATTCTACAACTGACAACATGTGGCCTAAGCAGTCTGTAGTGATAGACTGATCTGAAACAGACTTACTGAAGCAAATCTTACAATAAAGTCCTACAGAATTTTTTTTAAAAAAACAATTCATTCAATAAATATTCCTCTAACAACATACAAGAAGTTAATAGACAATCCATTTTGTAGGATTTTTTCATCACTCCTCTTATGAAATGGGATATAATTCTCTATTAAACTCCACAGAATGGTTAAAAAGACATAGAAAAGTTATCATAGTCTATTACACTTTATAAGACATTAGACCTAATTTTGATATACCTTACACTAGTGTAAATGAGGAGTAACTGTGCTAGCAGTTACAATATTGTACAACAAGAGTGTGAGCAGAAGCAGGCCATTTTATTCATACTGTATTAGAGAATCTTCCCTCAATCCTGTTGCAAAAGAGAGATCTTTGACAGTGGCAACTGCATTTTCACAAGCCTCAGAAAATTCCATAGAAACATCAGCACTGAGACTTGAATGCAAATGTCTATAATTTGAGAGCTTGTACCTAACAATCCAAGGCAGAAATCTGAACCTGTATATCCTTCGATTTGGCAGGAGATGATCAGATCTGGGTCCCAACTCTGCAGTTTCAGCCCACGTCTAATACATGAGTTTAGAATATGAGAACTGTTTAATAGGTAATGCACCATGGAGAGAGATTCCAAAGCATGAGAAAAGGTAGGACAACCATGAGGCACAACTAGGATTTCACAACTTCGAGGAGCCCTATATAGAGAGAGAGGGTGGGAGGAAAGGTAAGATACTTTGCTTTAGAGCTGAACTAATACTTCAAATATATATATATAATCAAATATATGTGACTATGCGTTTAAATAAATTATTGTACTCGCTTTAGGTGTTTCAGAAAATGTTCTAATTCACTGGCAGGAATATTCCCAGAAACATGAACCTTTAAGCAAATAATAGAGAATATCTGAGGAAATAAAATTTTGCCCTGGAAACCTGCGTCTCGGAGCTGTACTCTTACAATGAGGCAACAGAAACAATACCACAAGATGTGCATGCTAGCCAAACTACCCAGCAAAAATGAAAATTTTAGATACTGAAGACTTCCAACAAGAAGCTGGAATAAGAATGATCATCAACTGCTCACTGAAAATTCACAAACATGAAGCTAGACCCTGGCGCTATATTATGTGGTCGTAGATCCAAGCAGCACCTCTGACTTCATTGCGGGTCCATATGGGCTCAGAGGATCACAGGGTATGAGCCTAATTTGTCAAAATAGATTTTTATCCACAAAATTATTCACCCACTTATATTTTTCATGCACATGTTCCCTTTCATTTAAAGATCTCACATACATTAGGTAAGTCTCACAATGCTGCAGAGAGTAATCACTTTGGCCTTTTACATATAAGTAAACTGATTTGCAGAAGCTCACATGGCAATTAAATGGCATAAATGGGGATAGAGATCCACATTCCTGGTCCCCTTTTTCCCCTGCAACCACTAAACTGTTTTCCCAGAGAAAGAATGTAGCCCTTAGGAAAGCTAAATCGAAAAGGACATCTTTCAATATTACCTTAATACATATGAAAAGAATATGCATAAAGGTAATATTGAAAGATGCCCTCTTTTGTAATTTAAAAAAAACAGATAAATCCTGTCCAGGATTCCCTGTCAAAGGATATTTCTTGGATTAGCTGCTAGCAGGCTAGAATTTCAGCCAGACATTATTGGTTATGCCCATGATACAGTTAGTAAGATGTCCAGTGCTATTTCAGCTAAATATTTGTCTTGTCAAGTAACATTTGACAGCCAAAAATTCATGTTTATAAAGACAGAAACCTAAGAGGCTTCATTCCATGTGAACTACAGCACAAGGAAATGTAAAAATCAATACAATCCATTCCCCTGAAAACATTTTGTAGGCAACATATGCTGTATCTTATCAGGAAATGTAATGAGTAAATTCAGCCCTAGTGTAGGTAGGTGCAAATCCCACTAGAGCCAATACTATTTGTTCTTATTTGTGTCAGAGTGACTCTGGCCCAAAGTGTAGACTATTTATAATGTTTCATATCTTAATCATGTCTGTCCTGATCCTAAAACAAATACCATACATCCCAGCAATACAGCATACCCATATATGGATTTATTGCAACAACCTCTGTGAGCAATTTCAGTTCTGATATAGCCTCTTCTATATTTTGTTTTCAAAAAATTCTGAAAAAAACAATGAAAGCAGAGGAGCAAGAGCAGATTTTGGGTGATGAACCAAGCAAAACTTTGTGGTTTCATATGGATGCTGACAAAGCCAGTGAGAAATGACCTTTTCATTGTGTTAGGAGAACCTCAAAAAGAACAGTCCCGTAAGGAACTTTTCTAGTGCCTTTACACTGACACTGCAACATACAGAGGCCAGGCAGGGGAGGAGAATCCCCTTTTCTCATTTCATCTGAACTTCTTGGATCTGTAAAATTGGGCTCCGACTCTCATGAGAATAGGCTTTTCTTGTGCTCGGTTATATCTATTGAGCCAAGTATGTAGAGAGAACAGCCTTTTTCAAACAATTTTTATCACTTCTGCTTCTAGTCCCAGCCAGAGTTAGGAAATACAGGAGCACCTGAAAGTAACAAATAATGAAGGGGAAATAGTTACCATATTCAAAGACCCGGATTGGATCTATCTGTCGGGGATCGATTTATCGCATCTCGTTTAGATGCAAGAAATCAATCCTCAAAGGCGCTCCCCGTCAACTCCGGAACTCCAGCTCACCAAGAAGCGCAAGCGGGGTCAATGGGGGAGCCTGCTGCCGCCATGAGGATGCCAGGTGAGTTGACCTAAGATGTGCCGACTTCAGCTACATTATTCACATAGCTGAAGTTGCATATCTTAGGTCAACCTCCCCACCCCCGCTAGTGTAGACCAAGCCTAAAAGCAGTTCATCCAACCCTGCTTTTCAAATGCTGCTGCCAAACCTGCAGCCTGAAGGGGTTCCTGGCTCCTAGGGCCAGTCTGAAACACCAGACTTCTGTTTACAGCACCTACTCTTCTGCTGCAGGGCAAACTGTTTTGTGCTGAACTGGGATGCGCCATGTTTGTCATTGACCTGGGCAACTTCACAACTTAACTCTTTCTCTTTTTTAATATAAAATCCCCACCCACTCTTCCCTGAGCCCCTCCACGGACCATGGAACTGAGTGCATAAAGACTACTCTGTAGCTCAGACAGCAGGTGAATGGGGCACAGATGAAGTGGGAATATTGGTTATTTTGCTTTTCACACAATAAAAACAATATGACCAAACCACACAGTTACTGTTGGCTCTCAAATAACTGTGTTTATTATTTTGTGTGGTTTGATTGGTATTGATATTTAACAAATATCAAACCACACAAAACCTAGCTACATACATACTGAGGGTTTCTAAAAAAAACACAAAACATGGTGAGTTCCTCTAGAAGGGTCACAAAAAAATTAAATGGGATTCTACTCTGTTGCTATAGAGATTATAACCTGAATCTTTCACCTCATACTTCGAGGGTCTAATTGAAAGAACTGGCCAAGAGGACCCACATTTGCTTGAATTGTCTTTGTTCACTGGTAAGATATGGGAACACTTCATCTCTCGTTAAAACCTTAAACACTCACAAAAAATTCTGAACATCTCCGGCTCTATATATAGAAATTTTCAAAGCAATAGTTTACAGTTTTTTCTAGTAGCTAAATTTTAGATGCACTTTTTGCACTAGATTTTCTCTAAACTTTTAAAACATATGCATAGATGATGGTTTTTAAATCAATTTTCACTGATTTACATAAATAGTAAGTCACAAAATACAAGAGGAATTATTTTATGTAATTTCATCTAAGTTCAGCATATGGCCAAAAACACATCATCTAACATTTTGACCCATACACGGAAAATTGTTCAGTTCAATAAAAACCCTGGGGAAGTATTCAGTAAACTAATTTATTTTTTACATGTTTTATTATGCCTTACTCTATGGGAATGGATAACTTGATGACACATGCACACAGTGAAAGTTAAAACTATTTTCATTTTCTACTTTCAGTGAAAAATAGCAGGTAAAATGATTCTTTTTCAGACTATAAGATGATAAGAAATGGAGTGCCAAACCAAGATAAAAGCAAACAAAACTAGCATCTGAACATTGCCAAACTTTGAAGATCTTTGGATCCATATCTGAATTTTACATATCAGACCTTTCTTTAGTGCAGAGGTGGGCAAACTACGGCCTGCAGGGTCTGTCAGGGGAGTGGATAGGGTTTGGGGCCTGGGAGGCAGTTAGAGTGGGGTGATCTTGGGAGGAGGCGGTCAGGAGACAAGCTCATTAGTCAAAATCATTATTTTTTGTTTAAAAATTAACTAAGTTATACCAAAACTGATAAGCGTTTAGAAGGTCAAAATGTAAACATTTTGAAATAATCAAAATGAAACATTTCAACTGACCTGATTCTCTTCCACCCTGCCTCACACACATTATCAGTTCATGAACATTTTTGAGATTTCAGTTTGTTGTCCCAATCTGGGACAGGAAAGATGTTTGATATCTCAAAGAATATCATGAGATGGGAAAATAAATTTCCTGCGCACCTCTACTGCTGTTCTGCTTCTTTACCTTTTTTCTTCAAATTGCATGCTCCTTGGAGCAGGGACTGTCCTTCTTGAGTGTTTCAAAAGGGTCTAACTCATAGAGGGTGCTGCCATAAATGAATGATGATAATAAAGGTCAGGGAAGGGAAAAGCAGATATCCCACAAGCACCCAGCAGCCATTGTACTGTACCTCTGGTGCTTCTTCGCGGCATCAGGGGATATACTGAATGTGGGGCTCCTGGAGAAGAAAAGCCGAGAACATAATATGGGCAGAACCCTCAGCTGCACAGAATTAAGTGCTGGGTGCAGCTGAGGTCAGGAGACACTGTAGAACCATCTGAAGCCCCCCAGTCCTGGGGCCAGTTTTCCACTAACCCCAGCATCATTTAGAGCAGGTTTGGAACTTCACTAAGTTGCATCAGCTTGTAAAAAATCCCTTGTACACTACCCAGGGATTGCTACAGCACTCCATATTGTGGCTGGGCCTCTCTCGCTCTTAACCCTGAAAGAGGAAGGGATTGAGCAAGAGTGGTGTACAACAAGTATAGCTAGCTTTCAGCTAGCTAAGCATTCCCCCATACCAGGACTCCCTCCATTTAAGGCAGCTTTAAATTCCCTTTTGCTGCTAGCACAACATAAAGGGGATATAGTGTGTGCAAGCACAAGGTGAATTATGTCAAGCCTACTGAAAGGCCCAGTCTGATCTCTTTTACTCACGCTTTTATATATCCTAGAGCTCTCTACTATAGCTCCTCGGCTAGATTCTACATCGTACTCTCTACCCAGTTCAGATGAAAAAAATAGTGACCATGTACTGGATTCTAGATGTGGTTTGATTCCCCCACATTGTTTGAGAATGTCCCAATAAGCTTATGGAAAAACATCCTTTTTTTCCATTTATATTGTGGTCCTCATGGAGCACCAAAGAACAGATATAAAAAAGCATGGAATTAGGGGAAGTCAGATACTGTCCACAAACCAAGCAATTTCTGCACCAAATTATTCTTTGAAAAATAAGATGGAGAGTTGCTAGGAGTGTTGCTATTAAAATGTATAGACACTTGTGTGCTTTAATTGGTGTAATATAAATGAGCATATCACAGTCTTCAGCAGTGTAACATATCGGCACATTTGTCTTTTGTTCATTGCAGATTGTCAATATCTGAGCAAAAACTGTGAATAAATCGATATTCATTACTGGGTAGTTCAGGAGACTGGTAATTTGCATGTCCTGGTTAGTGTTCTATCCTGGACAAATGAGCAGTAGTTGTATGTGAAGTGTGTTGATGGTCTCAGACTAGCTCCTAATGGAATAATGTCCACTCAGAGGCTCAGATCGAGTAAGAAGGATGGTCTAGTGGTCTAGCTAAAAATACCTGCATGGATGTTTCACCTCTGGTGGAGATTCAGGTTAGCCACCTGACTTCAGACACAGAGAGGGCAGGTGGGTGTAAGAGCCCAAGCCGCAATATCCACACTGCTAAACGTGTGGCTCACACCAAGCTAGCATGAGTTTGTCTATGCTGGTTGGGGGGCTCACTCCCAACTGCAGTTTAAACATACTGATAGTGTAAAACTGAGCATTATTGTGTTGCTACCCGAAATTCAATGCCAGTTACAAAACAAACAAAAAAAAAGGAACAGAATGTACTACATTACAATGTATTATAGATAGAAGGAATGTAACAAGAATACAATCTATTATAAGAAATAACTTATGAATAAATTGAAAGAAAGTCAGAGCTAAGAAAACAAGAAGGAAATGACAATTAAATAGGAAGCCTGGAGAGGTGTGCGGTCTTTTCTTGATTGAGGACAACAAGTACATCAGTTGGCATTTAAAAGGTCCTGTAGCAGAGTGTGGGATTTATTTATTATACAGGAATGAGACAAATCACTGAAGTAAAGGAAGAAAACAGAATTGTCCTCCTATAATTGTGAAGGGGTTAAGCAGACTGTGTTCTTCTTGTACCCTCAAAGAGGACAACAAAGACAATTGCTTACAGAACTAGCACTGTATTTGAAGGGAACAAAATGCCAAACGTCTCCAGTTTACTAACCTTCATAAACAACTTACTGGGGGCTTGTAATACAGGTACCATGCAGTAGTGAGGCTCCAACCTAATAAATATCTACAATAGAAAACTCCCTATTATCCATAACTGGGCTATATCTCTAATACACATCCCTTGCACTGAAAAATCATCCATTTATCCACAAGCCTACTTAGCCTAACAAATTGTCATTGTATTCAGAGAAATGATATTCTATAGATGGGATTTATTAATACTTCGAAACTAAAAAAGCTGTCACACTTACCATCACAAATAGGCTACTCACTGTAAATTAACAATGATACAAACCCAAACCATCAGAGAGGGATTCAAATTAGGAATGAACAAACTAGTTTAGACACTCAAGTCAGAACAGACTTTTCACCAGACAAAGAAGATTTTAAGAGCTTGGTTAATACACTTTTACTTTGGTTGAGATCCTACATGGAAATGTAATATTCTTGCTGAATTTCCAACTCAGCCAACTCCACAAAGTGCAGGAAATGCCAAAAAATGTCTGTTCTTGGGAGGTTTCTCACATAATATTTTTGGCTGCTGTGGAGTAGCTGCCTTGCATTTTAGAGAGTATTCTGTAGCTATTATGGTTGGTCCCTGGGGTTGCCTTCATTACTAAAAGCCTTTTTTTAATATCAACAATGTTAGAAGGAGAAAAACAAACAAATATATTGCAAGCTTAAAAAAATAGCAATGATCCTTTTAGATACTTTGTGATGGGCGTACAAACCCTCTGCTGGAGAGCAAGGGGTTAAGGAACAGCTCTGGGCCCAAATGGCCCCACCCAGATACATCTGCAAAGCCTGCACAAGTTGGAGGCAGGGCCCTAAAAGGGGGAGCAGAGCAGCTGAGAGGAGGGCAGTGGAAAGGAGCAAGTGGCTTCTCTGAAGGGGAAGTACTGCCCAGGAGCTTACTGCCTGGGACCTGATAACACAGACTTGTGTAAACACACAAAGGAGAGGCAAGTGACAGAGCGCAGGTCAGACACTTGATTGGAACATTCTACTCTGGGAAGTTGCAGGAGATCAGGGTAGGAAGTGGTTGGGGGTGGGGTGGGGGGACGTGTCTTAGAACCCCAAGGTATTGAGTGTAGCTGCCCCACATTTGGCTCTGAACCAGAGCCCAGTGAAATGGGCAGACCTGGGCCCTCCTACCTCCTCCAAGAGGACAATAGATTAGAAAGAGCCTTCATCCCAGGGTGAGAGGCCAGCTGGAAAAGAGTGACTGTTCAAGGGCCCAGCCCCTCACAGCCCCCCTGCTAAAGGGGAGGACTGGAAACCCTTATGGCAGGAGCGCTGAAGCATGGGTCTGTGTTTCAGAGAGGTGACCTGCCAACACACACCTGACCACTAGGCAGCACTGTTGGCAGTCGTGCAACTCCTACACACTCACATAAGGCAAAGCCAAAACAAAAAAGTCTTCCAATTCAATGGCTCAATCAATCAGAAGGAATATTAGCTACTACAGGACAGATTATAATCTTGTGACACAAACTGAATACATCATGGATATGCACAATGATGTCAGGTAGGATACAGTTCCTTCCCCCACCCCACACTTTTTGCTCATGCTAGTTTGCCACCAAAGAAGCTATAGTTTTGATCCAGCAAGGTGGTGAGCTCTCTGCCCCCTGGCCAGCAAATCCTTAATTTAAGCACATCCTCAATGTTAAGCATGTAAGCAGTACACTTTATTCATTATTACTGAAAGTACCCAGCATAGATACCAGGCTAGATTGTTTCTTTGAATAGTATAGGGAAAGTCCTATAGGAATAGCATTCAAAATTTTCAGAAGTGCCTAAGTCCCACTGAATTCTAATATGACAGGATCCTAACTCACTTAAACCAAGGGGGTTGTAGAGAAATTACTACAATACATACTGTGATGGAGCCAGACCAGAAGGATATAGGAGAGTGCTGGAAGGCAGGTACATTAGTCTCAGGGTGTGCAGGTCCCTGTCCCCTGGATAGCCAAACAAAGGCTACTCCAGGCCAATCAAGACACCTGAGGCCAATTAAGAACCTTCTAGAAAGGAGTAGAAACAGCTAGCCTGATTGGGACACCTGAAGCCAATCAGGGACTGGCTGAATCCAGATAAAAACCTCCCAGTTAGTCAGGTGGGTGGTGGGTGTCAGGAGCTGTGGAAGGAAGTTATGCTGTTGGTGAGACTGAGTGTAGGACAACATATCATACAGAAGGAAGGAGGCCCTGAGGTAGGGGTGAAGTGGAGTTTGAAGAAGCGGGGACTGCTGTGGGGAAGTAGCCCAGGGAATTGTATTGTGTTTTGTGGATAAAAGGTCAGCCATCTTAGCTGATGCTATTAGGGTCCCTGGGCTGGAGCCCAGAGTAGAGGGTGGGCCTGGGCTCCCCCCTTTCTGCCTCCCCTAATTAGTCTCTGAGATTGGGAGACAATAGAGACTGTGCCAGGAAGGATAGCTTCTCCTCACTGGTTTGTGATGAAAACGGCTCAATAGGCTGTGATCTTGTCTCCAGAGAGAGAAGGGCCCCGTGGAGGGTCACAGTGAGCCGCTGAGGCTACTAAAAATCCGCCAGGAAACGCAGGATCCACGAAGATAAGGACAGAGCTTTGTCACAATACAGAATTTAATAGTGTGTGGAATCTTTTCCCCAAGTTTTTTTAACCAATCTGTAGAATTATATAAAAGGGATACAATTCTCCATTAAATTATAAAGCATTGTTAAAAATAATTTTGGAAAAAGTTTATTTCTCTACCAAATTATATAGCATGTTTCCATAGGTGGTTGTGGTGGTGATGATTGGTGTCACATCAGCATCATCACAGCAGGAAATCCCAAACAACTTGGATGAGATTCTGCACTGTGCCTCTCACAGGTGCAGTATAGAACTTGAAGTCCAGTTGGAGGCAGGGGCTAAGGTGGCTCAATGGCTAAAGAGGCCCCCGGCATAATTTACACAGCCCTGTGGGCCAGTTTATGTTATGGCAGACTCCCTCGGCTTCCATTGGGTAGAAGCTCTGCCCAAAATCTTTATAGTGCTGAATGCTTTGGCTCCACCTGGCATGCCTTTTTAAGCCCTAGCCCCATTCCTGGTACATCCCTACATTAGGGTTTATAAGAAGATCCTACAAGGGCAATCTTATGGCTTTCTGCCATCGTGCCTGCTCTAGGGAATCCTTCTCTGCCCAGATGGAAGTCTTTTAGTGCTCCTTTCTGTTAATCTGAGAGTAAAGGGGGTGAAGGAGAGGATTTCACCCCTTATGCCAGAGACAAGCACAATTGCTTTGGAAGGAGCAAGAGAATGTTTGCCAGCTACACTCTTCTACAGGGTGCAGTATGCATTCTCATAACCATGGTGTGCTGGTCATTGCAGGGGATTCCGATAGAGAGACCAGACTATGGCTATCTGGTGAGGCTAATGCTGCTGTTAGTAGTAGCCTGAAGCAGTCCTTGAATTTCCTGAGTGGGATGAGTATGACTGCATCTAGTCACTATGCAGGAGAACAAAGAGGGAAGGAGAGAAGAAGTCACTTCATATCCTCTTGTCCACATCCTCACACAGGGCTTGTCTACATTTACAGCACGCCAGCAGTGCAGCTGCATCTCTGTAGCACTTAGTGAAGACACTACCTACATCAATAGGAAAAATTCTCCCATTGGTGTATGTAATCCAGCTCCCAAAGAGGTGGTAGCCGCGTCGACTGGAGAAGCCCTCCCATCAACACAGTACTGTCTACACCAGGGGTTAGGTCAGTATAACTGTGTCGCTTAGGTATGTGGATTTTCCACTCCCCTGAGCATTATAGTTATCCCATATTATCTCCTAGTGTAGACCAAGCTATAGTCACACAGTCTGGCCATCTGTGTACCCACTGACTAGATAAGGTCAATGAAAAGCAGGTTTCACTGGCCTTTCCTGGTTGTATCTGAAATTTACCAAGACTCATATGCTCAATATAATCTAATACATGATGCTATTTGGTTCGTTACCAGGGCTTGTGGAAATAGCACCATTACCACTAACTTTGCTATTTCCCTGTATGTAGATTTGAGGGAGGGAGTAGTAATGCCTCCAAAGCCACCTAAATGGGAAAGTCATAAGAGGTACAGCAGGTTCCCCTTGACTCACTCTCCTCATTAGAGATCTTGAACGAAATCTTTAAGTCACTTGAAATGGCAGGTCAGCAGCATTCTAATGTTCATTGCATCAGCTGTGTCACAGACATATCAGGATTACACTACTGCTGTTTCTGTGGTAGTGGCATAGATTTTATAGTTATAGGCTTTGAAGTCCTGTTCAATGGTAATCATTAAATACAGAAGAAACTATCATAGGCCTGATCCAAAGCCACTGAAGTCAATGCAAGTCAGTCTTTCAGGGTGCTGATGATGATGATTCAAGTTCTCCCACAAAGTGATAGCTAGAGAGGCATCGCCTGTTTTGGGGGTTAGACAACAGTGTTTATTCTTACCAATACTCTCTTCCATTAATCCTTTGGCCAGATCATAAGAAGCCCATGCACATAGTCTTCTATGATTTTTTTGAAAGCGCTCCAGTAGTAAAAGGAAAAGCAGGCCAACCTTGCAAGCTTCTCCAGATACAGACAAAAAAACCTTCCTTTCCCCACCTCACTACTTGCCCCAAAACAAAAGGAAGCTACACAACAAATCAATCTTTACTTCAAGCAAAACAGCACTCACATAATAATGCAAACAAAAATGAATATTATATGTGATTTCTGGCCCTGGAAAACATCACAGCAGGCAGAATTTATCTTTGACCTTCACGCCTACACTCTGCTGAGAAATATACAGTCTTCATCACTGGATAAAAAATGCCTTTCATTTAGGACAAAGGAGGGAGAAAACAAATCAGCAAATCATGGATTTTTTTTTTTTACTTTTTAAGATGACAGTGGCTATGGATGCCATCTATGTCATAATTTTATTTTGATTTCTAGGGGGATGGTCAACCCCTCGCTTGGTGACAAGAAAGGCTATTTACAATTCTTCATTGAATGACTCATTAACACATAAAAAATTGTAGCATGTGTAGTAATCAGATGTTTGAAACATTCATAATGAAATGCAAAACTATTATCACACTTCTGCATTTTGTTCAAGTTTGAAAACGAGCTCATTTCTGTGAAAAATGTCACTAAATGATTCATATTTTGAACAAAACTGTGTTGATATGTTCATTAAACCATAAACATGAGGTATGGATGGTGGGAATCAACAGTTCATATACTAGTATGGCTGTTATTGCACAGACATCAAATGTTGCATAAAGCAACATTTGTGGTGAGGGCGAAGGACAGAGAAATTGCATGAAAAAAAATGATAACATTTTTCTGCATGAAATCCCTCCCAGTAAAATTTTAGACCATAGCACAGATGTACTAGTGCAGGGGTGGCCAACTTGTGGCTCCGGAGCCACATGCGGCTCTTCAGAAGTTAATATGTAGCTCCCTGTATAGGCTCTGGGGCTGGAGCTACAGGGGCCAACTTTCCATTGTGCCGGGGGTGCTCATTGCTCAACTCCTGGAGCCTGCCATGCCCTTGCTCCTCCCTCTTCCCCCCAACCCCATCCCGAGCCTCCTGCACACCACAAAATAGCTGGGAGGGAGAGGGAGGTGTTGATCAACGGGGTGTAGGTGGGAGTGAGGCACTGGAAGCAAAGGGAGGGAGTTGATGGGGGGCTGTTGACAAATTACTGTGGCTCTTTGGCAATGTACATTGGTAAATTCTGGCTCCTTCTTAGGCTCAGGTTGGCCACCCCTGTACTAGAGACGTGCAACCTTCAAAACATCCAGCTGATGCTGTTCAGATATGCATTCAAAGCTTATCTGAACCTTTTGAAAGGACATAAACCCCAAACTATGCAACTCTTCTTATTCAGCCCCAGAACATTGGAAAGATCAAAGGAAGTGATTTAAAAGGGTCATAACAGTGAAGTGCATTCAGTTCTATTTGAACAAACAAATGCTTGTCACCAGGACCTATAAAAATACATACAGAGAATTGTTTTTACCTTTAAAATGCACCATTGGCAGGTCGGTTCAAGAGATTTACTAGAGGAAGACACTCTCAGACATCCTTCGTGTCTTCTCATATATAATCACCATTCAAACTAAACATTGAATTATACTGTTAAATATTGCTGGGTAGAAAGTGGGGGAAAGAGGATTTCTGTGGGAAAAATTGACTTTTTATTCAAAAACTGTATCATTTCAGCCAAACAACTACAGACACACTTTCTTTCTTTTTCTCCTTTTCTGAAAACCAAGTTTTTACTTTCTGGTAATATTTTTTTAACAAAAATCCAAACTTTTCTGTGGAAAGTATACCTCCTTTTACTCCTCCCACCTCCGCTTCTCCAGTGTTTAGTCAAAACCTCAATTTTCCATTGAAAAATAGTTTTGAGGAAAATTTTTCAACCATTTCTACTATTCATGTACCCCAGTGTTGCCAATTCTCACAAGTTTCACAGTATTTGATGTTTTTCTTAAAGCCCCAACTGCTCAAACGACATTTAATGAGAGAGGTTTTTTTCTTAAGTTTATAGCCCTCATGGTTGTAGGACAAAAGTTTGAAAACATGAACAAAGTACACTCTAATGCTTCAGAAACAAGAAAGCAAATTAAAAGAACCCCAAAATGTATTTTTAAAATACCTATTTTTTAAGCCAATCTCATGGATTTGGGGAGCCTGATTCATTATTTTTAAACCTTTGGGGTTTGACAATATTAATTCTCAACTTGCTATTTAGGAAAGAGGTTCAATGTAAGCATTTCCAGCCACATTCACGTAATATACTTTGGTTTACCAAAAGGTGCAGCCTTGCCTTCCCTCTAGGGATATGAAAAAGTGTGTGTTTGGGGGTGGAGGTGGGGAAGCACGGAAGGAAGGTTTACTCCATCTCTCATTTCTCCCTAGTTCTGTGGATGAACTCCTGGCACACAAACTTAAGAAGCTTAAGGTTCAGGCAGAGGAGAACTTTTCTGAGAGAGCCTCATTCCAATAACGTAAGCAGATCTCTGTTTTATGGGACTTCATACAATGTATGTTTATTTGGCAGAGTGGGTTTTCCTCAATGTCCAAAATTCCAATATTTTCTCAAACTCAACCATTTAAATGAACTAGATAAGTCACAAACTCACCAAGATGCCAAAGAGCTATTCAGTGAGTGACATTTATCACCCTGCCAGAGCAAGACACAGTCCACTCTCCACTCATCCCATTCCACCAAAAAGCATATCAAATATTTAACTAATAACATCACAGTGCATCTGTAACATGATTGGGCTATGGCATGCTGAGAGAAAAGGCTAAGCAGTGAAACAGGCCTAGAAGACTGGAAAGGAGACAGAGTATCATCACACAAAAAAAGTCTGAATATTTCTTGGATGGATTATTAATCCACCATGTCAACATTTTCAGTCACTTATCTTTCAGTTTGGCCTGATATATGCCTTGCAGTTATTACCTGGGGATATCACCGAATTTCATTTTTTGCAATCAGAAATCAATTTCAGAGAAAATTATTGTTTTCAATCCAAGTACAGTGTGCTTTATTGCTCTGATTTATTAAACAGTTCCATTGTAAAAGACAACGGGCTATTTACTGCCTATTTTTTTGGTGATTATTGAACTTTTTCAGATACCAGGAAAGTTACATTGATGCAGTTCAGTGTGATACCACACATCATTGGGTAGCAATGTGTCCTCTCTGGCAGCTTTCTTAAATGTGCAGTTGTGGAATCTATTGTTTGTGAAACCCTAATTGTGAAACTTCACAATTATACCTTGCTTTGCCCATAAAGATAAGGTCATCTATTTGTGGCCCAAATCTTCATGGATAACAAGGAGCTGGGGATACTCCTGCTACGTTGACATTAAAGTTTTTATCTGGTGGCCAATTAGGAATAGAATAGTACCTCACATTACTCTGCAACATAAAGTAGAGATTCTAAATTGTCAATTGCTAATTTCAGCCATAAAGTGCTACCTGACCTATCTTCTCACCAAAGAAAGATTCATCAGTTTGTACAATAGCAACCCATCCTGCTAAAAGAAAAGTTGAGTAGTACTTAACAACAAATGGTCATTAATCTGCATTAAATTGCAATGAACATTCTTCAGAATTGCAAATTATAACCATATTAATACCAACTGAGTTCTCAATGAACAATAAATGCCAAAGGTTTTTTTAAAAAATGATTAGCCACCTTTTGTAAAGCATTGCCATTTACAGCATGCAAATTTCCTGCCTGGCAGATCAGATATAAATTAGAACACTAGGAAGCTGGCTTATATGAATAGGCTCAGATAGTACTAATTATACACCTGGCATACCATAATCATGCTTAATTTATATAACTCCTTTAATGCAATATGGTTGAACCTTGTGAAGCAAATTTAGTTGGCAATAAGAGATTTCTTTGCCTTTGTCTTTTTACTTTGATGTGGGGCCGGATGAATTGTGAAATATGAATAAAGAAATGATCAGAGCTCTCAGTCACTAACACAAGATGATTTGTTGCTATCAAAGTGCTGAAATGCTCATGCAGAAACTTACACAACCTATCTGAAATTAACTATGCCTGAACTGATTTAGGAAAAAGATGAACCCACAGCTAGCACCAAGCTGAAGATCAATCTTTTAGGTCTGAAAAATGTTGGATATGTGCCCCTTCCTAACCCAGTCTCTCTCTTTCTTTAATCTATAACCAGACTCATTATTATCCTAATCCACTTTGGGGTCTTGGTAGGTTTACCAATTTCTGCATTAGTAAGTGGCGTCTTTAGATCTCATGAGTTCTGTGGCCTCCCTCCTACAAAAGGCTATGAGCTGGGGAAACCCTCCAGGAACAGCAGAAGTGATAAAGAGTCCTGTGGCACTTTAAAGACTAACTTAGTTAGTCTTTAAGGTGCCATGGGACTTTTTATCACTTCTGCAATTCCAGACTAACACGGCTACCTCTCTGATTCCTCCAGGAACACTGAGTTGAATAGAGCATTTGCTCAACAGAAAAAGTGCCATCCAAAATGTCAGTTCCCCATTATCAAAAATACTACCGGCCCCACTGGAGATCAGAAAGAGGAGGCTGGGGATTGTTGTGTTGATAGGTATCTCAGGCCCAGAAAGGGAAAATTCTTGATCACTTTTACATCATGAAACAGTTAGGTGCCCTCTGGGGTTTCATGTCTAGGTACTGCTGGCTTACTCCCCTTGTAAGAACCACCATTAATAATCCTTTCACCCTTTTATTAAAGATACAGACTTGTCAGTCTTGTCAGGACACCTTCCATAATCAGGGTGGCGCAGGCCAAGTGGTGTTCTGATTGATCCCAAATTGCCAGGACACGATGCGGGTGGCAGTCATGATGGTAAACTTTACTCCTTTCAGCCTGTGTCCTCACCCACTCCCAAAAAGTGCCCCTCAGATGAGATATAACACCTCATCTATTGGCATTAACCAATCAAAACTCATTTTGATGATTTCAACTATGTACAATTTCTCCCATCTTTGAGCTTATTTATGTGCTATCCTGTGACTTTACCAGGAACCCTGAAGACCCCTTTAGTAGAATTCCTTTAACTTAAACAATCCAGTTTGTACCAGAGAAGGGAATACAGGGGAGGCATCTGGCTGGATTGAGCTGAGAGAGGAAAAAGATGGGAGGGAGAAAGAAAGGGAAAAATACCTCCAAAACTTTGAATACGTATCAACACTATTTGGTGCATAACTGAATTAAACTTGATATTGCAGTGGTTGCACAGACACTGCTAATTATTTAGATGGTCAGAATTGTTTCATTCTTTTCCTTACCCTTCCTCCCATGTCTTTGTTTTATCCACTTATTGTCTTATCATGTACATTGACTGTAAGTTCACTAGAGGCAGGGAATGTTGTTGTAATAACTGGACCAACCAACTTACTCTAATTGTGAGCTTAACTGTAAAAAGCACATACAAATTAATACAATGTGACAATAACTTATCATAATAAATGTTGATGGGGAAAAAAACCCCAAAAACTAAATTAGTCCAACAATAGAGATCTATGATGTAACTCAAGAAGTGTATTAAAGTCATGAGTGGTAAACTGGAAGAGTGCAAAACCCAAAAAACAGTGAACCAAAATTTGTGTGTCAAAAACTAGGCCTAACGGGTAGAGAAAATAATAAGGGGCTGGGCTATTCCACCCACTGCTCCCTTTTGGAGTCCTTAAAGACAGAAACTTTAGGGGTGAAAATTGGTTACTAGAGCAAGGTTTTCCATCTTGGTTACCTCCCTCATCATCTTTTGAGACCCATGGCTTTCATTGTCCTCATTCTGAGAGATGTCCGGATGAAAGAGATGAACCCAAATGGCATCACTACCTCCATGAGTGAAACTCCACCACCAGCTGGGAGATAAGACTTTCTCTCTCTTCTTCCCCCATGTTTCCTTTTCCTTCTCCACCTTATTTCTTCTCTTTCCTATACCTCCTCTTTTCCTTTTGTCTAAGAAGCATCTGACTTAGCCAGCCAAAGCTGCATATTTTGCAACACTTTTGTAACGCTTGAAGAAAGAGGCAACTAAAAGCAATGCCTAAAACAGCCTAATGCTGGTACCAGGTTTTGAAGTTTGCCAGGTTTCGAAGTGGCTAATCAGACTCTGTTCTATGTCCAGCAGTAAGTTTGCAAATGAACCACCAGAGACAGAACCCATATCTTCTATTTTGCTGGGATTTTTTTCTCTCCACTGTGTACATATGTGTCTTGTTTTCTCTTCTAGGAAACAGAATTCGACTTCAACAGCTCCAGCCTATTGCTATTAACTTCTCCTCTTTTCCCCAAAAGCAAAGTTATGATCATCTTTAATACTATCTCAAAAGAGGCTGTCAAACAAGGAAGTTTTTACTTCAAAAAATATCTCTTCAGGCAAAAAGGGGGAAGGGAAGAAGTTATTAAAATAAAAATCGTATTCAATATTTTACATTTCAAATGCTTTGTTTTTTCTTCTTTTCAGTATCTTTCAATACAAAGGTTATTTTTTTAAAAAAAGTCTGTCATAGTACAAAGCAAGCTGAAATCTCTGTCTACCAGTCCCCAGAACTTGTTTAAAACTATTTAATGTTAAACAGTAGCTAAGTTATGTTGGCACTTTTAGCCTGTATATTCCATCTAAATTAATACAACAGGGCTGATAACAATGAGGCCTTGATTCCTGATTGAAGCCTCTAGTCACTACCATAAACAAATCATCATCATTTCAGAGGCTTTGGAGATTCACCAGTCACTGTCCTAGATGTGGTTTCAAAGGAGCTTTTATAGTATAGCAAATAGAGTTTCCAAATTGTTAGACGCTGTGTCAAGGCATTGGAATCTGTAATAGATAAACTGTTAACCAGCTTCTGCCATTAGATGTGCACGTGAAAGGATCCCAGTGAAATCAATTAGAAAAACATGTGCATCTGAGGGCCCCCTCTGACATTATAGCAGCCTTTAGTCAAAGAAGTAAAATCATCAAGAACGAAGCAAGCAAGCTAGCAGACAGTTAACCCCTGCAATGTCAAGATCAAACAATTTGTGAGTCTTCCCCTTCACTTCTATCACCTGCACAAATTAGTTTGTTTGGGGGAGGGGCAGTGGTAGTAGAGTGGGGCATTGGGCAACCAGTGCTGTGTTTTAATGAAGTTACCTCACTATATTCATTAAAATAAAATGAGCACTGTGGAGTCACTGGGTTTTTTTGCTACTCTGAGTGACATCATGAGTACCAGACACAGAGGGAATGAAAACAGGCATTTTAAGGACTCCTTCTTTGGTGATGGTGGAAGAACATCAAGACTGGATGTCTTCCTACGATATTCGGTGGCTGAACCCAAAGTTATGGTCTTGATGCAGGGATTACTGGGAGAGGTTCTATGGCATGTGTTATGCAGGAGATTAAACTAGGTGATCCCTTCTGGTCTTAAAATCTATGAAATATCAACACAGAAATCAGCGTTCTGGACCCATTCAATTTCTGTATAGAAACAAATCCATTCAGGGCCCAGTACTGCGAGCCCCTAAGCAACCTCCATTGCCAATGATTTCAACACAAGTAAAGGAGACCGTGCAAGATTGGGCCTTGAACAGTTACATCCTACTAAGAGCAAACCAAAAATACTTTGCTTGCTCTTGCATAGCAGAATCAATAAAGTGCTTCACCCAGCCATACATAAACTTGTTTTGTGAATTATGCATCACACATTTACCAAATTAGTTCTTCAGTATCTATTTATCACATTAATGAATTGGCATGACAATGCAACTTTATTATTACAATGTTGTCTTTTTCTCCTTTATGCTAAAATTAAAATATCATCAATAGCTTTGTGTAAAGAGTGTAAAATTTATATAAATGAAGAGAATTTTTTTTTTTTACAAAGACCAAGTGAATTTATTTGAAATGCATATAAAAAAGTTTGGCTGCTAATAGTTAAGCTGGGTATAGCATATCTGCTCATCAGTAATGAACTTCTTGAAAGCTTAATTTATTTTATAGAGGGAAAATTGAGACAGCTAGACAAGAGAATGAAAGTTCTATTTTCCCCCCTGAAGTTCTCTGAATAATGCTTTAATTGGAAAACTTTATATGTGGGCTCAACATCTACAAAGATCAAAGCTTTTATAGTCCAAAAACCTGCTTCACGATAAGCAGCACATTTCTTTTTAGTTGTCGGTTTTGCTCTGCAACAGAAAAACACAGTTTAGTACGCTTTCATCTAACCTATTTATACATTAAGAGAGACTTGACTCAGGCTGATTCAGAGTGAATGTATGTGTTCTTCCACCTACTGTTATGGAAAAAATACTCCCTCCTATTAATTTTTTTAAAAGTTTTCTAAACATTATTAAAATCTGGAATTTTGAACCAGAAAATAGAATAAAAGTTGTCAAATTTTCACAAGTTATTTATAATTTACTTCATTTTACTTTGAAGCTATGTTAATTAGCAGGGTGGGGAGAGAGATCTGGCTCATGTTCTCCTGCACAATTTTATAGGCAAGTGCCAGAAAGATGTAAATCCATTCATGCGACAGGGTTCTGAACAGCTCCCAACAGACTCAGCGGGGCTACAACTGTTTTAGGCTCTGAACAGCAATCCTGTTACTATGACAGCAAGTTCCTCCTTTCTACCTTAGGTGGTTCTAGTCCAGCATCACCTGCAGCTGTAGTGGTGCATCATGGCAGAAATTGTTTATCCTCACCCAATACCACTGCTCTTTTAACTAGAAAAGAAGTGAAGGCAGATGCTAGAGCAATTCAAGCACTGTTAGCTTCTTTGGAAGAAGAGAAAGGGAGCACAGTGTTTGTAGTTGCTATATACTTCCACAGGCTTAGGAGAATGAGGGACTGGTCCATGTGCTGCTACTTCCGTAAGAGTAGTGGAGCGAGCATGAGACAAAGAGGTCCTAGTTACAGGTGGAGCAGCTTGGAAACCAGGAGTCCCCTGTGAGCCCCACAGAATATTGGGGTGTTAGCAGTGGCAGCAAAAGCAGGTGAGTCCTGCAAAAATATGGAGGAATGGCACTGAAGAATTGGTTTGTGAGGAAAAGAAATGATTGACTAGTTGGGGGGAGAAATGATTTTGGGAGAAGACTGACTTGTTGATTTGTAAGTAGAATCGATTGATTGAGCGGGGGAGAATAAAATGTTTCGTTGGGATAGTAGAACCAATTCATGTGGAGGGGAGAATTAACTGGTTTCAGTTAGTGGTCTAATAATCAGTTTGAAAGTGCCTACTCACCCTGGAACAATAGGTCCAAATCCCAGCAGATGGATTCATTCTTTCACCACTCCAAGGTACATAAATTAAGTACTATGAAGTTTACTCTGGGGTTGGGGGTGGGGTGTTAAACAATTAAATATCCTAAAAATAATTAAAAAATAGAGACTGGGCCAAAATAAAAAATCTCAAATATGAAAAAAAATCTGTAGGAGTTGAGGAAGCAGCAACTAAACATGTTTGAGAATTTGGCAACTGGTCCCTTACTGCTATAATATTCTGTACCAAATTCCCTCCCACCACTCAAAAGTTGAAAGTGCTCAAAATCCAGGTCCAAATTATGCAGCTCAGCCAAAACATTGGAAAGCCCTTCAAAGCAGCATGATTGAAAACGAAGAGGAGCCATCATGCACAGTGTGGGAATGGTGACCATGACAAAACACAGCTCAGAAAAAATAATGCTTGTAGGAGTTTCTGTAGGTGGCTGTCTCAGTCCCTACGAAATGACTAATGATGCAGAGATTTCATTGTGTAACTAATGATGTTAGGGCACTGACAGCTGCGGATAGGCATTTTTTTACATTTTTAAATGTAAATAAATAGCAGTAAAGATCCCTCTCCCGCCACCCAAAAAACAAACAAACAAAAAACCATGACGAAGGTGCTGGGATAGATGTTCAGAGACAGAGAGAACCACATCCCGGGAGCTACCGTAGCAAAACCTCAGGCATGATGGTGGAAACAATCTGTGGGTGGTAGAGGAGACAACATGCATACCAGGACTAGGCCCAAGGAGTAGAGGTCTCCAGTATATGGACATATTTTGAAGTTCTTATCAACCTGATTAAGGACCTCCATATCTGGCCATTATCCTGTTGTTTCTAGAAGAGCTAGACTAGGACACTGTCTTCTTTTGGATATTCCTGTTTCGGCAGAGCCTGGTGGTACATGACATCTCATGTGTATTTTGCTATACATGTACTTAGCATTTTGTCTTTAGTAATCCAGAATTATAAAATCAGACAAGTAAAGCTGACTCATAGGTAGCGGACATGCGTTTTGGTTTTAAATCAGTTAACTTTCCTTCTTTTGTTCTATATATGATATAATGCTGAGTGATTTTGTCATTGGTGTCCTACTCCTTTCTATGCAACATTAATGAATTCACTTTCAGATCTGGAACCGCTAGAGTGTTTTGAATGAATAAAACAACTTTTAGAAGGAAAACTGGTAAGCAGCCCCAAGGAAGAAGTGACAAGTAATATTAACACCGCATGCTTTTCTCATCAAGAAATTGCTAACATACAACTAAAACTGGAAAAAAAATTATTCACATACAGTTTAATAAAAAAGTCATTTGACTGCACAGGCAAGAAATAACAGATTAACATTTAGCTTGGAGATGAGGTAAAACGCAATACCATGAAGGAGCAAATAAAATCCTGACTTGCCGTTCAGTTTATATCTCTCACCTAAAAGGCTATAAAATGAGTGTCAATGGTAATTGTGAACTTAATCCTTTGAAGCCAGGAACTGGGATTTCCTGATTCAACACACTATGCAAGCACCAAGAGATTAAATAGTGGAAATGACTGAAATGGTAGTAAAAGATTTTTTTCTTTCTTTTGCTAGTAGGTAATATGATCTGATAATTATTTGTAAAAATTCAACTGGGCATTCACTAGCAACATTTCCTACCTATCAAATATGTCTTCATGCCAAATTTGTCAATAAGAAAGTAATTATAGTGACTTTAATGTATTGTAGTCAGAGTGCCAAGATATAGTATCAGACATAAGACTGTAAAAGAGATGTAAGATGGTGAGAAGAGATGAGAGCAGAGAGGGGAAACCCCAGATAAACAGGAAAATAGTTATATGGTGAGATGGTTCTATATAATGAAAAGCCTGATTATCTCAATGTGATCAAACACAAATGTACAAGATTAGGGGAAGATGAGGCCCTAGGGCAATATAAATTCATCATTATTCATTTCTATGTAGTCCCATAGACGTACACAGCGTTTTACTAAGAGAAGAAAGACACTAGTCCTGCCCTAAAGAGCCTATTTTCTTCCTACAGCCGAGCAGAGATTCCACAACTGGAGTGTGTGGACCACTATTGGTCCCCTGAACTTATCTTGGTTGGCTCACCTCCTTATATCCAGATCGTACAAACAGAACTGACGAGTGGGGGAAGATGCAATGAAGAACAAAAGCAGACGATGTTACCTTCTTTTCTTTTTTCCAAAAGGACAAACCTCAGCGTATAGATAGCTAAAATACATAAATACTTTTCCAATATTACTTGTCCATATGAGCAATTGACACAGATGTCATAAAGAAGGTGTGGGATTGTTAATGAGGGGAAAGGAAAAGAGGGTATACATGATCCCAAAGGGGAAGGTTATCCATGACACAAGCTATGGTCCATACTATGAGCTATGGTCCACACTATGAAAGAATATAAGAACAGAGCAGTGTAAAGCAGGTGTAGTGCATTTGAGAATCAGGCCCTAAACATCTTAGCAAAAAGTATATTTAAGCTTGGTTCTTGCTAGCAGGAAGCTAGCATGGTTTCTGTGTCCATAATGAATCCTGATAATCTGAATGGTTAAGTTCAGACAACGGAGCTAGCTTAATGAAAAGCATAGAAACATATTTGAAGAAACCTTATGCTTTGCCAGTTAAAGTAGCATATGGAAATGATCTGGGTGTTCTGAGTGCTCTGTGTTTTCAACTGGAAGTGATGATAATGAGCATTATTAACATTTTATTTATTTTATTTAAGCATTTCCTTCTCCCCTTCCCCATATATTTGCATGGAAAATGAGAGATATAATTGGGGAAGAGACTTTTGAGATACTGGCTATGGATTACTGTGATTAAGTTTAATAGCAACCAAATGGGAAAAAAAGCAAGCTCCAGAGAAGAATAGATATCCCTAAAATCCCCTCTAATGGTACCAAAACAGTAAGCCTGCAAAAGAGCCTTATTCAAAGCCCATTAAAGTCCATGGGAGTCTTTCCATTACAATAATTTCCAAATCAAATTTGTTCAGTTTACAAGTGAAAATGATAGATTGCTAGCTGTCATCCCATTAATTTCACTCCAGAATCTGGCAGTCAAATTGGAGTCTTGATGGCTTATGCATCATCACTAAATAAAGCAAGCTTCTGCAGGCCAAATTCTGCCCTCAGTTACCACATGTAGCCTCATTATTTTCAAAACCTGCTCTGAGCGTACCGAATACCTTACGCTATTGTAATGATGATGTAATTCCAATGAACTTAGTAGAATTCCAATTCCAATGAACTTAGCTGAATTAGTACAAGTTTTTCCCACTTGTAAACTGAGTGCATTTGATTAAGAAATCCTTGTTACGCAAACATGGGACCCCCAGATGCCACATTCACTTCTCAGAGCAGAACCACACTTTGAGAGAGCTAGCGTTATCAAAATGTTGAGATGGCAGTGACCAGATCATTGTAAAATTTATGTTCTTGTAATTAGCTATAGATATAATTCTATTGGTGCCAGAGCGAACAAAATATTTGGATCTGGAACGTAATTTTGTTATGCAAAATTATTTATGTAGTATTCACTTCACTTTAGAAACATACAAAATAATTTACAAGAAACCTTATCATCCAAGCTATAAGATCATAAAATCAGAGAAACATAGGCTGGGAAGGGACCTTCAGAGGTCATCAAGGACAGCCCCCTGCACCGTGGCAGGATCAAGTAAACCTAGAACTTCCCTAAGAGGTGTTTGTCCAACTTGTTTTTAAAAGCATCCGCTGATAGAGGTTCAACAACCTCCCTTGGAAGCTAATTCCAGAGCTTAATTACGCTTATAGTCAAAAACTTTTTTTCTAATATCTCACCTAAATCTCCTTTGCTGAAGATTACGCCCATTTCTGCTTCCCCTGTATTCAGTGGGAAATAGAGAATAATTGATCACAGCCCTTTTTATAGCAGCCCTTAACGTATTTTGAAGACTGTCATTAGGTCATCACTCACTCTACTTTTCTCAAAACAAAATATGTTTGGTTTTTTAAACCTTTCCTCATAGGTCAGGTTTTCTAAACCTATCATCATTTCAGTTGCTCTCCTCTGGACTGTCTCCAGTTTTCTAAAATGTAGTGCCCGGAATTGCACATAGCACTCCAGCTGAGGCCTCACGAGTGCTGAGTGGAGTGGCACAATCATCAAAGAGGAATCCTACAAAAAGTAGACACCTGGACAAATTGCTAATAGCACAAGCATTAGCACAAACAGAACAAAATCCAAGGCTGAGGCACGAAATTAGTTACACCTAGCAAGGGCCATAAAAGGGAATAAGAGGAGATTCTTTAAATACATTAGGAGCAAGAAAAGAAGAAGGAAAGTGTAGGGTCCTCTACTTATTAGGGAAGGAGAGCTAATAATAGATTACATAAAGAGAACCAAGGTGTTTAATAACTATTTTGCTTCAGTCTTCACCAAAAAGGTTAGTGGTGACGACATACTCAACACAATTAATACTAAAAAGAAGGGGGAAGGACCATAAGCCAAATTAGGGAAAGAACAGGTTGAAGTATATTTAGATAAGTTAGATTTTTCAATTTGGCAGGGCCTGAAGAAATTCATCCTAGGGTACTTAAGGAACTAGTTGAAGCAATCTTGGAAATGCTAACAATTATCTCTGAGAACTCCTAGAAGATAGGTGAGGTCCCAGGAGACTGCAGAAGGGCAAACATAGTACCTCTCTTTAAGAAGGGAGTAAAGAGGACCTATGGAATTATAGGCCACTCAGCCTAACTTCAATACCTGGAAAGATACTGGAACAGATTTTTAAACAATCAATTTGTAAGCCCCTGGAGATAATAGGGTATGAGGAATAGCCAGCGTTGATTTGTCAAAAACAAATCCCACCAAACCAACCTATTCTCCTTCTTTGACAGGGTTACTGGCCTAGTGGATGGGGAGAAGCAGAAGATGGGATATATCTTGGTTTTTGTAAGGCTTTTGACACAGTTCCACATGACATTCACATAAGCAAACTAGGAAAATGTGATCTAGATGAAATTACTATAAGGTAGGTGCACATTAATGGCTTGGATAATGGAATGGAGAGTACACTTATAAAATGACCAGATAACACAAAGCTGGGAGGGGTTGCAAGTACTCTGGATGACAGGATCAGAATTCAAAAGGACCTTGAGAAACTGGAGAATTGGTCTGAATTCAACAAGATGAAATTCAATAAAAACAAGTGCAAAGTACTTCACTTAGGAAAGGAAAACCAAATGCACAGCTACAAAATGGAGAATAAGTGGCTAGGAGATAGTGTTGCTGAAATGGGTCTGAGACTTTTAGTGTAATTTAAACGGCTTTCAATATACCACACAGTGATTCAGGAGTCTTGTTTTTTCTTGTTCCCAACTGAGACACCTTAAAGCCTGATTTTCAGAGGGTGAGATCTCAGCACCTTCTAAAAATCTGATGCTGAGATCTAAATTGTCTCAGAATAAACACCCAAAAAACTCGAAGCTGCTAAATTCTCTGGTCACTTTTGAAAATCTTGGCCACGTGTCCCATTGATTCTCAATGGGGCTTGTGCTCCTAAATCACTAAGGTCCATTTAAAAATCCAACTCCCAATCCCAAATAATTTCAGCCAGCATTGGTAGTAATAGTTAAATGCATAAAACTAAGGCTGATATTTTAACAAATGCAAGAAAGGGGAAGTTAATAGTAATGAATATTAATCATATACATATATATCAGTTATTTTTATAGCTGCCATCATTTCCCCTCTAAAGCAGGTTGTTTTTTTTAACCAGCATGACCACCTTCCTCAGTTATGGGATTCTAGCTTTTGGAGCATCTAGTAAGATGGTCTTAAATTATTCCCAATTATAATTTACATTTTTCTGATTAAATTCATCCCCCAGCTGATTTGTTTTCAGCTTTGTGAAACTGTCCCTATCAAAGCACCAAGTGTGTATTGCTCTGGTCTAGACTTTATTCTGCTTGCACATTATAAATGTGATCAAGACATAATTGTTGGTACCTAAGCTACCACTGATTTTTAGTTGTGTGATCAGTACCTCTCTATTTGTCAAGACAAGGTATAATAAATTTCTCCATGTTGGCTGCAACACTTTTGAGTTAGAAATTGTCATCTATTATGTTTAGAAATTCCAGGATATTTTAATACTGGCAGCATGAAACTTCCAGCATCACACCATTTTCACCGCCCCCCCCTCCGCCCCTTTATAGACAGATGCCTAAGAAGTCAATCATTCTGTTCCCTAGTGTGATCTGGTAGCCTGTAGCAGACAGCAACTAATAGCTCATCTTGTGCTTCATCTGTTAGGACATTGATCCATACATTTTCAGAACCATTTTCTTTCAAGTTCCGAAACAGGTAATACAATTTTTGAAACAGAGTGCTACTCCTCCCCTCTGAATCCTTTCTAAATGTTATAAGCATTGATTTTATACACTCCAGTCATGGGAATCATCCCACCAAACTTTAGGAATACCAGCTAGATCAAAGGTATTTCATGACATGAGCAATTCCAGTTCCTCTTGCTTGCTACCCAGGCTCCTAGCATTAGGGTATAGAAAAATCAAGAATTTCTTCTCTTCATGTTCTTTTGTTACTTGATTAACTTTGTTCTCAACATCTTCATTTACTGCTGAGTACTCATATCTTCCCTATTCTTACCCTCCCCTTTTGTTATTGATTTAACTTACCCCAACCCTTCTAGAGAGCCTGTCCCTGGGAAGATTAGTCCTCCTACTACCAAGTTTGGAGACCATCCAAACTATACAGCCCCTCTCTCCATGGAAGGTAGACCAGTGTTCCAGAAAATCCAAACCCTTCACCCTATACCACTTATCTAACCAGTGGCTGGCTTCCAGAATCTTCTACCTTCTATCTTCCTTCCATTGTGGGACCTGAAGGACCATGGATGACTTCGACATTCTTCTTCTTCAGCATGCTTCCGAGTTCCCTGAAGTCATGTGCTGTCTGTGAGATATCCTGTGACACAGTGTCATTAGTGCCAATATGAACCATCACCAATGGAGCTTTGTCTATCAGCTTCCAATCTTAGAGTGACATCTGGTGCCTTGACTCCAGGAAAGCAGCCCCCTCTCCAGTTGTCTGCCTGTTCCTTGTAAAATATCCTTGAGGTTCTTCTCAGTATTGAATTTCCAACAAGAATAATCTGTCTTCCTTGGATGACTGGAGAACTCTTTGCGGGCAAGCTTGACTTTCTTACAGCTTGGGCCAAGCTGCCATCCACAGGCATGTTCTGTAGATCTCTCCCTTCCCTTGTACCTGGTGGGACAAAGTTTTTCAAAGTTTCCACATTGAGGAGTTGGTATTGATTTGAAACTTCCAGCTGTGTGGAATTCCTCCCAGTCATCTTCTTTCTGATGGCCACAGTCTGACCATTCTCATTTATCTCCAGCCATGTAGAATGCCTCTAGTGGTTACAAACTACCAGTCCTCCTCTCTGACTTCCTCTCTCTCTCCGATTTCTTTGTGATCAGCTCCATTCTTCCCTGAATCTGAGGTACTGGTGTTTCCTGAACCTGGCTGTCTAGGAACTCCTCAGAGTCTCTGATTCTCAGTGGCATGTCTACTTGCCCCTCCAAGCCAAGAATGTTCTCCTCCAGCACAGCCACCATCTTGCACTTCGTGCACATGAAATCCCATCTGTCCTCAGGCAGTAAAGAGAACATGGCACATCCCTTGCAGGTTACCACCACTAAATTCCTCTGAAAAGCAGCACATTTTTTAGCCTACATAGAAGTAAAAGGCTGCTAATAAGAGAATGGGAATTTAACTGAACGACTCCTTTGGGGGATTCAGAAATAGCTATGGGAAACTGTAGTTATTAAAAGTTCAAAATAGAACAATGAATGGGGACAAGATGTTTGTTTATTTATTTTCTCTTACCAAATAGGGTATTTAAAGTCAGTCTGTATCAACACTCAGCAAATAAGTGCTTTGCGGACTCTTCTATTTTAAAGGTAGAAACAGTTCAGCTCTTGACAGCAGGAGAGAGTGTGTGTATGTGTGTTTTCAAAAATCACTTTGCCAGACTCAACAGTTTAAAATAATTTTAAGCAAAACTACAGTCTAACACATGCTGTGCACTTGCAAAAATTAAATCTACCAACCAGGCGTTGTTTTCCTTTCCTCTCAACAGAACAGGAGCTGATCTTGAGAAAACAAACTCACTCTCCACACATATCACAAAACAAAGTGCACCAAATGAATCTTTCACTCCTTGGCTTGTGAAAGACACTATAAAAGTTGTGTTTTCTTGGTTCTACCCTAACTTTGTTATGCAGTGCAGTTCTGCAGGGATGCAAAAGTTCCAGAATATACTGCTTTGGGGAAAAAGAGGTGCTAATGGATATTATATCAAGCATGTGCTGTTCATCAGCAATACAGGAACAAAATCTCATACTAGAGTTCCCTCGCTCTTACACAGAGATGCTTTTACTCCCAATTCACTCTCAAAAAGGAAAAGGGGGGGAAATAAATAAATAAATTAGCCCTGTGTCAGATGGCAGTTTTCCACAGGCCTTTCCTTGGCCACATACTATATTAGGACAGCTACTTCAAAAACACATGGAATGGTTACTAAGGAAACCCAAAACCATGGTAATTCAGAACGGCTTTTCTTGTCCCAGGGAATGAGGGGGAAAAAAGCCATTCATGCAATATCCCTTTATCTCTGTATTCAGCTGGAGGTCCTGCCTTTCTTTCTTCAGAGAACAGCTGCAGCAGTACTTTTGACTCCTGTCTCTCTCTCTTTCTAGAGGACCATAATCCATGAAAGCTCCTTCTAAAATACAAAAATGGGATTGGAGAGCTTCAAACAGTGGATATGCCCAGAATCGGGTCCACTCCGCTGTGTGTGTGATTTCAAAGTTTTAGATTCACCACGGCTGACAAAGTGGCAGTCATAAAACACGATTAAGCATCCTATGAATGTTGCAGCATCAGCTGACACCTGTACTAGCATGAGGATGAGACTCAGTGGTGTAATAAGTTTTTTCCATTCTCTGCTATGATTCACATTGAACAAGATTTCCAACACCTTGGAGACTTAACCCAGAAGTGTGAGCATTAATCCATGTGGCAAAGTGGGAAGAAGCTTGACTTGCACTCTGGAAAATAGTTGTAGGTTTTGTTTGACATTAGGGTTGTCAATCCTCCAGGATTGGCTTGGAATCTCCAGGAATTAAAGATTAATGTTTAATTAAAAATTATGTCATATGATGAAACCTCCAGGAATATGCCCAACAAAAAATGGCTACCCTATTTGAAACTGCTGGCTTTGCCATGCTAATATGTACATGCATTTGAAGTCATTATGCTTGCATGCTTTAAAGGAAGCAAACATCAAGCAACATTGTCCTTGAGAAACAGGTGAGACCAGCCATCACAGCTAAGCTAAAATCAAAACTGAGAAAATAACTTTTTATTTCACTGCTATTAAACAACTAAAAGATTCAGTGGTAGATACTGGAAGTGAATGTCCCTAAGATCTTATTAATAATGTGACCTCACCAAAAATGTCCATGTTCACTCCTCTCAATTTTCTAAATAACTGAAGCTTTAGAAAAGAAAATCCAGATCATTAACATTTAGGATGTTGTTACCAAACTTACTCTTGGATGCATCTGTTAAAACAATACTTTCAAAAGTCAGTGGTTCTCAACCCTGTGGACCATCCGCGGGCCACATGTGGCCCAATTAGCAAACAGCTGCAGTCTAGCTCAGCTGTGTGCTAAAGGCCAGCCCAAGAGGTGGCGTCCGAGTTTCCAGTTGTCCAGTGCAGCAGGGTCAGGGCTGCCGGTTCACTCATGTGGCGGAGATCTGGGGTCAAGGCTGCCAGCTGGCCCTGCGGGGTCAGGGATCCGGATCTCTCAGCCAGTGCCGCAGGGTCAGGGGTTGCCACCTGGCCCCACAAGATCTGGGCCAGCCCTATAGGGCTGGAGATTCAGCACGGATGAACAATGATAAATAAGTTGCTCTAAGTGCACCCTGGTTTCTGTACAAGTAACCAGCACTATTAAAAACATAAGTGCATTTTCTGATGATGGCAGATTCATTTGGAAAAACCGAGGCCTCAACACAGCCTCTACTTGCTCAAAAAATGATAATATGGGTTTGCATGCATGGTTTTCACAATTATATTCTGTCACCCATACAGTGAATGAAATTCATCCCTGTGCAGAGAGCCAGTGCAAAGGCTATGCACCATTCTGTTCCTTATTCTGGGAGCTGAGGTGGCACTTAGTGTGGATAGGCCTCATACAGGACCCACCACACAGGGATGGATTTTACTCACAGGGGTTGTACACAAAAAGGGCAGAATAAGCTGCACCACCCAAACAGAGGGGTCACCTGAAAAGCAAGTCAAATATTTTAAACACATAATTAGCTGTTCATCATTAATTATACAGGGGAGGCCCAAACCTACCCATCTACAAAAGAGATGTGTCACTGAGTTTACACCTGCAAAGAGAGACATATCAGAGTTCTTCAATGAAAAAAGAAATCCCTTTAAAAAAATTGGTTTGTGTCCAACTGACTTGGAAATAAAGCAGCCAGGCGGGATGTCTGGACCCGGAGTTTTGATTCAGCCCATTACAAAGATAGGTCCCCTTAAGGCAGATTGTGACTCATCTTCAATTCAAAAGATAAACAGATCCAGGGTTTTGACCCAACATTTTGAACTCAAGCAAAACAAAAAGAAATAAAGACTAACTGGAAATAACTTAGCTATGTCTATTGTTTCCACTTGTATTAGTTACTCTTCAGATACTTGCAGTTCCTCCAACCTCCTCTTCTTCCTTCTTGATGAGTTTTTAAGTGATGGAGCCCATTTGCTCTTGATTCTTAGGTCAGTCCAAAAATGAGACAGACATCTGCCTTGCCTCAGCTCCTCAAGGATGGTGGGGGAAACACTCCCACCTAAGTCCTCTGCTAGACTCTACAGTCTGCCTTAGAACCCACCAGACACAGATAGAATCTGGATTGGAACACAAACCTGTTCCTGGGGAGAAGTAAGTGGCTTCCTTGGTCAGCACTGATGACCCTTGGGATCATGGTTGTATTCCCTAGTGGAGAAAGAGAGGTATGTTGTCATTGGCTAGATGAGGGCTCTACAACTAGCCTTGAACTGCCTGTATACTCCATCACATCATATTCAGGTGACAGGTTATTATAAAGACCCCAACTCCTACTGCACCTGTAAGAAGAATAGGATAAGAAGTCAGTAAAAGAAAATCATGTTTCAATTTCTGGGGCTTGATGGTCTCATCGGCAGTCTTTAAATCTGCCAAGTCTTCATATTGCTCTTTCTATGAAAGTGAATCTATAAAAAAGCACAATTTTTGCTAAAATTGGCAGAAGAGCTCCTCACCGAGATGAAATAAAGCTGATTTGTTGAATCTGTATCTTTGTAAAAATCTATTCCTCTATTAAAAAAAAGTGTGCAGCTCTATAAACCCTGTTAGAAGATAAACCCATCTAAAGCTGCTTCTTTTCTTCCTTCTCTGCCTCCAGTGGTACAGCAGCATTTTTTCCTAGTGTCCCAAGGGGTGTGCTCTGCCTGTCAAGCAATTTATATCACCTTATAATCATCTAGTTGATTTCAGATAGAAATGCACATGGCATCGAGAAGAGATTTCCCCCCAGATCAGATTGTCGGTGACCTGGGAGGGCGGTGGTGGTGATGGTGTTTTGCCTTTTTCTGCAATGTGGTATGGGTTCCTTGTCAGAATCAGTTCAGTATCTCTCACTTAATAATTTCCCTGACATTGCAGGAGCCTCTGTCGCTTTTGCACCTCAGTCCCTCCATCCTCTGCCCAAGGCACATAGTAGTCTAGTCTCCCAAGAGCTGTAATACTTTAGTCTAATTTCTGTTGCTGAGTTTAGCATGTGGTTCGTGGCCTGTGATATACAGGTCAAATTTGATGATCTGGTAGTCCCTTGTGGCCTTAAACTCCACAACTCTATAGACATGCCTACACAACCCATGGTTATGAAGCTCCCAGACCTGTTCATAGAATCATAGTGTTAGAAGGAACCATATGGGTCATCTAGTCTAACCCTCAGGGTTAGTCAACAGACTTGGGCTTGCCAGGCTCACATTAGCACTCTAAAAATAGCTGTGTAGACAGCTCTTATGAAGATGTGGCTCAGGCTCTGAAGCCCAACTCCCTTAGACTTCAAGTTCCAATCCAAGCTGCAACTTCAAAGAGATGTCTACACAGCTACTTTTAGAGTGTTTGAGTGACCCCAAGTCTGTTGTTTTGGGCAGACAGTCTCACTGTCACAGATTGTCTAGACATACCCTGTGTGTTCTGGGACCTACTCACATGTGCTTTAACTGACAGTAAAAGCATTTGGTTATAAATCTACATACTTTTACTTGATGCAGAAACCAACTTGGTTTTTAGGTATGTCACATGACAAATCTTATGCATGACAACCAGGAAATGTAAATGCATGATTATAAATAAGATCCTGTGTTCTCCTCAACAAACTGCATTAAAAACCATGTGCAAAATTCCTGGATATGGACATTTAAGTGCAGCACATCAGAAACTCAATGGCAGCTTAATTTAAATTAAAAAGAGTAGGTTCTCAGTGAATTAAAATGAAATTGAATAATAAAACCAGTACAGTAGCCCCTATGTTATTTATTTTGATATTAAGTCCAATTTATTTTATGCTGGCTCCACTTTTTCAGTTTTTGATATGCCAGAGATTTTTGTATCGACAAGGCATAACTGCACGGACATTACCAAGGGGAAAGCTGGAGGTTTTGGCAGCTGGGTAGGGAACAGTTGTGGCATTTGGACCTGGGGAGACATTTGAGATTGTGGGATAAGAACGTTTCCTCAACCTTCCTGCTAAAAGAATCAGCAGTGACTTATGAAATTTACATATTCATATGAAGAATCATTTGTATTATCATAGCACCTAGGACCCTAGCTCATGAAAAAGGGCCCCACAGTGCAAGGCGCTGTACAAAGGCAGAACAAAGATGATATCCCCGCACCAAAGGGTTTACAACCTATGTATAAGACAAGAGATAACAGATGGATGTAGATAGATGGAGGGTTACAAGGAAACAATGAGACAGCACTGGTCAGTATAATAGGCAGTGGTCTCTGCACTAACTGCTGTAGACTTCATGACAGTCAAAGTTTTATCTGTGTGGATGGATAGGAAAAGCCAAGTTTTAGAGATGTTCTGTAGAAAGAATCTGCAAGCCTTAGTTATGACCTGGATGTAAGGATCTAGAGAAAAGTCCAAATCGAGAACTATACCTAGGTCATGAGCCTAAATTCCAGGCAGGATAATAGTATTGTCATTCCGAAGGATTGAGAAAGATGGTAGTGGGGAGGGTGTGGGAGGACGGAACATTAGAGTTCTGTTTTTGCCATGTCTCAATCATAACTGGTTGAGATTAAAGGGATAGCTTGCATGTCCCTGAGCTTTTTGTTTCCAGCTGTCTGCAGACTGAGGAAGGTAATGCTATACCAGAGTTCACATTTTCATGATTTCTTCAGAACAGTAAGGGCTAGATTTTTAAAAATGAAAGCTTAGATTCTGGAGCACAATTATATGACAAATTCATTAGGTATGGAAACAGAATACTTGGGGCATTAGTCAGGATCCATTCAAAGTGTATAACAGTTAGCCAAGAGATGAATGAAGTCTTATATCCTCCAGCTGCACCTATGCCCAAAGCAACACTGTGTTAAGCAAGCTTATCTCTAGACTTAAATAAATGGTGGTCATGTAAGTCATTTATCCAGATATGAATTTAGAAATAATTCCATATTCTGGTTTCCTGATTAACACACTAAGTGAGGAGATTATGAAACACTGAAATAGTCTCACAAACCAAGGAAACAAAAAATATGTCCCAGCTAATCTGATGCTGATTTAATTTAGGGCCCAATCCTATGAGTTTCCAAATGTCTTATGAGAGGTGCCATTGGCTCTCAATTCCCATTGACTGCAATAGGAGTGGTGGGTGCTTGGTATCTCTTAGAGTATACCCAGTCCCTTACAGTGAGAAAAGCCAAGGAATTCCAAGAGATGCGGTTATGTTGTGACGTACAGTTCTAAAGTATTTAAAAATGATTCTACCTTTGTAAAAGTTTTGAAGAACCAAAGTTGGTAGACGTGACAAAAAGGCATCTTAACCTGTAAATAGCCATTTAAAGCCATCGGTTAAAAGGAAACCCAAGTTGGATTAGAAAGAATTGATTGTACTTACTGAGTTTAAGCTAAAATGTGATGGTGAGGTCCCCAGTTGGCTTGGGATACATAAACTTTTATCTGAAATGGAAAGAATTGCCTCAGCTTGTGAATAGGGCACTTTTTTAAAAAACTTACCAGGCTGAAGGGACCAGTGATGGTTGTGCCAGTCAGTTCTGGACATTGCGAGAAAGAGAAGCACTGGGACATCCCTAGGATATTATAGTCTATGAGAGTAATGGACAGCTTCATATCCTCCAGAAGAAATCATCTGTGGACTATAAGTGGATTTCTCTAATATATGCAGGCCACAAACAGACCAATAAGGCCATTACTATTGGATCAGCTAACACCATCCTCATTGCTGAATCCTAAGCAACCTCTGTGACGTTCCCTTCTGGTGTTATCTGGAACAGTGATCTACTAGACCACTCCAATCCTTGACTCTGGGAACCAGCTTTACCCTGCCGTGCTGTGAGAACCCGCACTCCTGAGCTGTTCACGCACAGCCTCTGGCATGTAAGCTGCTCCCAGCTACTTGCAAGCGAATGACACTAGCAAATATCTCCGGTTCCAGACACAACCCTAGGAACCTCCGTTTTGTAGTGTCTAGTTTTGCCCCCTGGACACTGCAAGCTTGTATAAGTTTGTCAATTTAACAAAGAAATTGATATGTAACAGGCTTGTTATCCCCAGGGGAGTCTCTGACACACTTCAATCCAAACACACTGCTTCAGGTAGAATAAACAGATTTATTAACTATAAAGATAGATTTTTCAGTGATTATAAAATCAAAGCATAAAAGGTCAGAGTGGTGACCAAAAGAAATAGTGTAAACACACAGTCTAAACCCTCGACCCTATTAGACTGGGCTGCAAGTAGATTAAGCAGTTTTTCTCACCCCACTGGATATTGCAGTCACTAGTATACAGGTTTGTTCCTTAAACCTGAGCCAATCTCCTGTGCTGGAGTCTTGTCTTCTCAGCGTCTTGGTTGCTTGCAGCATAGGTGGGGCAGGAGAGGGGCCCAGTACGTGTCCACTCTGCCTGTTTTATGCTCTCAGTCCATGTGCTTATATAGCACTAGTCCAGGCATGCCTGGGGGGCATTACTGAATCTCTCCAAGCAAGGTTGAGCAATTCCCTGGTGGGGCCTCATGCAGGTGAGTCATTGTATTGTTGCTCCCTTGCTGGAGAATGGCTGTTCATGAGCTGTTTCACACCCTGCCTGGCACTGGTTACTTTCCTTGCTTCCTTGGTTGCCTCTGAGGAGCTAATATCTGATTGATTCCCCCAATTTATAGCATATTTTCATGACAACCATACAACATAATTCTCATAACTTCATATGCATTAATGATACACATATTCAGGCTGGTTTTGTATTGTGTTATTGGAATGAAACCCCTGGATATTGAACCCGGCCCTTGTTGCTGCCAACTCTTTTGGGCAGAAGGGTTACACATATATAGATAAAGAAATGACTTTCAGCAGATCACAATCTTTCCCCTGATAGGTTACAAGGCATGCTTTATGTGTAAGATCACGATTATATAAAAACAAGGAATATGGGGGATCCAACAAGCTCCCCAAAGGTACACAATGTCACAACCTCTGCAAGATTTAACATTCCTGTTTATCCCATCCCTCACATGTTACTTCATCCCTGTTCTATAGTCTCTCTTCTTCAGCAAAACAGCCTGTTATGCCTCCCCAGGTGCCGGAATACTTTCAGTTTCACCCCCGAGAGCTTCTGTGATGCAGTTACTTGTTGACAGTACAAACATTTTTGGCATGCTGCAAACTGAAAATAGATGATACTGCAAAATAAACTGAATTTAACAACAAAATAAGTAACAAAGAGCAGCACATGCACTGGCTGTGTTATGGAGTTTCAAATTTAATTTATTAAAACCCAATACTTTTTATTGTAAAGGAAACTGCTGCAGAATCCAGGAGCCCAGTGGCATAATCACGGTTCAGCTTGCTGTGGAGTACATGGAGGCTTAAATACTCTCAGGGCAATGCAAAGGGAAACTTGTTCTGCCCCTGCTACCCTTAAATGTGTGGGAAATCAAATGTTATTCTCCAGATCTGTCAATCTTGTATCTTTCTTATTCAGTGAGGAACAGGTCTTGCGCCTGCAGAGGGTTCCCTGGTAGAAGATCTGGTGTATTTGCATAATGCATAAGGGGTGACTGCAGACTTTGGGAGGATGCAGCGTGCATGTGTAACCACCAGCATCTTAGCCAAAACACCAGCAACTGAACAGGGGCCACCCCAAAGCTTAAAAACCAGGAGCTGCCACAGCCTGAGCTAAAGAGCCGAGGCGCTCCAGCTGCGGCTGCAAAAGATTCAAATCTTCTGCACATCAGGCACTGAAGAGGATCTGTAAGATGCACTTAATGTGCACAAAGCCCTTTTCTATGGGGGCTCCTGTGCAGCCGTGTAAATAAGCAGATAAGTATACGTCTCAGAATGAGGTAGGCCATAAAATTCACTACCTCACTGATCCTCTGGTTCTCTTCCCCACAGAACAGGTTAACAGGTAATAAGGTTTCCCAGCACATCTGCTCAGCTCCCATGACATGGTTTTTGGGGAGAGGGGGAGCCCTAAGGAAATTAATAAAAGAGGGAAAATGTTCTGTAGTTTCATGATTTAAAAAAAAAAAAACAACCCTTTCCATGTCTCTGCATTTAAGATTCAAAATCTCTGGGAAATTTTACTCCTTGAATCAGCATCTGGGAAGCCTTGAGGAAGTCAGAATTCACTAACAACTACACTTCTAAACACAAGTTGTTCAGCCATGCAGCAAGGGGCTCATTCTGCCTACAACAGCATCACTGTATGTGGCTTTGCTGAACACTCTGTGCCTGGGAGTAGTGAGGCCGTCAAGGGCATTGCTAATAATGGAAGACTCTCTGCTAAAGCTTTGACTCTTTTAGACCCAGCGCAAACAAGGAAGCAAGAGTAATATTGATGCAGCTGCACAAACAATGGACAAAAGTTACCACTGCCAATACAGTTTCCCCTCTGGAGGCAGGTGGAGGAAGAACTGCATTGGAAGTAATTAGTTTTGCAATGGAAAACAAATCAATTGCAAAAGCAAATTTTCAATCATCTGTCTAACACAATAACAGGGAGTACAAAATTGATTTTGTTTTCAGGTTTTATTAGTCTCTGGTCAGGTGGGATTATTCTTGTCCAGAAGGTGACAACCTTAAGTGAGTAAGGACATTGCTAGTTCCCAGCCCCATATCCTTCAGAGGTTCATTTTCAAGGTACTATGCGTGTATTTAATCATCTAACTCCCAGGGTTGGTCTACACTGGGGTAGGGGGAATCGACGGAAAATACGCCAACTTCAGCTACGTGAATTACGTAGCTGAAGTTGGCGTATGTTCGGCCAACATACCTGCCGTCCTCATGGCAGCGGCGGTGCACTCCCCCGTCGACTCCAGCTTGTGCTTCGCGGCAAGCTGGAGTTCAGAGTCAACAGGGGCACCGTTGGCGATGTTCTAAAATATCATTGCGCCATTAGTAATGGATTGGTTTTCAAAGATGCAGGTGCAGGGAACTCACTAAGGCCCTGATTCAAGAAAGCATCTCTTCAGGACAGCATTTAGACACATGCATAAATCCCACTGAGGCATGTGCTTAAAGTTAATGTTTAATTTTAACGTTTAACAGTAATGATGTTTTGGAAGATTTAATGAAATGAGGAAACATATGGGGTGGATCAGAAGACTGGTAATTGATTATACAGATCTTTCCACTCTCTATGTCAGTTCAGCTGCATCCGGCGGGTAGTGAAGACATATCCCCAGTGACTGTGGCCTCCAAGTCAGGGAAAAGCTTAAGCAGTATCTTTAGTCCATCTCAATTCAGGACAGAATATATTTATTTTTAGATTTTAGTATCAGATAAAAGATACCTATCAAAGGCTCTTGATGCCCTAGCACACCACTAACAATAGAATTGTATCTCAGCAGCATTAAATGATTAAGTCAACAGGAGCACCCTGAGCCTGCCACCTACAAAAATACCTTTCTACCCCATCATCATCATCTAGGAAGCACACGCTCAACCTTCAAAAACCCAGCTAAACAGGTCTCTTTGCCCAGAATTCAGAGTCAGAATGCAGCTGAACTGACATAGAGGGTGGAAGGATCTGTATAATCAATTACCAGTCTTCTGATCCACCTCATATGTTTCCTCATTTCATTAAATCTTCCAAAACATCATTACTGTTAAACGTTAAAATTAAACATTAACTTTAAGCACATGCCTCAGTGGGATTTATGCATGTGTCTAAATGCTGTCCTGAAGAGATGCTTTCTTGAATCAGGGCCTTAGTGAGTTCCCTGCACCTGCATCTTTGAAAACCAATCCATTACTAATGGCGCAATGATATTTTAGAACATTTAATATGATGAGAAAAGAACTGGGTGGGACAAAAGACTGGTAATTGATTACACAGATCCTTCCCCCCTTAGGTTCAAATCCAGCATAGGATTTTACTGATCTCAGTCCACTTCTCATGGGATAAGTGTCCATGCCATACAAACTTGTATTAACTGGAAGTGTGTTTGGCAGGTGGGTTGAGAGTCCCAGGATTGAGTGGGGTCAGGATCAGAAGGCAAACAATGCATAAAACAATTGTTTTATTAAGGAGTTGCTGTTATGACTCCATAGTAGCAACTCCTTAATAAAACAATTGTTTCTCTTTAAATTTGCCTCCAACATGGAAATATGGATCAGCTTTGAAAGGCTTTTATCAACCCATTAAAAATTAACTCCTTTTTTATAGATTAGGCAATTTGTAATATGAATATCTTTGCATTATTAAAAAAACCCTAACCTTATGTGAATACATTCTTTTTCCACTGGTCAACAGGGAGCTTTGATGAAGCGAGATACAATTTAAATGGGTTATTATTACTTCCTATGTCAATATTTTAAAGTAAGATACCTTAATGTCACATCCCTGAATTCAAAAATGAAGAGGCTTCAGGGCATCAATGCCAATGAATGCTTTTAAATAAAGCTGAGTCTAGGATGTGCCCTGAACGGAACACACATCATTCAGCATGATTACCTACCCCCACCCCATGCCCCCCCGAAAATAGCTTTTTGCAAAGACTTTTACAAGGCAAAGCAAGAGGCTAGCTATACTCAGAGGCAAATATTCAGTGTTGTTGGAGCCATGTCACTCCCAGGGATATTAGAGAGACAAGGTGGATGAGGTAATATATTTTATTGGAGCAACTTATGCTGGTCTCTCTCACAGACAGAAGTTGGCCCAATAAAAGATATCACCATACCTACCTTGTCTCTTTAGAGGCAGATATGACAGTGTTGAGCCAGTGCGGTTTCAGTCCGATATTATAATATTTACATCACTGACTGAAAGTATACATAATACCATCATCCCTGTGCCAAGTGGTAGCAGATAGGCTCCAATTAAAGGAGAAGACAGTGACTACAGAATTTGATTGTTTTTAATGTAACCTGCTTTTTTACACACATCCACCAGGCCTGTAACAGAGGTGGTCACAGACAGCAAGCAGGCAAGCCCCTCTTGCAGGGATCTCAGCCCATTCAACAACATCCTGTTCCCAGGAAACAACTCAAGAATTGACTCTAGTTAGAGAGATTAAAGCAGATATCAAACTCCCTTGCTATTTGCGACAGTGCCCTCAAAGAAACGGTATTAGAAAAACACATTTCTTCCGGGACTAAAAACTCTCTCACATGATAAGAAAAAGAACTTATAAGACTATGTGTATTAGTACCTTTGGTGACCTCCGCCATAAAAATACGATCAGTATCTACTGAGACAAATTATACTCTCTTCAGAATCAGTCTATGAAAGCTTGAATTACCATTAGGCTCTAATCCACTTTATCATTAAAAAAATTAATTTGAGGAAAAAATTAATTTTGAGAAATGACTTGCCTAGGACCCATGACTGCCAGTGAGAATAGTCATGTGACTCAGATGTAAGCTCAGAACTCGGCAAGAAGTCTTTCATTATTCTTCCTCAGATTTGTAACTCTTTCAAATAACCTAGCTGAAAATTGGAGCATTAAATAGTGGAAACTTTATAAACCTTTGAAACTGTCATTAAAAGATATAAAACAAAGAGTAGACTGAAGAGTAGCTAAAAATTAAAGACAGCCTCCAATTGGAACCCGGGATTTGAATCCTCTGGAAATTTGGAGAACAAGGAACATATGCCTACTTTTAGGATATAAACCAGCTTTCTGCCTGTAATCAATGGGACTGCAGTTACTCAGCCTTGAGTCAGGCAGTTTATCAGTTGTCTTTCTTCAGGGATTATCTGAACACTCTTTCCTTACAGGCAGCAACTCGATTTGCAGTGTTGCAAGCCAACAGCAGGTTAATTATAGGGAAATTATAAAGTTCTCTCTGTCCCAATTTTTCCTTTGTTGTTAACCTGCACAGATCACCCGCATGATACAAGATTTGCTATGCTACAGCTGGACATCTTTTGCAATCTGGTTTAGTCCTCAATTCAAACAGAACTGAGAAACACCTGGGAGTAAATTGTGTACATGTATCATTAGCAGATCTTAGCAGAAAAATGGTTCTCATTACTTGTGTTCTTGGCTCAGCCCTGGAGAGCTGGCATGTCCAACACCTAAAACAAGCCTTTGCTCTGAGTTTCTTTTCAAAATATTTTTAAAATGTAGATTTTCACTAAGGTTTAGCATATTTACCTACCCAGAGAGAAGTGTATAGGAAATGTGTAAATATGTTTCTAATTTCAAAGGGTAAAAGTGATTTTGCAGTTAAATGGGACATATTCCACCTTCTGGTTATATAATTCAGCAGAAAGAGAGAGCACTGGCTTCAAAATATGGGTTCCCGTTTACATGGCTGTCTGGTTAAGCAGTAATTTCCCTAATTCCCTTTCTTAACCAGGGCTCGATTAACCTATTGGGCAAACCTACACTTCGGGGCCCTGCCTTGTTGGAGAAGGAAGCAATTTCTTTATCCAGGTTCCTTCACTTTCTTTGGTTCTGTTGGAAATGGCATAAATAAGTCTCAGTTATGCGTGAGGATTATCTCTGCCCACTCTTCCACTGGTGCGGATCTGTGTGTAAATGGAAGAAGGTTCACTTACTTGAGTGGTGTTGCAACCCCTGTGCCAGATCGCAACACAACTCTCTCAAGTGAACATCTTTCAGTTTGCATGAAAATGCACATTGGTAAAGACAAACACAAAAGAACCAACCCCGCAACAACAAATATCTCCTGCTCCCCCAATATTTGGGGCCTGGGCACATACCGAGTTCACCTATGCATTAGTCTGGCCCTGCCTTTATCTACCATATTTATTCCCCCTTCTCTGCAACCCATAAAGCTGAAACAAGGATTCCATTCTCCAAAAGCAACAGCAATATGCACAAGCAGTATAGATAGCTTTCTGAATGCCAATTAGATAGATGAGAGAGGTCCAGTAAAAGCTGTTTGCCTTCCCTTCTCTCCCATAAACCCCGCTGAACCATCCACAAGATCCAAATTGGCTTCTTCAAAGACACCGCTGTCAGTCTGCCTCACTGAAAAGATCCTTTGCCCGTGATATTTCATTATTGGTTACAAATCCCCAGCTGTTTCCCCATTCAATAGTGCTGTGCTTCTTTCCTCATTCGTTACAAGACTATTGGCTGCAATGAACACTGCTACATGAAACTGATTTTACCAACTGTGAGCATAGGATAGAGAGGCAGGAGGAGAGAACAGACTTTCCTCAGAACTGTAAGATTTTATTCCTAGCCACCCGGAGAAAAGGAGGAACCTGGGAAGCACAGGGTTAAAATATGTCCTGTTCATGTGGACGTAATAGGGAAAGGTTTTGAGCTTTAAAGGGCTTATAACTACAAATATAAATACCCCTTGAGGCAACAGAGAATCAATCTAGTACTAGGCTAGGGCAGGAACGGAAGAGCCTCACTGCCATCACTGGCTGTTTTTTCTTCCCCCTCACATCCAGGAAATCTCACATCTGGCCACAGGCGAGCACCATATGTTGCCTTTTAGGCAGAAAATAGAGTAGAAACTCAGGAAGGCCTGAAAGAGGCTCTCTAGCAGTTCTAGCAAGTAGAGATCCCAATGTTACAAGGGTCTGAAACATTACCCAAGACTGCTTCTTCTTATCAATTATTTATACAAAGCCACAAAAGCACACAGCACTCTATAGTTGGCAAATGGTGCCAAGATATTGATAGTTCCCGGGCTAAAATGGCTTACAAGCTTATGCTCTAGCCCCCAAAGACTTAAGCACCATAGCACAATTTTGTGCACATGAAATTCAATTAGTCTAATTCACAAAGTTACTTGCACATACACAAAGTTACTTATGTCTTTAAAGGATCAGGCCCTAAGGCCCAATTCTACTCCCAAAATTAGTGGCAAAGTTGGCATTTACTTCAGGGGAGGAGGAGCAGGTGCTGAAGGCATAAGCAACATGAAACAGGATAAGACAAGATTGGATATGAAAAAGAAAACTTTTCAAGCAGCCTCCAATCTTCACAATATTTGGGATTTAGGGGGAAATGGAGCCGTGGGAAGAGATTAGTTTTGCTGCTGAATGCAGTTTAGTGGCATTTAGAAAGACGATAGACGATTGCTTCCATTAGCGAAAAGATGACTAATGCCACAAAGCTCAAGCCAAAAAACAAACATACAAACTAAAAAGACAGCTTCATTACAAAAGGACATTTCTGCTCTTTTCTTCATGGATTGAAGAGGACAAAATATCATCAACATGCACTTGACACCCCCTCCTTTTTATCTTTTAATAAATACACAGGGTTTAAAAAATTATTATTACATACTGAATTCAGAAACACTAATCATTAGATTAAAAAATTAGTAAGAAAATAGATAATGGCATGAATAGGCTGAAAAGGGATTCATTTTGGGAATTAATTTACAATGCTGAAAATATAATTACCCACTGATTAACACATTTTCCCCTCTCTCTTATGGACATTTATTTTCAATTTATTAATTTCAATGCTCATTATACCTTGATTACTCTCTCTTTTGGGAGGAAATAAGATTTGAAGTGCCTTCTATTTTTTCTCTCTTTATTGTTTCCCATACAGTAATTGGGATTTGACACATACTTTAATCCATTTGTACTTTCCACCTTTTGAGCTTCTATTCTGAGTTGATTGTATTGGGGGGGATGGGAGACATTTAAGGGCACTTGGTTGCAAATCAGATGCTGAATGACAAGAGCCTATTTAAAGTGGTACTAGCATCTATCTGCTCTTGGAGGCTGGTAGTGCTCTTGGGGGTTGCCAATGTACTGTATACATCAAGGCAGGAGCAAACTTGGAGCCTAGCCATAAAACTGCTAAAGTTTTAGGTAGTTTTTTTTTTTTTTTTTTTTTTTAAGGTAGTGTCATTTTACTGCTTCGAACAAATTATTCCTTGCCCTAGTCTAATCTAATCACATTTGTCAACCCACACTTTTAAAGTCCCCTTCACTGTAGTTTCTAGATACTGAGCATGTAGTAAAAGAAGAAGAAAAAGAAGTCTATCAAGAGCGGACAGTCCGTTTTCCATCCTAATTCTTTTGGTTTAATTATCAGCTAACCTTGGGCAAGTATCCTGGTTTTTCTTATACTCCACTTATTTGGAAATGCTTTCATGAAGTACTCAGCATGACTTGAAGATGGGTAGGATATTCTGTTGCTGGATCACTGGGGCAGGCTTTGAGTAGGCAGTTGCAAAGGCCCTTCTTTCACCTTCCTCAGGCTCTGCTAGCTGCAATGAAGGATGGAGATCTTGCACTTGTGCCTGTCCCATTTAGTAGTTTTTGGTGACTACCTGGACCTTGAAGTCAATACAGTACCGAATCAGGACCAATTGGTAATTATACAAATAAGCAGATAGGATTTTTCCCTCCCTAGCCCTATGCAGTTAGTGTTTGGCTTGTGCAGTATTGGCATCTCCCCTAACATTCAAAATGTCATAAGACTGGCTTAAAAGCCATGACATTTTTAAAACAAATATTTTTATCTTCTCTATTCTGAGCCTTATGCATACACTCACGTTACATTTTCAAGCTTTGCAACCATGAGGGCTAAAAGCTATTTTTTTCAAAGATGAATGTGGAGATCCTCACATGATTCTAGCCACTGGGGCTTGACTTAAAACATCACACGTTGCAAGTCCCATAATAAAATCATGACAGTTGGCAATGTCCTGTCTCTAGAAATGACTTTTTCTATTATAATTTATCCTAGCTATTATAACTGGATTATTCTCATTAGTTATATAAATTCTTATCTGATGAAGTGGGTTATATCCCACCAAAGGTTATGCCCAAATAAATTTGTTAGTCTCTAAGGTGCCGCAAGGATTCCTCGTTGTTTTTACTGATACAGACTAACGGGGCTATCACTCTGAAATCTATGAATACTTAGTCCTTTACTGAATCCTGCTAAGCTCTTTGTCTTGCTAATATCTTGGGGATGTGAGTTTCACAGGTGAATTACATGTTGAGTAAAGCAGTGTTGTCTTTTAGTTTAATTAGCTGTTCACTTGTTCTTGTTTCCTGTGAAACAGTACAATAAGAGCACCTGACTGACCTCAGTACCATTCCTTTTGTATTCTTTTTGACATAAGAACAGCCACACTGGCTCAAACCAATGGTCCATCTAGCCCAGTATTCAGTCTTCTGACAGTAGCCAATGCCAGGTGCTTCAGGGGGAATGAACAGAACAGGCAATCATCAAATGATCCATCCCATCATCCTCTCCCAGCTGCTGGCAAACAGAGGCTAGGGACACTCAGAGCATGGGGTTGCATGCATCTCTGACCATCTTGGTTAATAGCCGGTGATGGACCACCAAGAAATAGAGGTTACTGGAAGTGAATAAAGTTGTAAATAGTCTGATATACTATTTGGGGAAACAGAAACAAAGATGTTTTAGACTAAACTCCCCTGTATCTTACATGGTTTGGAGGGAATGAAAGGCAGGGCAATAATTTGGACCTTAGTGACTTGTCCAAAACCGCAGAGCATCAAGGACAGTATTAGAAACCATGGGTTCAATCCTGGCCCCATTGAAATCAGTGGGAGCATCCATACTGACTTTGTTAGCAGCAGGACTGCACTCCATTAGTTTCTGGTTCTGTGCTCAAACTACCAGACTCTCTCACTCAAGAAATCAATTTTCTCTCTCTTGAGAGCTTCTTATTCAGTTTAGGTAAATTTTTCAAACAGGCTTATGTGACTTAGCATTCTTTTCAAGAGTAAAATAGGGACAGATTTTTCAGATGTATTTAGGCATCATAAGATGTAGATAGAAGCCTGGGGCATTTCTACACTTACCAGGGATCAATGCTGCAGTGATTGATGCACCAGGGATTGATTTAGTGGGTCTAGTGAAGACCTGCTAAATTGACTGCAGATTGCTCTGTTGTCAACTCTGGTACTCCACCAGAATGAGAGGCATAAGTTGAGTTGATGGGAGAGTGTCTCCCGACGACCCTACATGATATAGACTCAGCAGTAAGTTGACCTAAGCTATGTTATTCATGTAGCTGGAGTTCTGTACCTTAGGTCATCTTACTTCCATAGTGTAGGTAAGGCCCTAGTGAGATTTTCAAAAGTACCTAAAGCAGGTTAGGGAGTTAAGCACCCAATTGTCTTAGGTGCTTTTGAAAATCCCACTGGGTTTCTACCTAAACCTTAATATACCTAAATACCTTTGAAAATCTGGCACGTAGTTGCCCATTGACTGTCAAGGAGACTTAGGAGCCTAACCCACTTTTGAAAATGGGACTGAAGCTCCTAAATTACGTATGCATTTTTGAAAATATGTTACCCTTCATCTATGAACACTGGTGTAACATGAGATGGGCCCCACAAAACCCCAAATCCAAATGGCCCCAAACTTTGAAGAAAGTCGGATCTAGATCCAAATTTTCAAACTGAGGTCTATCTCTATTTCTCTGATGGCCTAACTACAACTAAAAGGAAGGTTGTGTGATGAACATTTATCAAGTGGGGAATGGAATTCATTCTCTCAGGGAAAGTCAACAATCTTTTGAGCAGACACTTAACATGCATGTGTCTAGGTGTGAGTGCATCTCTCAAGAAATAATCTTCCCTTTTTTTCAAAACATTTTCTTCTATGCAGTGGACCCATTTCTACGTTCAAGCCTCTACATATGACTTCCTCCTCCTTCCACTGCAGATGTCTTCCATAAAGATGTTCTTGTGGATGGAAATGTGAGAAGGTGTATAGGTGAATATTTATAGTATCATTATCGGTTGTTATTTTTACTGGGGAAAAAAAGCTGAAATTGGCATTTTGAAATGCTAAATATAAGCTTCAGATGAGGCATGTAGCTCAGAGATTAATCTACTCCTTTCCAATGTTCGTTACCCAATCAGATTGCCTCCTTGGTATAAATAATTTTAATTAAGCAATTCTACCTTCTGTAGCAGCTATTACCAGAAGATAATTGACTGCATTAGTAATGAAATATTTTGAGGATGCTAAACAAACAGCTAGGTTAATTATCTGGCAGTAATGCTTGTTATGGAAGTGCAACACTGGCCATCCAAGTTTCCTTTTTGTTCCCCTGCAGTACCCTTTCAGTAAATCACTGTAATATCCGTGACTATATATTGTATTACTGCAGTAGGTATATGCAACTGAGGAAAACAGGAAGCCACCAAATGGCCAGGAGTACATAGAAACCAATATGCAGAAAAGAGGACTTATCGCTGTTTTATTCACCTGATAAGTTCCATTAATTTTTTCTCCTACTTTAATTGGAGAGTTAATATCTAAATTCTGTGTTTATGTACCAGATTCACCCAACAGCATAGATGTATTTTGATTAGATACAGAGTCCAGATGGTTGATGTTACCCAATATATAATCCCAGAGTGGATGTGATATTTTTAGTTTCACTCCACGTCTGTTTTCACCTTCTCAGAAATATATCCATTTGCACTGAATTATCTGTTTAGATAAATGTCTCCATATCCCTCTCTGAACTGATCTATTTTTAATAAAACATGCTAAGATTATTTAATTTTAACCATGTTATTAAAAATAAATGATGATTTGTTTCTGCACAGGTAAAATTACCATTTCAGCTTCATAGCAAGATTTTGATTTTTGATACACATTTATTCTTAATAGTATTGAGTCAAGTTTATTTGACCTTTAACTTGGGAAAAGGTCAGGAGTTACTCTTTTAGTTTTGTATTTTTGCTAAGGCAGACTCCTAGCTCTGAAGCATGAAGAGTTTGCAAATGGAATATCTTGATTCCCAAGACCACAAGGTTATTCATGCCTTAATTTTAGCCTCACTAAATGTAGACCCCTGTGTTTTATGACAGGCTTAAAAAAAATCCAAATATAACTGCATTATGGGAACAACCAAATATTATACACTGGCATTTAGACACATGAACATCTTTCTCAACAACTTTAGTCAAGCACTAATTGTCTGTGTTTGAAAGTTCATGCAAATCAGATATTCCAGGTATATTTACATGGGTGGCGGGTTTCTGAACAGAAATCCTGTTTGTTAATGGTTTTGCTCTAGTAACTCAATTGCTCTGCTCCCAATTCAGATACCAACTCGTGATAGAAGAACCTTACAAGGTTCAGCTTTTCTATGGATTCATCTGAATCCCGTTGGTGTGGAAATTTATGCTAGAAAACTCATGAGAACAGATTTCATCGAGAGATCCCCAGCATATATTGGGTTGCATCAGAAATAGCATGAGACTAATCTTTCTTGTAATACTGTGCTAATTACATTTCCTCAGAAAGGGCAGGAGTGCAGAAAACTCTGGATCTGTTTTAATATAAAAGGCTCTAGAACTTTTCCAAAAGGTAAAAAGAAATGTTCTGGGTTCAAAATGTGGGTCAAGGATTCAGCAAACAAAGGTTACTCCTCAAGGACTGCAGTTCTTTGAAGGTGTTGCCTTACTGTATGCCTACTTGTGGGATGCCTGCCAAAGACCACTGATCTCTGAGAAACATTTGGAAATCAGAGTCTTTGCGAGGTGTAGGAATGCCCTGAGGTTGCACTAAATATTTGATGAGGACATGATGAAAGGAGGGGGTAGTATGAATATGTATTAGCAACACTCCTGAAGAAATACAGCTACTCGTGAGTACCCTCTGTGACGGAGTCAGTCCAGAAGGGTATAAGAGAGTGCTGGAAGGCAGGTATATCAGCCTCAGGATATGCAGGTCCCTGTTCCCTGGATAGCCAAACAAAGGCTACTCCAGGCCAATCAAGACACCTAGGACCAATTAAGAAGCTTCTAGAAAGCAGAAGAAATAGCTAGCCTGATTGGGACACCTGAAGCCAATCAGGGACTGGCTGAAACCAGTTAAAAACCCTCCCAGTTAGTCAGGTGGGGGTGGGTGTCAGGAGCTGTGGGAGGAAGTTATGCTGTTGGTGAGACTGAGTGGTGGACAACATATCATACGCAAGGAAGGAGGCCCTGAGGTAAGGGTGAAATGGAGTTTGAAGAAGTGGGGACTGCTGTGGGGAAGTAGCCCAGGGAATTGTATTGTGTTTTACACGACCCAGGGAATTGAATTGTATTGTGTTTGTATCGTGTTATAGTGGATAAAAGATCAGCCATCTCAGCTGATACTATTAGGGTCCCTGGGCTGGACTCCGGAGTAGAGAGAGGGCCCAGGCTCCCCCCTTTCTGCCTCCCCTAATTAGTTACTGAGAAAGGGAGGTCACTCTGGGCCTAGATGAGTTTCTGAGGCTCCTAAATCTGCCAGGAAGTGCAGGACCCACAAATACAGACTCGGAACTTTGTCACCTCTCTTTCTCTGAGATGGCCTCTGATTATCTCCAGTTGTGTGAGTCCAGTGAACAAGTGCAACTCCAAAGAAGGTGGGCTGAGGAGTTCTAATTAAACAAGGATTGCATAACTATCTTCCCAAAGCCTAAGAGGCCACAGTGCCTCTCACAGACTTAGATGCTACAGTGATGGATACTGGAACTGGTTTTTCAGTTCTGGGGTGGGGTCCCTGACTTGCCTAGCTTTGACGCTAACAGGAGCTACTCTGCCCTTACAAGAAGCAGAAGGTCCACAGGTCCAGATCCTACAGATCCAGGGACAGGGCCTCAAAGGCCTCCTTAATAAAGGGGATAAAGGTCTTTCATTGTTCAGTATGTAGGTTGGAAGGCCCCATGGAGCAGGTCCTCAAGGCATCAATTCTGAAGCATTTAGAGGAGAAGAAAGTGATCAGGAACAGTCAGCATGGATTCACTAAGGACAAAGCCTATCCCAGGGCAATCAGTCAACAGCCCAATTCTTAGATCCCCTGAAGCTCCCAACTTACAGGCAATCATTTCTCTCCCTCCCGCACCCATTCGTGGTCTCCTCTGGTCCCATCCCTACAGCAATGTTATGGAGGGTTAATGTAGGCTGTGGTGGGGCGACTGCCCCACTCCTGCAGAACAGGGGGTTAAGAGAAGCAGTGCTAGTCTGATTGGGGAAGCAGCCACAGCTGTGGCCAGCTCAATCAGGGCCCAGTTGGCCCTTATAAGAGAGCTGGGGGCCAGGAGCTAGAGGAGTCTCTCTCCAGCCCTGGAGAGAGGACCTGACTGCCTGGGAGAGCAGGGTACCTCGGGGAGAGCAGTACTGGAGAAAGGCAAGAGGAGCTGAAGAGCTCCAGCCTGGCAAATTCCCCCAGGCTGCAGGCCTTGCTAAAGGCCAGAAAGATACTGGAGCTGCAGAGGTACAGTCCAGGGATAGGCAGAGTCAGCTGGTCCAACCACTTTTCCAGTGATGATTGGTTTTCAGACCGTAGTCTGCCCCAGTGAGTGGGGGCTAGATGATGACTGGCAGTAGCCACTGAGGCAAGGTGGATTTAGAGGGTTGGGAGTTCCCCTGGGAGGAGACCCCCAGAGTATGGGGACTGTGGTCAGAAGAACCCCAAGGTAAAGGGGCACCGGGATCAGGGAGGAACATGGGGCCGGTGGCAGGTGGCCTGCAGAGGGCACTCTGTATGCTGGAAAAGAGCTAATTCCCAGACAACCACTAGGAGGTGCTGTGCCGGTGAGTCTCGACCTTGCTACAAGACTGCGGTCTCCTATGACTCTTCTGTGAAGGAGCGAGAGACAAGAGTAAAAGCTAGTCATTGAGGGAGTGTAGCAGCCGGAGAACTCATTTACACAAACTCTCCACCTCCCTTCAGCAGCTATGAACTGACTTCAAGAGCTTAAAATCAGCTCTTGTTCAGAGCCGCTCTCTACATCTTGTTCCATGCCAGCTGCACCATCTCTGAGGGTTAGTCAGGTTGGTACACTGCCCTTATGCACAGAAGAAAGGGGCTTTGAAGCTCCTGAACTCTCCCATAAGAAAGGTCAGTATTTCACACTTGATCTTTGCTCCATTATCCCATCACCACCGCCATAACCTGATCTTCATCCTCAGGGTGGGTTGTGTGCTTGATTGTTTTTTGCATCCTGCCTGTTAGAGCCTCTCTAGCACCTCTAATGGCTTCCTTTGCAGTTTGTTATATTCCTGTATGCTTCAGCATGTGATTGGGAGCAGAAGGCATTTCATACAAAGGCTTCTCCAAAGATACGTCAACTGTCACTTTCACCGAGTTTACTCAGGATGATTGAAGCACTTGGGAGAAGAAACAGGGTCATCTGCTCTGACTTTAAAACCTGAATGTGGAATTTACTTGTTCCAATAAATATTCCAATAGCTTGTCTATACTAAAAGGGAACCAAGCCCAAATATGATTTCAGAAAGAGAGAGAGTTAACAAATGATTCTCCGAGATTTGAGAGAGCTCAGCTCAGACATGTGCACAATCATGTGACTGTTTCTTTGAGCCTTCTCCAAATATATCTGAATGTCTTGGATATGCAGAACTGGCTCAGAATACTCTTAACAGCCTTGTTTGAGGCAATGCTGACACTTCCACTTGTGAACAGAGCTGGGGAACAAAAGCAGCCAGGAAAACAAGTTAGAGGAACTTGGCCAACCTTTCCTGGACCAGATTTGGTTTGCATTTAAGGTGAAGGCTAACAGCAATATTTAGTTTGCCCTTTCCTTAGTTCACCATGGCACTACTTCCCAGACAGCATCTTTGGCCACATAGCCAGGCAAAAGTCTAGATTTGTGAAGCCCAGATTGTTGAGCTATGAATCAAGGAGAAGGAAGAACCAGATGCCAGTAACTTGTAGGCAGTTTCTTGTCCACTCCAATAGTGTAATCATTAGCTGGCAGCTCTTACACAAACACACTCTGCTCCGTTCCTTTGGAGAATGTGGGCGTGTATATGCAAAAGCACAGTTTTGCACTCAGTCTCCTCTTGTGTAATGGAAAACTTCATGAGGAGTATGAACGAAAAAGAGTATTGATCCTACAGTTCTACAAACACAGCATTGTTTGAAAGGATATTATAGATTTGTACCTTTTAAGCCCAGAAGAGACCACTGGATCATCTAGTCTGACCTCTTGTATATCACAGGCCATATAATTTCATCAAGTTTTTGCTGAATTGAGCCCAATAACTTGTTTGACTAAAACATATGTATATTATGCACCATCCTGGGAGTCAGAGGTTTTCAGTCTAGGGTCAGGACCCTTATAAAGGGTTTGCTGGCTTTTTTAAAGTTTCTTCCAACCTACCCTTTGAGTGGTAGAGTACAGACCTTTACTTCCCTTTGCCCTAAATAGATATGGCTATTTGCAGTTGTGAGAAGCAACAAGCCAGTGTGTTTTGCATCCCACAGGTCACCAATGCCACAAGGATGGATGTGTTGTAAACACCTAAGTAATATCAACATGTGTTGATTTCAATTTGCATGGAAAAGTGTTTATACTGTTTTAATTACCACCTGATTCCAGCGTGGTCTGAGGGTGTGTCTACAAGACAATCACAGCTCCTGTAGATGTACCCGAGTTAGCTTTCATCTAGCTAATTCAGGTATAAAAAGCAAAAAAGCTGCAGCACAGTAATTACTCAGAGTTCCAGGAGTACCTGTACAGCCAGCACTGAATCCATGCTGCCTGGGCTTCACTGTTTGGGTACTCAGGCTAGCTAGATTACACTTAGCTCCGGTATGTCTTCTCAAGCTGCAATTGCACCATGACTGCAGCATTGACTTACCCTAAGCTTTGAGATCACCCATGTTGAACTGACCTGAACATTAAAACAGCACAAAGTGGACACCAGCTAGGTCTCCTTGAAGAGAACTCAAGATATTTCCATATCATCTGCAAATAACAGAGCGTTCAGGTTTCTGCTGCATATGGTGACACCAAGTAAATGCCAGAACAAACAACCGGCACTTTGTAGTCCTGGGAAAACCTAAGCATATTTCACAGCAGAATAAAATGAAGCAGCACAGCAGTAAGACCAAAGTGTCACAGAAGAGAGACAGACAAACGACAAGAAGCTAATGTATTTGCCACTATTCCTTAGTTTCATCTGAAAACAAATGGATTCCAGTCAATTATGAAAATAAAGAGAAGGGAAGAAAGCAGCTCTGGGGTAAGAATGTGTCTCAAAACTGCATCTCTCTATTAGTTCTCCGCATCACTGACAATGATCTTTTCATGTGGCTGCTACAAGACAGCTAGAAAAACAAAGCTTCTCTGGTGCTGTCAGGAAGGTTGAGAATAATGCCCCTGGACATATGTAAAAGAACATTTTAAAATTTCCACAGTTTACCTATATGTGGATGAACTGAGCATTGAACTGGGTTACACAAATAATGCTGTGTTCAAAATGAACCCACTGTTTTCGGGTGTGATAGGAGAGAAAGACAACGGAAAGGGAGAAAGGTGGCAAGAAGTAAAAAGGTGGGTTTGAACCTCAAATTAGTGTGGCGGTCTGGATTCCTTCCCCTCAAAACATGCTGTAGGCTATTAAGGAATCCTGTCAAGAAGTTATTCTTCTTTTCACTAAGCTTCTCTATTTTTGTGGATGCAGGCCTGCTAAAACCCAGACAGCTCTAACCCCAAGTTTTGCCCTCTCTCTTGTGGGTACCTCAGAGTACAGCTGTTAAGAAATTGGGATTTGGCCTCTCCCGCTCCTTCCCCCCCTCCCAGGCCCCCACAATGAAAAGTTTCAACTTTTCCACAAAGAGAAAGAAAGGGGGGGGGGAACATTTTCTGCTGAAAACTGAAAGTTCAGTTTTTGATTTACAATGGAAAGGTTTTGGTTCTTGGACCTTTATTATTATTCAAAACTCAATTTTCCATAGAAAGCAGATGCTGTTCGTGAAAAATCGTGTCCAGTCAAAAGCCAAATTCACCACAGAAAAACACAGTTTTAATAGCAAATATTCTGCCAGCCCTACCCCAGAACATGCAATATTTCCACTCAGAAAAGTGTTTGGTGCCGAGCAGAGGGATTATCACAGCTGTTGACCATTGCAACTTTACAACAACAACAACAAAAAAAGGGTATAAGAGGGGCTGGGTGTGCAAAAAACTTTTCCTTCCTAAATCTCAAAGATTTTCATTGTATTATGGACTTACTGGGTTTTCACTCTGAATAAATCAGTTTGAACAGCTCTAGTTGAGCAGCAATCAATGTTGTTGGCAAAGAATACAATACAACTCACCCACTTAGTCACAGGTATGTCTCCTGCAAAATGACTACATGCATCAGTCTCTCCCTCCAATCCTCCACATATCCTTGAAGATCCCAAAAATAGTTTGGCCATATGGAGTTGTACTGGACCTGTTTTTCACAAAGTACGTGGGAATGGCCATGCACAATACTCTCTTTAGAACTGTGTAAAAATCTGAAACATCCTGCATAAACGATAAAAGGAAAAAGAGCTTTGAATGTTCAAGTACAGTCTGAATCACCATAATAGACCATTTCCATCCATAGAGAAGCCTCCTTTTCAAAAATGTGCTATTCCAAAGCGAAAAACCCCCACAAGCAATAACTCATTAGATTGCAGCTTTTATTAAACTTGGTAGAAGTCATTTAGGTCAAACATAAAAAGAATGTTGTAAATCAACTCTGACAAGACACTGTAATTCAAGTAATTGCTATTCTCTTGCTACTTATTGTCCATATTTCATTTCCAAAACTAATAAGTTTGAGCCCAATGCATCTTTGAGAACTTGTGACAAAGTGAGGATTATGTTCTTCCAAGTAGATGCCACAGTTCTGCCGTACCCATGTTCCAGATACCCCCTAAACATCACATTCCAAACTACGTTATCGAAAACATGGTGACTTAAAAAGTATTAATCATGCAAATAAGATTAGTGATGGAGAGAGGGAATGGCTCTGAGCACAGGTAATTGACCAACAGGTGACTGGTTTGAATCTAGACCAGCTTGGTAGGCACAGAAAGTCATTGCCCATCTGATCCCTATGAGGAATGAGTTGATGGTCTCAATACACTTCTTATGGGATAAGTTGGAACATTCATCTTCAGGTATCAAAACTGATTACCAGGTTAGTGCACCAGGTAATTTTAATAGGAAAGTTACCAACCTTATAATTATTAGAAGCTAGTTACCAGGAAACTTCTGAAGTTTGAGCTACCATTCGCTACCTGATCACCATAGCTTAACTATACTGCCTCTCTAGACTTTTTATTCTGAGCTGCAGATTATCTATTGCCTGTGGAGGTTTTAAAGCCTCTTCAGAAAGGATCCAATCACACATGATATTAACAGTTAGGACTGACTTTATTCTAGGAAAAAAGAAATTGTTTATTTCACTCAGCCAAAATGATAGCTTACAATGCTCATTACCATAAAAGCTCCTTATTTCTTAAAAACTTAACGGAATGCAATTTTTAGTCAATCATTTATTATACAGCAAAACCATTTGGAAGTCCCATTCCATTAAACACAGGAAAACATCTACTTGTTTTGTTTTTCATAAGATTCGTATATTTGATACAGAAATGCATATCTTAAACTGGCCCCAGGACTAATAATTGATAATCAGTACATTGTCTCCCACTCACTAGATTTAATTCAACCAAATCTGAGCATTTCAGAAAAAAGTAAATGCAATTCTTCAATAACATTAATTCTTTCAAATTAATGAGCATGAAATCGCTCTGTCTTCCTAATGCATTCGAGTCCTCAGTCATTGTTCTTCAAAAATTAACTGCACTGACGTTAACAGTGCTTTATACTGGAGTGAAAACTTAATGTGAGGAAGGATTTTCCCCCACTTAAGTTTTAGTTTCTTCATTCCCTTTTCCAATCCAGGGGTCTAAAGAGTTATGATAAAGGAGGGTAGATTTACAAGTGAAATCCTTATCTGCCTTCCAAAAGTCCTCAAAGGGAGTAGCTGTGAAGTAAACTTTACTTGCCAGCTGATTATTCCTGGCTGAGATTGGTGTGTTGTGTGTGCAAAACAAGAGCCTGATCTAATACCCATCCAAGTCAATGGAAAGAGGCATTGGATCCAACGCTAAGGAATGCCTTCCCTGCAGTCAAATGTGCAATTACAGCTCAGATAGACAGACCTGCACTAGCTTCAATCTACATAGCATGGTTAATAATAGTAGAGCAGTGGTCTTCAAACTGGGGTGCGCGGCCCCTGCAGCTGGAGGAGCTGGGCAGCTCCTCTGCAAGAGCCCCAGCGGCAGGAGGAGCTGGGTGGCTCCTCCTGCCGCTGGGGCCACCACAGCGCTTGCAGAGGAGCTGCCCAGGCAGCCTGGCTCGTACTGTCTTACTGGAAATCTGTGAGGTCTCCAATAAGGCAGGAGAAGCCGGTCTGCCCCAGCAGCTCCTCTGTAAGAGCCGCGGCAGCTCCGGCCAGAGGAGTCAAGTGCCGTGGCTGTAGCCCCGGCCCGGGAGCCAGGCTCCGCGGCTCAGACTCAGCCCCGGATGCCGCGGCTGAGGCCTGGCCACGGCTGAGGCCTGGCCCCAGGCGCCGCAGCTGAGGCCCGGCCCCGGGAGCCGGGCGCCGCGGCTGAGACTCGGCCCCGGGAATCAGGCGCCGCAGAGAGGACAAGCCCCAGGTGACAAGGAGGGGGGAAATTGAGGGGGGCAGTTGCGGAGGGAGTGGATGTATGGGGCGTGGCTAGGACTGGGAAGGGGCTTCCTCTGTGGAGGTCAAAAAAAATTTTCTACTAGGAGGTGCGCGGTCAAAAAAGTTTGGAGACCCCTGTAGTACAGAAGACAGTGAGACTTCAGCATGGGCTGAATAAACCAAACTGGAAGTCTGGGTGAATACTTAAATTTGTAGACTATCTCAGGTTCCATGCTGCTGCATCTTGACTGCTATTATTGGCCATGTTACTTAGATTAAAGGAGCTGCAATCAAACCTTCAACATACCCGCAGTGATGGGGGGTGAAATCCTTGCTCCACTCCAATCAAGGCGAATTTTGTCATTAACCTGAATGGAGGCAGAATTTCATCCCTAAACTCCACCCTTTGGCCTCTCAGTCTGAACCTTTGCCTCCTATTGGTCAGCAAGTGGTTACTGACAGTAGTACTCACAGTGCCTCTCAACAATCTCTGGCATTTCTCATGTTTCATCCTCACAAATACTAGGCTTAGCCATGCCTACATTATTTTCAAGAATTCTGCCTCCTCTTTACATTTTCACTCTCATAAATGCTATAACCAGCAGAGATCACCATCAAATAGTCTATTTTTGGTAACAATTACCACATGATACTATCAGAGATCAGTTTTTCCTATATTTAGACTAGGGAATATAGATGGTAAATTGATGGTATCAGTCTGGAAAATATTACATTTTTGATGATAACGGCAGTATAATATTCTGAGTTGGTTTCTTGCCTCATACCAACATGATCCATCTTAGTCACTAGCTACTAGCAAATATCAAACATGCCCTTCTTTAAAACAATGTTTTGATAATTGCTAAGTACTGCTACTAATCCTCCATTTAAATGTATCAGGTTTCGGGAATTTTGGTCCATTTGTGTATTAGTAACAGGAGTCATCCTGTTGCAACCCTACATAGGGACTGGTCTAGGCAGGAACTGCCTGAAGTGCTAGTCTCTGCAATGGGCGTGGGGAGCAATACTCTCTGCACCAGCCCGCAGAGTTGCCAAGGTGTAGTGTCGAGGAGTGTGATTAGCATAACAGAGGAGTTCTGACACGAAAGTACATTCCATTTCCAGGTCTCAGTCACATGATCAGGGAATCTAAGGCAACCTCTCACATGGCTGGTCCAGTATTCACTGACTACAGGGGCTTCTGTTACATGTCAGCAGAATCCATGCTGCACTCTACAGAAAGATATTAGGAAAAACTTTTTCACTAGGAGGGCGGTGAAGTACTGGAATGGGTTACCTAGGGAGGTGGTGGAATCTCCTTCCTTAGAGGTTTTTAAGGTCAGGCTTAACAAAGCCCTAGCTGGGATGATTTAGTTGGGGATTGGTCCTGCTTTGAGCAGGGGATTGGACAAGATGACCTCCTGAGGTCCCTTCCAACCCTGATATTCTATGATTCTATGAAAGAATGAAAGAAATTAAGTGTTCTGGAACACCTAAAGCTTAAGCTATAGGTTTTAAAGGGAGAGGGCCAGATTCTCAGCTGGTGTAGATTGGTGAACTTCACTGAAGTAAGTGGCACCACAATGATTAGCAGGATCCTCAGCTGGTGTAAATGAGAACAATGGAGTTGTCCTGATTCACATTTTCCTGAGGATTTGACCCAGAATCTAGCTGTCTGCACTTCAACAGCTTCAGGTACACATGTTACTGTACTGCCATGTAACATTAACCTGACTTATCATTTTCCCTCTTTGCCAGTCAAACATGGATGGAGGATGCCTAACAAAAATTAGATAATGCAGCATGACTAGCATCACAAGACTGATTACTCTGTTGCACTGCAGTTGCTGCTATTAAAATATTATGCTTGACATTAATACATTACACCTTTCAGACTAGTGTTCTCTAAATCAGACTGGTTTTAGCCAAGGGTATTTTTCCCCAAGAAAAAAATATGCACAGACAGTGTAATGAGCAGCACTTTTTTCCCAGATGCTCTAATATGGAATAAAGTCTGTGCAGTAATTATTATTGGGAAGTAAATGAGTTCCTTAAATTATATCTTAAATCACAAGTATATGGTATTTGAACTACAAAAATGCAAAATAAGCCAATATAATAGACATTTATATACATAGTGTGAATTTTGGCCAGCTTTTAGTATACTGTTTTAGTAAACTGAAGTTAATGCTAGCAGAAAAACAAAATTAACACAGATCTGTTGCATTTCTATTTTAGCCACATGAAGCAGAGAGGATCCAATTTCAATACTACGATGTTCTCCTAAAGATCGTTGATCAACACAATATATGGCCCAGCGTCCATGAATTGCCAACACTCCCATTCCTCCAGCACCTGGGAGTACTCTCCCTTCCTGGGATTCAGAGAAAACATTAACAACTAGTGGTAATTCTTTGCAACAAGGAAATATTTGCTACAATCTGTGTCCTACAAAGGGATCCTTTCGACTGTTACTAAAATGATACCAACAGTGTTGTTGGAATATGTACTGCACCTCTCAAAATAGTCAAGAGAAGATAAAAGCTCTTGTTCCATATGTAATATATAAACAAAATATGAAGGCTAAAATATTCAAGTCAATGACTAACATTGAGCTCTTAAAACCATATTGAGGCACCAGAAGGAAATACCCGATTTAGCTTCTCTGAAAATCTGGTCATTTATTTAGATATTTAAATATGGATTTAGCTACCTAACTTTAAGCACCCAGTTTTCAAAACATTGGCCTTAGTATCATGTCACAATAATAAAAGCAAACAGTAATCCAGACAAATGTAGCAATTTCCCCACAACTGATTATTAATGTTCTTATTAGCATTTGATTTTTCCTCCTCACTGCCAGATGGTGTGGTGCAAAGCGCACTGCATCATGTCATCAATATCTTGGTTGAAACACCATATTTTACCTCTCTGTAAATATGCATCTTTGGTTGACAGAGTACAAATAAGGTGGAATAATTCTTTTCCTTTTTGTCTTTTCAGATGTTGACATAAATAATTTTTTAGGAAGGGGAAGGGCACAGCATTCTTTGCTTTATAATTTCTCCTAGCCCTTTTTTTTCAGAATAAATGTAGCACTGGTGAAAAGTGACAGATTGACAGTCCTAGAGTCCGTAGTCCTTTATTCATCTAGAGCAGCAGTGTCCAATACATTCGCGAGTAGCTATTGAATTGGCTAATAGGCTCTTGAATTGTGGTTCATGCATGTGGCTTTTTTATAATGTGGCTAATAAGAAAAATTCAAAACCACAAGTGTGGCTAGCATCGAATTTCTATTGGACAACTGCTGGTCTAGAGCTTGATACTTCACCAGGAAAGCAGAAAAAGTGCAGGGTCCTATCAATGTGCCAGAAACCTTAAGTAGCCGTAACTATGCGTGAGACTAGAGAATAATATAATCTCCATCACTTAAACAATCACCAGCCCCTCTTTTAAGGGCTTTTCTACATGATAGGGTAATGCTCTCTGAGGAAAGGCACTAATATGTTGTGCATTAACTGGTCTGTGTAGACAATGCAAGTCCTCACTAAAGGTTCCCTAGTGCACTTTAACGTAGTGTTTGAAACAGCACTATGTTAAAGTGCACCAGCAGGGTCTACAGAGACCAATTAATGCACAACACAGGGTGTGATTTGTAAAGCGCACAAATGTAGAGTGCATAACCCCACCCTGTAGACAAGTTCTAAGATACCCACAATGCTGCCAGTCATTAAAAGATGTGGGATAGTAGATTGAGACCAGCAACTCATTTCACATATGCTAATGAACAACCAACAGATGGGACCATTTTTTTCTCCTAGTTACCTGGTGCAAGTTAAAACCTGGTAGAGTGATATCCATCTACCAAATCCCCTAAACCATCCAATATCCTCTTTTCTTCCCCTCACCTCCACAAATGCAATGAGCATGTATTATTTCACTTTGCCTTTCTCCTACCATTGAGTGCTAAGACAGGGACAGACTGCCTATCCAAGCCATAGGTGCCATTTTAAATTGAACTGAAAATATGTCAAGCTACATGTAAATAATTTAGCTCCAGATACAAAGTGTTAACTTGTATTTGAAGAGTTGCATTCTGTATCAATTATAAGTGGAGTCATTCACAGACTGTTGATTATTCAGTATTACAACAGCCCGTTACAAAGCAGGACAATTATTTTACATACTAGTATCTCAAATGGAAAAAGACACACACACAACTTTATGTTTCTTTACCAGATTAATGTGCAGAGGGACTCTCGAGACAACCCAATCCTTCAAAATGATCAGGCAAGAAAATGGAACAGTTTGCTTTCATATAAACAAGCCTCTGTTTGTTTTCTGTAGCAGTCTCAAAGCTCTAATATCTCTTTTCTGAAGTATGAGAATCTATTGGCTTAGCAACATCTGGCTGATTTCTCACACAGAGCGATAAAAAAATAACCACTGGAGAGCCCCACTAAGAATATAGACCAGTGGTGGGCAAGCTGCAGCCTGTGGGCCGCATGTGGTGATCAAGTTAAGCTGATTGCAGGCCTCGAGACATTTTGCTGACATTGACCATCCACAGGCACACCCTCCTGCAGCTCCCAGTGGCCACAGTTTGCCGTTCCCGGCCAATGGGAGCTGCGGAAAGTGGCAGGCCACAGCCCCTTCCTGCAGCTCCCATTGGTCAGGAACGGCGAACTGCGGCCACTGGGAGCTGCAGAGGGCCGTGTCTGTGGACGGTCAACGTCAGCAAAATGTCTCACAGCTCGCTTACCCTGATGGGCCACAGGTTGCCCACCCCTGATATAGACCCTCATCCAAGAAAGCATCTCTATTCTTTATATGCTGTGTTGTGACAGCCGTGTTGGTCCCAGGATACTATAGAGATAAGGTGGGTAAGGTAATATATTTTATTGACTCAACTTATGTTGGAGAGAGCAAGAGAGACACCTTTGTGTTTACACAGAGCTCTTCTTCAGGACCTGCTGTTTCCCTCAAAGAGCAGAAGGTGGCCATAGTAAGGGAGAAGTTCAGGAAGCTGTAGTGCGTGAGAAGCTCCTGGAGGGAAGACTCTGACACATGGGAAATTGCTCTATTTTGGAAAGGTTGGGAATAGTCTGATAAGGCAGGAAGGATTCTGACCAGACCAGAGGAATTTGGGCTGTACTCAGCTGCAGGCTGGAAGGAAGACTTATATTTCGTTCTAAACTTTAAGAAAGTGAATCAGACCTTAAGGAGGGCTGTTGTGAATGGACTGGAAAAACCTTGTGTGCAGTTTATTTGGGGGACCCAAGAAAGAAAACTGAGGTGAGGAGCTGTGTGCAGGGCTGCTCTGAGGCCACCAGGAGGTGCTGTGGGGTGGCCATTCATCTGCAGAGCCCTTCAACTCCACTCAAACACAACAGGCAGACTACGACTTAATAGATTGCCCCCCACCCCCCGCCTCTCACACCCTCAGGAGTGGTAATTAGTTGCTCTCATCCAAAGGAAATGCTCTTGGATGCTAGTCATAATTACTTTTAACTAATATCAGAGATATAGGATGCTATACAGAGAAGATGTACTGTATTGTTTGAAATGCTTTTAGCTCTAATTTTTTACCCACTGTGTCATTACTGGCAAACAGAGCTCTCTGCAGATCAGAGAGTCAAAAACATTGGCCTGGCTTAAAAAAAAGATATAGACTGTTTACTCTGCCAGGAACCGCATGGCTGACTAAGTATTTATTTTGAATCCTTTCCTGGACTATGTTGAGGAAAGAGACAAGCAGGACTAATATACAGCGGCATAATTAATCACAGTTAATTGACTCTTTGTTTATTTTTAATGCAGCCATATCATTCCCTTTAGTGTAATATGTAAAGTAGCATTCAGTTTTTTGTTTGTTTCTTTGCTTTGTTTAGAGGGTTTCTAACTACTTATCTTCTTGTGATTTATTTATTTAGTGGTGATCTTTAGCTGAAGTCCTGTTACATGTGAAAAAAAAAATCACTGTAGCTGTGCGATAGAGGAACAGGGTGGAAAGAAAATATAGATGGATTCTCTAATGAGATCAGGCCACACTGTGTTATTCAGGTGGTGTAAGGGGTAGTCAGCTGACCACGAATTCCCAGCAGAGAATTCCCTGGTGTAGAAGAAATTTCTGCCACATGTAACTAACAGAGCTTAGTCTGTGCCCCTGGGGTCCATTCGTGGCAAGGGGCTATACTGGGGGAAGATGGATGCATCGCAAAACTGGGCTTTGCTACCCCAATCCTCTGCACTGGCATGGGATTAATTAAGAACCCTATAGCAGTGGGACAACCTACAGCTGTCCCACAGCAGCTCCACATGATGCTGTGTCCAGCTGGCAGAATCAGGGAACCATAACCAGCTCTGATGCCATCCCCAGCAAAGCTCTGGCACAGGAGAGAGAGAGTCTTTCCAAGTGAGTCTTTTTTTCCCCCCTCAAACTAAAATACCCCATCAAAACCTTTTACAAACTGGGGTCCACAGGTTTTGACAATCCTTTCCTCATGCCGCCTCACCCTTGTCCCATATTTCTCTTTTTTAATTGTTAAGTGGTCTTTTAGGTAGGTTGACCAGATAAAAAGGGTGAAAAATCAGGACAGGGGGCTAATAGGCACCTATATAAGACAAAGCCCCAAATATTCGGACTGTCCCTATAAAATCGGGACATCTGGTCACCTTATTTTTAGGTAAAGATACTTACCTATGTTTAAAGCTAACTACCCTAAAAAAATGGAGATTCAGAACCAGAGCGTCATGGAATGAATACATTATGGACAGTCCTGGTATTAGCATTCCTATTCATGCACAGTACAGCCTTAACATGGACACACTGCATTGCCCCCCTCACCGTATGTGCTTTATCCTGGTGGGCAGACAGTTTGAAATGAACAGGATTCAAGCTCTCCTCGCACCTATTCACAAGAACAGAACTCACCATCTGATATGGAGGATCAGCATGATAGGCAAATATAAACTAACAAATAAGCAAACAAACCAGCCCCAAAATGCCCAGTGTTATTGTTTGCTGATTGGTAGCCCAGCAGAGAAATTTCAGGGTTATCAAGCTTACATCCTTTTCATTGGGAAGATGGTAGCTTTCATGAAGTCAGGAGGCATTGAGAAAGGAATGACATCTACTAAGTAGGCTACATTTTCAGCAGGGCATCCTTGAGACTGACCTTGAAGGTGGTGAAACTTTATTAATTATATGTAGCAGACAGAGACAGACACTCTGCCTTCCACATATTCTAAAGGGACTAAATTAATCCCTGATGAGGCTAAGCAGTTGTGCCACTGAAGAGTTTGTGCCATTATATTCATTATGGTTAAATTCAAGACCCCACTACTGAGCCAAAATAGACAGGCCCAGCCAGGTACTGAGAAGGTGCACAGATGGGATAAATCTTCCCACTGCAGGCTGGTCTGACAAGGCTACTTCAAACTAAGTACACACAAGACTCAAAAGCACACTCCCCACTGCAAGCAGAAGAGGAAACACGGAGATCTGAAAAGTTGCAAGATCTGCAGGTTGAAGCATAATCCTTTCCTGTGTCACTCCCCAGTGCCACCCAGAGGGTTAGTGTCACGATGCAGATTCATGCAGCCCCTGAAGAGTTCCACCTATCTAGTCCCATCTTACAGAGCAGAACCACACCAGCCCTTTTGCACAGGTGATTTCTGCTGCTGTAGAAAGAACTGGTCAGAAGGAAAGGAATTTCCACCCCTTGGAATATCAACATTTTAGGGAACAAATATCCAGAACTGGTACAATTCCAAAATATTATGATTTGGATACAGTGAAATGACATTATCTAAACATTATCTGAACAAAATGCTTCAAATAAGGTAAACATATAATACCAGCTATTAAACTTAAAATTTCTGTAATCATATTTAATGGGTAAAAATTTAAGTCAAAACAAGACAAAGCGAGAATCTAAATGAAACAAGAAAGTCAGAACGAAATATCCATTTGGATCATTCTGAAATTTTTCCATCAAAAATTTAATCTAAAATTGACATGTTCTGATTGAATGTTTCCATTTCAACAAAACAGTATTTTGTGACAGGGAACTGTTTTGTCAAAAAGTTTGACTAGCGATGAGTACAGGCCTGGATTATCCCTATGACACTGGCAACTTAGATTTGAACCTCTGAGTTTTTTTGAGTGGCTCAGCACAATGTCCACCACAAGCTAACTTGATAAGGAAATTGCAGCTTTGGCTTAAAAAGAAAATCCGAGACATTTGTATCATTGCTCCATAAAAATCAAGCAAATGTTATCTGAAAAGTTAGATCATGTACGTATGTGATGTAAAGACAGTAATAATTGCAAACTAGAAATCGTAAGGGTTAGGCAGACAACTTTACATGACAATAGATATATGCTGAGTGAGAAAGTCAGACACAAAACTGTTCAAACACAACTTAAAGACCTCAAAAGTTCTGCACAGATAATAGAACTCAGGCGAATGTACTCTGTCATATCCATAGACATAACTGTTTCTCATTTGGTATTATCGAAGCCAAGAAAGCATTAGGCTGAGATTGAGAGCTGTCTGCGGTACGTTTAAGAGCAGAAAGTGCATGCATGCATTTGTCAGCTTCTAGCTGAGATGGATAGACACATAAAAGAAAGGGTATGTAGCCATCTCTGTACATAATTTAATAGAACACAGTGAAACTTCTGCGTTGAAATCTGAAATTAGGAAAATGTTTCCATACTGATTTTAGGTTTCATTTTAAACTGGAAAAATCAAACTAGGTTTACTGAAATATTAATAAGGCTGGGCTTAATTAATTATGGATTGGCTGCCTTGCTCTTGAGGTAAAATAAGGCCCAACTCACATTTTTGACTAACGAATTTCAGTTCACAGGGCATTGCATCCCCTGAATTTTGAGACTGAATACAGAGGAATTGAGAAAAGGATCTCACAAACCTACACCAGAGTCCTGAGCTGCTCTAAGACTAGAACAGGGATATTTTTGGCATGCCAACAATCACCCATCTCAGCATGCATGTAGGCTTAGGTTTAGGAAAGCATTCTTTATCAGGACAGCACATAAGCACATGCATGACTCCCAGGAAAGTCAACTGGGACCTAAGCACCTGCTTAAGAGCCACCCTGAATCACGGCCATGGCACAACAAAAGGGGAAAAGAAAATTAACATATCTTTAAAAATTAGTTTAATCTAATCTGGGAGCACACAAACTAAAACGCCTTCATCATAATCATGTCACCATCTCATGGTTTCATTACAGGGCAGAATTAAAGTTGTTTGCATTCCTTTCCCTGCACTGTGTCCCACTTTTCGGGGTTTCTTTTAAGACTTAACTTTGAACTTGCTGGGTTTAACACTTGCTTTTGGGATAACTGCAACATCTGTGTAACACATTACTCTAAATTACTGATATTGAATCGAAACAATAACTCCATTCTGGGATACTAACAAATGTTCAGACAAAAATGTGATTTTAAATTTGACAGTAACCCTGGATCAGAGTATAGTTCGTCACTGATGTCAGTTTAGAATTCTATATACATGGGATACCTAAATTTTGGTCTTAAAACTCACACTCACTGTCTACAAGGCAGGTAGTTATTAGTTCAATGCTGACCAGGGAAAAGATCTGCAAGCCCTCTTCTAGCAGTTGGTAGCTTGGACAGAACACACATTCAAGTCTTTAGGTTTCTTGCCCCATATTAAAGACACTTTCTCAGTCTTTATTGAAATGAATCCTCATCCAGCATGTTCTCACTCAGGGCCTAAATTTCCAGCAGAAACTCAGCCATCCATTCCACTACACTCTCCAGGTCAGAGGAGATGGAGACATACATCTGGGTATCACCAGCCCATTGACAACAACAAAGCCTATGCTTCTCTACTAGCCCCATGGCTTTGTCTGCTCCACTTCAAAAGATGCAAGTGGGGGTGTCTACATTGGTCTGAAATCCCTGTTCACATTTGGGCTTGAAACCATATTTAAAATGGTATAAAAACATTGCTTCATCTACGTACTTCTGAAATAATTGCCACCTGGTCCTTTCCCAGCCTCTGCAGTGCTGCCATTTTGTATCTTGAGAGGCTTGCTGTTGTTGTTCTGAGTATGTAAAAGCACTAGGGCTCCAGTCATGCAGTGAGATATATACTGGTAGAGCCCACTTAACTTTAGCGGAGCTCAGCATGAGTACATGATCCAGCCACATGGAGCTCACTGCAGGATCAGGACCTGGGTCACTGTATATCACAGGCACATATGACAGCCACCATCCTAGCCAACAGTGGCAATTGAATAGAGCTTAAAGCCTCTATTACCAAGCTAAAGATACCTTTAACAAATTCACATCACGTGTGTCAGGCACCACGTGCTGACCAGTGGGTTACAAGAACATTTCTCAACCATCCCCAGGTAGGATGTGAAAAATCGGGACACGGGTCAGGGGATAATAGGAGCCTATATAAGAAAAAGACCCAAATATTGGGACCGTCCCTATAAAATGGGGACATCTGGTCACCCTAATCCCCAAGACTCATCAGCCCAGGCTATTCCATATAAAGGCTTCTCTTCAGCAAACGTGCTAGCTGCCCAGCAGTAGATCAATTTACTGCTTTAGACATATGGATATCTGCATCCCTTGGATGCATATACACATTTTGTATCTGTGCAGGGCTCTATATATAGGGGTTCAGAAGAAACAATTAGATTGGTTCTCAGCTACGATTAAACCACAAATTGAACCCAGGTCTCTTAGATGACAAATGCCTAGCTCAGTCCATTACAAATTTGATCAAAAAATGAAGTGCTTCTATTTATATGGAAATGCTATTCTGAAATATGCCTCGGGAAGAAGGGTTTAGCTAGGCTCAAACCAATGTTTATTTTTATTGATTTATATACATAATTTTATTGATTGTTATAATATTTATTCATTTCATTTCATTTCATTGTGCTAAATGAAGTTTGCATTAACCACAACTGATGCAATGATTGTCAGATACAACTTTTTCTTCTATTACTCAATACTTGCCTTCACTAATTATTGGTTCTGCTAAATTAATTTATTCAGTAATAGAGTCAACATCCCATACTATTTGAATGATATCTCTGAACTCTTGCAAAGTTGCTATTTCCTTTGATTATTAAATGTAACGGACTATACACTTAAATATTTTACTTCGCTATAATTTTTTGGCTTCTGATGTGTTCCTTACCAAGCAGTGTTCATTACAATCAGTTTCTGCTAAATATTCCTATAGTTCAAGGAATTGCAGGGTAGCACCGAGTCCTTCAACCATCTCCTTTAAGAGGGAATTATAGTTTTACTATTTTAAGAATAAACCCTTTCTTTAAAATTGACTGCACTAAATAATATGAAGTTTGTGACTAGAATTCCTTCCATACACATTGTTCTCATTAGATGATACTGATTTGTACTGGTGATTACATCCATTTACATCAGTATGGTGGCATACTCAATTTATGAAAATTCACCTCTAGAATGCTATAGCTACTAGTCAAGAAGCAGGCATGAATCATGTTTCACGCAGGTGTAGAATTTCCCATGATTAATACAAGATTTGTAGTCACACTTTTCCTACTTACATGATAATGTGGAAAATGGAAATGAACTAAGAAAGTTTATAGGCAGAGACTTTTTGCCAATAATTTAAGAAAGCACAGATTTTAAGAGAATTAACAGCAGAAGCTATTTTAGCATATATTGTTGTGGTAAACGTGATGGTGTGTGTGGGGGAGAGAAATCTGTTCCTTTTGCTTGGGTTCAGAGCACATTGCGTAAAGTTCACATAGACACCAACCACAGTAGAATCTTGAAGTTATGAACACCAGAGCCATGAACTGACTAGTCCAACCACACACCTCATTTGGAATCAGAAGGACACAATCAGGCAGCAGCAGAGATTAAAAAAAAAAAAAGGATCAAGCACAGTTCTATGTTAAACATAAACTACGAAAAATTTAAAGAAAAGCAGCATTTTTCTTCTGCATAATAAAGTTTCAAAGCTGCATTAAGTCAATGTTCAGTTGCAAACTTTTGAAAGAAGAATCACTGTTTTGGTTCAGTGTTACGAACGACCTTAACTCCGAGGTTCTACTGTATTTGTATTGCCCTGCATTTCATAGCTCACTTTTTGTCCCTACCTGTCAAAGATCCATGCTATAGGGTGGGATTTTCAAATAGAACACTGATTTAACTGTGTCCTCATGGAGTCAATGGGAACAGAGTTAGGACAATTTGAGAGCGTTTTTGACAACCACTGGAAATATTTCCCTATCAGAGCACTATTTTCAGCAAAGCCTCCACTGAAGTTAATGAAGTTTCACTAATGGCGTGACTCTGGTAACTGCAGTGGACCTTCTTCCAACTTACATTGGCATGAGTGAGTGGAGAATCAGGTCCTTAGTATCTAATTATCAAACTGATGATGATTTTTTCCAGTAAAGCTGACAGGCAAGTAACACTGGGTGAAAATTTTTCAACCAAGACTTTTAGTGAAAAAAATGTTATTTTGAGAATACCGAAGCTCTTTCACAAACTTATGTCAATTTTGCTGAGCTGTTTTGGTCAAAAGACACCCTAAAAAGTCCCCCCCGCAAAAAAAATCCCTATTTTTTTTATTTGAAACAGTTCATTTCAAAGTTTCCTTTATTTTTTTGTAGTTTAAACATTTAAAACACTTAAAATAGAAATGAAATGCTGTGTTTTTGACTGAATGAGACATTTCTTTTAATCCCACCTATTTTTTCCAACTTTACAATACACTAGAAATTTTTAAAAGAAAGAAATTATTTTCAGTTCAATCCAGAACTATTTTATTATTGCCAGCACATTGAAATATCCATCGTTCAGCAACTGTACAGGTGACTCCTGAAATCTGTGAGGAGATTGCCTCTTGAAAGAAACACTGTGCCAGTGATGGAACTTCTAAATATATCACTCATCAGGTTTGCCAATATGGGGACTGAAACAACGACAAAATACAATAATACAATGTACTGTTTAGTACCAAATAATCCCCTTTATCTGCAGATTTGATACCTGGTTTGAGACCTAGAAGAGGATCCACAAATAAGTAATTTTAATTTATTACACAGCTTTGATTCAACATCCGTTTAACATTATGACACACACACTACATTTTAATCAGCATTTCTTTAAATATTACCAAAAAAAGGCTGCCCTGAAGATTATAGTTTTTTAAGTGTTTGCACTGGTCTGAACAACTGATGGGTAAAAACAAATAAGTCATGCTTCTATAAGTTTTCAGAAAGTAGTTGCTGGGGTGAATAATTCATTAATCACACTGGCCTACAATTTTTTAGAAGTCATCTGCTTCAGAGATAAAATGTGATATTTATTATGTATTTTGATGTGCTGAATTCAAATATGACAATTAAAACAACTGATTGGCTACTGTTTCTAAGATATTTCAGTTTTTACATTTTATGTCTATGTATATTGTGTAGATAGTAGAGTTTTAATCATAAATTGTAAACCTAGGTCTTTTCATGTGTTTATGGTTGCTTTACATGATAATATTTCACCTGCCCTGTTTATGTAACACTTTAAAAATCAGCAAAAGGGTTATATAAATAAAATGTATTATGAAACAAAAGGCAAAAAACTATTATGTACATAGTTTAGTCCTATTCAGTGTCTACTTGACGCTTCTTGGCTTGTCTCTTGTTTTCATTAAATGGAGCATCTCTTGTCACTGTCCAGCAATAGTCTGCAAGCATTGATGGGCTCCATTTGCCCTGATAGCATTTCTCCATTGTTGCAATGTCCTGGTGAAATTGCTCGCCGTGCTCATTGCTCACTGCTCCGCAGTTCGGTGGAAAAAAATCTAGATGAGAGTGCAAAAAATGTATCTTTAGTGACATGTTGCAACCAAGGCTTTTGTATTCCTTGAGGAGGTTTTCCACCAACAAACTGTAGTTGTCTGTCTTGTTGTTTCCGAGAAAATATTTTGCCACTGACTGGAAGGCTTTCCATGCCATCTTTTCCTTGCCACACAGTGCATGGTCAAATGCATCATCTCGAAGAAGTTCACAAATCTGAGGACCAACAAAGACACCTTCCTTTATCTTAGCTTCACTTAACCTTGGAAATTTTCCACGGAGGTACTTGAAAGCTGCTTGTGTTTTGTCAATGGCCTTGACAAAGTTCTTCATCAGACCCAGCTTGGTGTGTAAGGGTGGCAACAAAATCTTCCTTGATTCAATAAGTGGTGGATGCTGAACACTTTTCCTCCCAGGCTCCAATGACTGTCAAAGTGGCCAATCTTTCTTGTTGTAGTGGGAATCTCTTGCACGACTATCCCATTCGCAGAGAAAACAGCTGTACTTTGTGTATCCAGTCTGCAGACCAAGCAAGAGAGCAACAACCTTCAAATCGCCACAAAGCTGCCACCAATGTCGGTCATAGTTTATGCACCTCAAAAGTTGTTTCATGTTGTCATAGGTTTCCTTCATATGGACTGCATGACCAACTGGAATTGATGGCAAAACATTGCCATTATGCAGCAAAACAGCTTTAAGACTCGTCTTCGATGAATCAATGAAGAGTCTCCACTCATCTGGATCGTGAACGATGTTGAGGGCTGCCATCACACCATCGATGTTGTTGCAGGCTACAAGATCACCTTCCATGAAGAAGAATGGGACAAGATCCTTTTGACGGTCACGGAACATGGAAACCCTAACATCACCTGCCAGGAGATTCCACTGCTGTAGTCTGGAGCCCAACAGCTCTGCATTACTCTTGGGTAGTTCCAAATCCCTGACAAGGTCATTCAGTTCAGCTTGTGTTATGAGGTGTGGTTAAGAGGAGGAGGATGGGAGAAAATGTGGGTCCTGTGACATTAATGGTTCAGGACCCGAAGTTTCATCCCCTTCCTCTTCCTCGTCTGACTCAAGTGAGAATGATTCTGGTGCATCAGGAACCGGCAGTCCTTCTCCGTGGGGTATTGGGCGTATAGCTGATGGAATGTTTGGATAATGCACAGTCCACTTTTTCTTCTTTGACACACCTTTCCCAACTGGAGGCACCATGCAGAAGTAACAATTGCTGGTATGATCTGTTGGCTCTCTCCAAATCATGGCACTGCAAAAGGCATAGATTTCCTTTTCCTGTTCAACCACTGGTGAAGATTTGTTGCACAAGTGTTGCAGCATATGTTTGGGGCCCACCTCTTGTCCTGATCTCCAATTTTGCAACCAAAATAAAGGTGATAGACTTTTTTAACCATAGTGGTTTTACTGCGCTTTTGTGATGCAAAAGTCACTTCACCACAAACATAGCAGAAGTTATCTGCACAAGTACGAGGCATCTCTGCTCACTTTGGCTAAACAGAAATGTGTCCCTTTGCAAAATCAAACACTGACAAATAAGAGAGCACGACACTGTATGATTTCTAGAGCTGATCTAGGGCAATTTGTTCAGCATAGTGATGTAAGCTTCATTATGATTGCATCATCCATGACTTCTAGGAATAACATGATGCAATTCATATCATGTATGATGCAATACCAGCTTCAGATTGCATCATTCATTGTTTTGCCTAAAAAGCAAGTACTGTCCAAACCCAGTCATAGATTTATTCATAGATCCAGTCAAAGATGTATTTTAGTCATTTCTGGTTTAAATTGAGATCCCTTCCCTTTATAACTCACTTATCCTCCGCCATTCCCATGTCAAGGGTCGTATATACTGACCCAATAGCATATCTTGAAAACTAGAGCCAATCAACAATTTTAAGCATCATTTTCGTTCTCAGTGACCCAGAATTAGTAAAGTTTGACTACATTTATTTCAGAAGCATTTTGGCTGTAGAGCAGTGTCACCTTGTGCGTCAAACTTCCTCCTCCCCCATTTCAAGTAGGATTTATGGAGGGAAAACAAAGTTAAGTGTTAAAATCTACAACTCTGTCAATGTCTTGCTAAACACATGAAAGTATAGGTTGATTAATGGAGGAGGAAAAAAGAGCAAGAAAGATGGAAACAGTGCTTAAAATGACATGGTGATAACGAGCACAGAACGTTGTTAGAGGATGTCAGTCATCTAGCCATCTGCTTAAGATAGACAAAAGAACAAACAAGGTTAGAGGGAACAGAACACTGAGAAAATTAATAGACCACTCCACTCTGATTCTGAGGTTCTTTATTACAATACAGCCTTCTGTTAAGAGTCTGCGGAGACTCTAGATTCCTAACTTCCTTACCTCTTGAGGGCTACCCTTAAGTAACTTCCAAGCAGGTATATAAAATAAATGCTATTATTTTCAATCCTCTTTGCCCAATTAACACAATGAATTGCAGAATGATAATAATTCAAGATAAGAAAAGTTATTACTGGAATGTTCCTTTTTAAGATGCTCCAGAATAGCTAGCTTCTAAGGATAGTTTTATAATGAGGATAAAAGGCACACAAGGTTATCTAGATAGATTTAATTTGCATTACCAGAGAACCTTGAAGAATTTAGTTTTCTTTCATGGTTAATTTTTTATTTACTTGCAATAGGTGGGGTTTTTATCTTTTTTTTAAAAAGGTGACCTCAAGAAGCAAAATAATTGGATTTTTATCATAAACCAAAAAAAAGGGAAATGATTGGAAATATATTTTGTTACCTTCATTTTTGGCTTATTTTACATTGAAAATTCAGGTCTCATTAACCCCCTATTTTGGCAAACTAGTACGATCGTGACATCACAAGCACCAAGAAGTGGCACCTAAGCAATTCAGGGTGATAAGGATTTTTAAATAGACCGCTTAAAACTCCGAGTGAACTAGGCATTAAACAAAAACTCCCAGCAACATTTGTGAGGAAATATCAGAGCAGATTTTTTTTAAAAAAAACAACATGGGCACTTTTGACATTTTCCAGGGCAAAGAATGGGCACATTCACAGCTCCCACTGGCCACAGTTTGCTGCTCCAGGCCAATGCAGGCTGTGGAAAGCGGCAGTCAGCACATTCCTTGGCCTGCACCACTTCCTGCAGCCTCCGTTGATCTGGAGCGGCGAACTACAGCCAGTGGGAGCTGCAATCCGCCGAACTTGTGGGTGTGGCAGGTAAACAAACAAGCCCAGCCCACATGCCAAAAGTTGCCACTCCCTGCAGCCTCTAACTAATATATAGTAAAGCATGCTGCTAGGTATGATTGGCTGGCAAAGTATGATGATGAATGGCTAGGAGTTGTGTATGGGGTTCTATAAATGTTACATTTATTTTCTCAGCAAAGCCAAGCCCCTGCCAAGAAAAACCTGCCCTCAAAAAGGCTTTGTGAAACTAATAACATTTCTACAAGCATTTAGTGCCATTTGTCACCAGAGTAATGTGGAATACAATAAGACCTGTAACCTCCCCATAAACTTCTGCTACCTCTTCTACTTATGGCTTTTGGAGTCCTTTTTATGTCATCCAAGCACATCTTATGTCATATTTGGCACCTCACCTCAGCTCTTTACCTTGGAGAAGCAAGCAGACAGCTGGCTGATGGATCCAGAGACCCTCCCATGCTAATTAAATATGATTATTCTACTCTGCAATGAACATTATTCTTTTTAATATCAGAAAATAACTTTCACAATGACCTTCTTTTCTACGCAACAAACATTATTTCAGGAACCCATTACAAGAAAATCCCTTAGCTAGCGTACAGTGTGCCTGCTAATGTCTGAAGGCTTCTTGCAACATACAGAAGAGTAATCATAATTCTTATCAAGTGCCAGTAGTGTCTGAGAGGGCAGGTGGACCTTTAGTTTAAGCCATGATTGATTAGTGATCAGGATTACCCTCTGTTTATGATGTTCATTGTGCTATATCATTAACCTTCAGCCTATCATATCCTCCTTAGATTTTAAGTCAGGCACTTTCCAATGTCTTCTTGTTAGATGTTCAAGGTAGTCTCCCTTCCTCCTTTTGATTTTCTCCAACAAAAACGGCTTTATTCTGCATTGCTACTACTTCTCCAAGAGGAGTCTTAACATGCTGTATGGAAATGGGGCCACATTAAATACATACATACATACATAGTTATCCCATTCTAATCCTGTTGCCTAAAGTACTTCTCAACAGTCTCAGATTACACCAAGGTTAGGGCCTTCCTCTCAGAGGTTCCTGACACAGTGATTAGAGGGTATGTCTACACTGGATCACTTCATGTAGTTCTGTTCTTTCCCTCTGAGGCACTTGGCACTGGCCGCTGTTGGAAGACAAGATATTGAGCTAGATGAATCTTTGGTCTGACCCAGTACAGCCATTCTTATGTTATGTTCTTAGGCCATAGAGCAGCTTCATTAAAATTGTGCAGCTGTACTGATCAGCGTTTTAAAGAGTACACCTGCCCTAACTCTCATGAGAGAGAGAGAGAGAGAGAAAGAGAGACACACCTAAATCTCTAGACCTAAATTCATTGGTGCAGAGGCCACACGCAGATACCAAAAAGATGAGCATTTCAATTTGTAATATAATCTAATAGAGATTAGATTAACATTTAATCAGGCCTGGGCTACATTTAAAAATTTGGTTGACCTAACATCATTGCCTAGAGCTGTGAAAAATTCCTCTCGTGTGTCACTGTTTGGTCAACCTAATCCTCCTTCCCCCCCTCCCCATCCCCTCTTCCCAGGTAGATGCATCTAGGTGAATGGAATAATCCTCAGAGAGGTGGATTTTAGTACATCAACAGAAAACCCTTTTCCCTGACCACAGGAAGAGCCTACACAGTGGCACTACAGTGGCACAGCTGCAGCACTGTAGCTAGTTAACTTGCTGTAACTTTTTCTCACCTCTGACAACAGCCCAACACTCTCATTCTCACTATTCTAACTCACTGGGGGGATTAAAAAAATCCATAACAACTAACAGCAGAAACACTGCCCTCAGCTAAAATCAGTAACCTAGTTCACACAGACTAGAGACAAATTGACCTATATTAGGCCAGGTGACAGAGAAGTTGGATTTAAATTTGCTGTACACAGCTTTTTCCTCTTTTCTGTGTAAGAAAACTCTGAACAGCAAAACCACAAATTCTACTTTTATTTACTTTCAGTACTATAAATATACTGAATACAATTTCAGGGGAGGCTTGTCTACAAACTTCTTTTATTAAGGAGGCTTTATGGCTCCAGGAAGAATAGCTGAGAATGGGGAAGTTACTCTTGGAAATGAGAGTGACTGTCAGGAAATGAGTACTGCCCCAAAGTGAAACTACCCTTTCTGTGGCACCTCCTAGAAAAGCAATGTTATTCAGCTGCAGAGGGAAATATACACCAGCTAGGCAAAAATCAAGGAGTCATGCCATAGCTGAATCTGACTCTGGGTGCCAAATTCTTTGCTGGTGAAAACTGAAGTCAATGGAGCTGCCATTTACTCCAGTAAGAACTTGTCCCAATGCATTTTGAGGTGTCCAAAGTCTGATTTCAGTTTCTTCTAAATTTTACGTCTCCCCACTTTACAAATGAGAGGACATTGCAATAGGTTTAGTTCATAGACTCAGCACAACTTCAGTTCATGTACCTGATTATTGCATCTGCAAAAATCAAAGCGAATGATCAATATGGCATTCTAATAATAGGGAGCTCAAACTGTTGTATCACAGAACTGCTTGTTACAGTTAGCTAGTTGGGGGATGGAAAAGAGGAAAGAAGAAACATCTATGTTTAAAACTACTCCTGCACAAAAAAGATGGGAGAGATTTTTGTTGCCTGATTGCCCTTGCTGTTTCAGTGGGAGGGGCTCAGATACATCAATAAATACAGAGCTGTATTTTACATCCATTTTAAGCTGTGTCATTCTCTCCCTACTCCCCACCCCACTCTTGCCCATGTCTCCGGTTTTTATTGCTTGCCCTGGCCTCTTAAGGAAGAGGACCTGCCATTTTTATAATATGTAGGCAAAGTGCATAGCACACTTTTGAAGTCTGTTAAAATAAATTTTATTAATAAAAAGTTACTTAAGCCATCACACAAAATAAAGTTAATATGTTGCTGCTTTTAGAAGATAGATTACATCACAAGATTTTAACAGTGGGCAAACAGTTCTATAAAGAAGCATTGAATGTGAAACATTATCTTGACATTCTCTTGGTTTACTCTCAGGGTGAAATCCTAGCCCCTCTGAAATCAATTTATTATGTGCCACCTGCTGAAGTCTATTGAGATCAGTTGGGGCCACAACTGCACCTCTCATTGTTTCCCTGTTTACAATCTGCAAGTCCATGCCTCAGAGAGTTTGCACAATGTGCTGCAGCTTCCTTTCTCTTCTTCTCCCAAAGGCTAGAAACAAAGTTATAATTTGTGAACTCACTTCTATATATCCAGTTTTCAGGTTTTGTGTCTCAGTAAAAAAAAATCAACAGAAGAGGGAAATCTTAGCAGACACAAAGCTAAATTATTTGCAGAAAGGAAGGGGAATACATCTCAAGAGTAGACTTGCTCTGCAGCAAAGTACTTCCTATTTCAAGAGTGGGCAAACTATGGCTCACGGGTCCGCCCTGCCCAGCCCCTGAGCTCCCGACCAGGGAGGCTACCCCGGCCCCTCCCCTGCTTTCTCTTCTCCCCGTTGCCTTAGCACGCTGTGCCACCAGCACTCTTGCCCGCCACTACTTGGCAGCGCTGCAGCAGTGTGGCTGGCTCCGGTGGGGCTGCGTGCTCCTTCAGGGCAGCATGTCTAGCTCAGGCAGGCTGTGCGGTTGCCAGAGACACTGCTCTGAGCAGCATGGGGTAAAGGGTCTGGGGCCAGGATCTTGGATAAGGGGCATGAGGTCCCAGGGTTTAGTCAGCAGGGAACAGGGGGCAGTTGGATGGGGTGGAGATTTGGGAGGGGGGTACTCAAGGGAAGGGGAATGGGGGGGGTTGGATAGGTGTGGGAGTCCTGGGAGTCTGTCAGGGGGCGGGGGTGTTGATAGGGGTCAGGGCAATCAGGGGACAAGGAGCGGGGCTGTTGGAGGGGTTGAGGATTCTGAGGTGGGCAGACAGGGGGAAGGAAGTGTGAGGGAGTCAGCGGCGCCAGGCTGTTTGTGGAGGCACGGTCTTCCCTACCCGCCCCTCCATACAATTTTGCAACCCCGATGTGGCCCTTGGGCCAAAAAGTTTCCCACGCCTGTCCTGTTCCCTCAGAGCTGAATGTCAAAATGGCACCGGAGTTCCAGATTTAAAGAAACGTGTAAAATTACAGATTTCTGCTACTTCTCAATAAAACAAAGCTGTAGGCTCTATTTACAATTAAAAATCTATTGTCTGTCTAGCGAGGACAGATATTCATACACTAGAATTTCTATAGCAATTGTCCCAGGAGGATCTAGGCCACGTAGATTAGTTACGGACTACCCCATGCCTTGTAAATAGTTTGTGTGCTGATATAAAATGTAAAAGACATTTATTAAAATGACTGGTCACATTTAATCCCAGATTTAGGTTCTATAAATAAGCTATTATGTAACCTCATCCCAACCAAAAGAACACATTGGTTTGTTCATTTCACTGGAAACAATTTTTTAAATAAACATTTGCCTGCATAGTTGATGGGGATAAGATTCTAAGTTAGCTTCAAGTCTAAGACCAGCAGTCACACAGTTATATAACAAAAGGTATTTGATTTTGTTTTTTTCAGGCATGGGAAGGTGTTATAGATCAATCTATCATCAAATATTCTAAACAGTTCTCAGGTAGTTCTGACCAGTCAACCAACCAATCAATTCATACATTCTTACATATATTTTGCACATTTCCACAGTTGGAAACTCTTGTGATTTTGTTTTATTATGGGATTTGTGATGCTTATTATTAAAGTTTCTCATGATCTCAGGATTGCTGACATTAAACACAGTTTTTGCCCTCATTCAAAATGTCCAAACCTCATTATTTCCCAGAAGGAAAGAAGCCACAGCTTGCCCCTGGTTTCAATGATCACCATTTTCCTGAAGCCTTTTCATATGGAAGAGAGAGAGTCCCTAACAAAGACAGTCATGTATCTCATTGTTTGGAATAGAATGGAAGAGAGGCTGATCTCAGAACAGATTCTCTTTCTCTATCTCCCAAAAGCTATCTTTTTTTTTTTTTTTTGCAGGGGGTGCAGGGGGAAGAGGGGAGTACAATGAACTGAGAGCAGGAAAACACAACACAAAAACCCAGCTAACAAAGAGTTCAAGTCTCACCTCTCCTAATTTACTAGTTTTAATATTTCTATGCACTTCACAACCCTCATGACTGAACAAGTCTTCATTTGTCAACACTGCCAGCCAGGCATCTTTCAACAGTAATAAAACCACACACAAGTCTATGAAGCCCCCAGCAGGCCCGGCCACCCTTTCCCCTATCCCATCAGGTCATGGGCTCACCTCCCTTCTTGTTGCTTTCTTGAGGAAGGCCTGGTGACTAGTCACCACCCTCTGCAGCAACCCATAAATTCACCTGTTTCCAGCATCTCCAGGAGGCAGATCACAGGCCTCATTTCCCAACCAGCATTTCTATAAATATGTGTGTGTGTGTGTGCATGCGTGCGTGTCATACACACCCTTCCTGAGAGTCTCATCTTCCATTCACTCCCAGTGACCTCTTCCATTGTCAATCTGCCCCTCCTCGCCAGGATGCATCTCAGTGATTTCCTCTCACTGAGGTAAGGTCAGTTCTTGTAACTGTATTTTTAATTCATTTTGCTGTGGAAAACCATCTGTTCTCAGCTCCTGAGATTTTCAAGGTGACAAATGAAATGCTGGTGCTGAACATGCAATACCTCTGAGCAGCTACAGTGTGGTGGCAGATTATCCTGAGAAGAAAACAGTTTGCAGAGATTTCCAAAGGGACAAGAGTATCAAGACCTTAAGCAAGCAGACCGTAAACCACCAGTTTAAATAGGAGGAGGAGTTATTTTTGTGTTTGCTTCCAGATACTAGGGAAGACTCACTACCATCATGCTGCTTTCCTCCTTTTGTTTTTGTCTTAGAGAACAGATTTGGCAATAACTGCTGACAAATGCATTCCAATCTACACCACCTACCCTGTATCCATGTAGCTAACTAAAGAAACTGATAATGAACATATGTACAGTCAAAATCTGGCAAGCATGCATGTGGTGGGTTCCTGCCAGAAAGCCCACTCCCAGTAGCTGGAGGAAGAACTGTAAATTGGCTGTTCCTATTCTGGGATCTCCTGAAATTGGTTAGAGACTGCTGGGGGTAACGCTGGTCAGATCCGAGAATCTAAGGGGCGTGGATCATCCAGCATTGCTGATCCTAAGAAGCCTTCGAAATCCCGAGTCAGGCCCCCCAGAAAATCATGAGATTTAAAAATAAATGTGTGTGTATTCTTTTTTATTTGCCTTCTGGTTATTTCAGTATGTAGGGGGTGCACCTTTACAAACATCCATTTTAAATGAAAAATGATATTCCCACCTATCTATGCAAGGCTCTCATATGGCACCTCATAATATTTAATGTATATAGCCTCACAACATGCTTCTGAGATAGAGAAGTGCTATTGTCCCCATTTTACAGACGAGGCACTAAGACCCAGAGAGGCTAAATGACGTGCTGAAGGTCACACTGGAAGTCTATTGCAGATCAGGGACTCAAAGTCAAGTCCTAGGCTAGTATCCACTGTACAATCTTTCTTACCTAACCCTATGAACAAGCTTTAGCTCATTTCCTATAGTGCATCAGGCAAAGGAATTTGACACATTTTTACTAATTTATTTGATCTCATTCTCTTTGGGTGTTCTGGAAACACAAGAAAACTCTATGATTACTTCATCCCAACGAGGAGCACAAAGATCTCTGTTCAGCATGTAGGGCTCGATCTCACAAGCTGTGGACCAATGATAGTAGTGCACAGCGCTGAATGGGATTTTTCCTGCACTTGCAGCTCTGGGTTTCCCAGAAATGAGAGCAGAAAGACCTATGCTCCCAACATCCCCCATGTTGACAGTCAGGCAGCACAAAGGAGGAACCAATCTGATTCAAATGCAAGTAACTCAAAGCCAGACCTGCAGGGAGGAGTGGGAAACTAAAGGCTTGTCTTCACTACGCACGGTAGCAATCGGTCTTTTGGCAATCGATTTATCGTGTCTCGTCAGAATGCGATAAATCGATCGCTAGCGCTGCCCCCGTCAACGCCGGAACTCCAGCTTGCCAAAAGGCGTAAGCTGGAGTCAACGGGGGAGTGCGCTGGCGCCCACCGCCGCCATGAGGATGGCAGGTAAGTCAGCTGTAGAGACGCCAACTTCAGCTACGTTATTAACGTAGCTGAAGTTGTGTATTTACAACCGATCCAACCCCCTAGTGAAGACCAGCCCTAAGACTGTGAGTTGGGGCAGGAAGGGAAGGAGACAGAGATTGGATGAGGAGCTGTGAGGCAAAGGGGGAGAGATCTGACAAAGAATAGGGAGAACTGGAGCAAGAGCACTGAGGGAACGCATAAATTGGATGAGATGCACAGCAAGGGAAATTGGGACTGGGAGCCAAGGTAGTGGTGGTGGTGGTGGGGCTACCGTAGGTCATATTGTGGGGGAGAGAGAGGCAGAGAAAAAGATTGTATGAGAAGCCAAAAGGGGAGGAATTGGGCTTGGCTGGGGACAAGGAGCTGGGCGATGGGGCTGCAAATGGGAATGGTTGGGCAAGGAGACTGGGTCTGGGGAAAAACAAGGACCCAGTCAGGGAGTCCTGAAGAGTTGCTGGGCAAGAAAGCAGACTGGGATAAGAATGGAAAGACAGGATTAGAAACTGTTCGTAGCTAGGTGAAGAGAATGGGGAGGGGACACTAAGCCAGCGGTTAGGAAGAGACAGGATAGGGCAGGATAGAGGCGATGGGACAGAAAGGGTTAAGCTTGGGGAAAACAGGCAAAAGACTTTGTGCCCCCACACTCCTCCAGGGACTGGAATGAAATTCAACATCCTTGAGTCTCACCATTCCTCCACTATCACCAAATATCTGTGAAGCCCATTGGGCAGAGTATCCCATTCCCCTCTAGCACTGGCCCACGTGGAACATGACAACTTACTACTGCTATCAGTTACACCATTAAGTCAAGTGGCAGAGGATATGAAGAGTCCAGTCCTGTTGATTACCCATGTGTGTGTCAATATGACTCCACATTGGAGAATTAGTTTTTCAGTTTGCTTTTCTAAATAACTAAGAAATTACACCAACAAATACTTTGTTAAAACAACATTAGAGTTGCAATGTTAAGCACTGAAGTTAATGTGTACGCATTATGATAGTGTCTTTAGTTACACAGTCACATACTATTTTTCCACAGGACCCTTACTTCATTTGTTGCAGAAGTTGGAAGATTTGCAGTGAATGAAGCTAGGGATTGCAGGAAAAGAAAGGACAGTCTCATAGCTAACAGAGCTGAATGCTGCCCTGGAGAACTGGATTCTATCCTTGCCTCTGCCCCAGAGTTGCTGTGTGATGCTGGGCAAGTCACTTAAATCAAAACTTCTCCCAGGTAGTCAGTCATGTGTTCCACAATTTCTTGATGCCTAATCTGGGATCCTGGAGCCCATCTGCAGAAGTACAGAGCTGTAATATCTGTAACTGAAGTTATAGGAGCTGTGTTTCGAACATATCAAATGTTCTATAGAAATAAGTACTCTAAAGAAATCAGGTCCTAGGTGTCTCAAACTGGACACCCAAAGTTAGCAGATACTTGACCTCAGTTCCCTATCTAAAAAGGGTGATAATATCACCCCCTCATCTGACAAAGAAGTTGTGACGATTAATTAAATGTTTGTGAAGCCCTCATGCTATAGTGACAAATGCCATAGAAAAGCCTTTGAGAAGATCAAATAGTTGTGTATTCAGAGCAGGGTTTGAGTAGCATGCCATAAATAAGCCTGGGGCCACACACTGAACAGTGAGAAGAAAACAAAATACCAACTAGCTGCTCATTCAGTGAGTACCTTCCACCCAGTGCGCTGTATGAGGTGCAGGGCTGTAGAAAAAATAGTATATGATCATGTAGCTAAAGACTATCATAATCTATACATACATACACAAGGGACTGAATTAAGGTTGCACAGGCAATCTTATCTCTGGAATTGCCTGACTTTTGGGGGTTTGACTTTGCATACACTGTGTATGTGTAGAATATACACACACTTACTTTATGTTACATACCTCTCATCTAACCATATGGAAATGGGAGTGGTTATTGTCACGATGTCTGGAGAAGCTCTCAATTGTGAGGGGTCTACCTCAGCACAGACTGTCAGAAAACAGGGAAGACACCCCAAACTGGTGGTATGTGCTATAATTAGATTTCACCAAGTCAGTAATCAGTGTGAACTCCTGGATCACTAGAACAGTCTTACCATGGAGTCACAGACAGTCCCCTTGGACTCACTGGTATATCTTACAACCCAGACAAACTGAACTTTGTGACAAAAGGTCACTTAAACCAAAAATCACATCAGGTTGCTCTCAGTCCCAAGAGACCAGTCACTTACCCCAGATCAATTAATATTCTAGAACTTACACCAAAGAAAAATGCTGGCAGCCAATTCCATAGTAAACTAATTAAAGGTTTATTAACTAAGAAAAGGAAGTGAGAGTTATTGAGAGGTTAAAGCAGACAAAATATATGCACAGGTGAGTCACAGTTTGTAATTCCAAATGGAGGCAGTGATGTAATGAAGTGTGAATTCCCAAAAGTCTTTTAAGGGTTCCAGATTGTTTCTGAGGATGACAGAGTGAGGAATAGGTTTAAGATTAGCAGCCGTGTTAGTCTGTATCCTTAAATAAG
>ML677351.1:22765276-22965081 GCA_007922305.1 Dermatemys mawii
TCTTAGAATTGGTATGGTAATGTACAACTTTTTTTTGCTTTCTATGTCTATAAATGCATTTTACTTCTGTGTGTTCCATTCTACGCAACCGATGAAGTGGGCTATAGCCCACAAAAGCTTATGCTGAAATAAACTGGTTAGTCTCTAAGGTGCTATAAAGTCTTCCTCGTCTTATTTAGAGTGAGAAATGCATTTTGAGTCTTTGACCTCCAATCATCAAACACAATGACCGCTGGCTTTGAAATTAGCACTTTTCTCTTAGAGTTTTTCATTTGCATTCCACAAGGCTTCTTTCTCCTTTGATGGGTTATTTAGTTACAGGGATAAACACAATGCAAATGTTTGCCAATACATTGTAATGGGATACAGATAAGTAAAAACAATGCATGTGACATCCCCTTTAGCTTTCATGGCATTTAAACACAAAATACACTCATACATTTTACAATCACTTTGATCTACTAAAACACAAGAGAATTGGCCTGGGGCTCTAGCATGAGCTGGCACCTGGCCTACCAGTGTCATAGTTATATATTCCTCTGAAATCTGATGGCAATCCCAAAGTTGGGAACCCATGGTGTAGATATTTATAATGCTTTCATCACGGTGGTATGCAAAACTATGTGATCACTAATTATGCAGACAGATACACAATACTGTGGCCATGGTCACTAATTTCAGAAAAAGTAAATGGGTTCAGACTGAGAATAGATTAGTACTAAACTGCATAAACAGGTGCCTAGGATCGTTTTGGTCTAGATTTTAATTGACTACTGTGACTCAGTTGGGAAGATAGTAGGAGACACTAGTCCCCCTCTCCTCTTTTACCCTTGTTTTTTCTTCCCCCTTGTAAATCTTTGTGCTCCCTCTCTTTCTTCTTTATTGTTCTGACTACCTTACATTTTCTCAAATGATATCTTGAAGAGATGTAATTTATAAAGATCCTCTCAAAATTTTGTGTGCACAGAGTTGTAAAATAAAAAGGGAAAGGGCACAGGATGCTGTGTACACATTGTCGTATTCATGAAGAGGTCTGTGTAGGTTGAGATTCCATCGCTTGTTCTCTCTAACCTTTATATAAAATAAAGATTAGAAATAAATCTTTTAAAAAACCATTTCTACTGCATGAGACTCAAAGAGCTTTTAGTCACCAACTAGACTAACCATGGATGGACAAATGTGGGGGGGGGGAGGGTGAGAGTCGGGGGAGGGTATTTATCAAATTTATTATTTAAGAGCTGGAGTATGTGCCTGAGAATGTACAAGGGTCAGACTGGGAAAGGCAGGGTCCAGAAACACTGCTTAGGGAAGATACTCCAAAGGGATATTTCAGTTAATGTGCTAAGGGACTTTTCCCCCACACCTACTGTGCACTTCTGCTACAAAATATGTAAAAAAGGGGACCCAGAAGGTCTGCTGCAGGTCCAAATCCAAACCACTAGGTCCTTCAACATCCAGTTACACTGTGCTCATTTTTCGTAAGCATGGCAATTTAACATCAATTAAAATCTGAGTGAAGGACTGCTTGTCTGATACTCAGAGCTGCTGAGATCTGTGTGAGCTGGGGGAAGGCAACAGCAGCTACGGCTACTCAGTACTTCTGAAAATCAATACTAAATCCAGCCCATTCAAAATGCGGTTTCATCTGATAAGTTGCTCCCTGAAGAAGCTAGGGTATATGCTTATTTTTACAAGGAGTGGAGTGATGCTGTGGTTTTTTCCACAGCTCATCTTCAAATGACCTGGGGAATGAGAACTTTGACAAAAATTGGCTTTTCCACAAAGCAGATTTTTTTGGGGGAGCGGGGGGAAGCATTCTGTTTCCACAGATAATTATCAGGTTTTCATTGAAAATCCAGGTTTCACCAAGTGAAAGATATAATGAAAGGGTAAAGAAAATTTAAAAAGTTCAGAGACTAGCACCCAAGCAACCTTGTAGTGAGGGACTAAGGGGTGAAGAGTTGTGGAACCCAATCACCCCACTCTCATCTCAGTCCAAAGGGCATGGAGAGAAGGGTGGACTCTGCCAAACAGAAGCAGATAAGTCCCAAGGGGAGGACTCAGAGACAAAAAACAGGAGAAGGGGAGGTGGTCTGGGGACATTGTAAGTAGCAGTTAATTATGATTGTTCTGTCAATCAGATAAATAGATTCATTCACTGGCTCTAGGTACCTTTACGGAAATTACCACTTACAATCATTAAAAGTAAAGCCAACAGCTACTCTACGCCTGTGATTACCCACAGGCTAAAAAATGATGCTACCTATCATCCCCACACAAACCACAAGCCTTCTAATACCACTTCCTCTACGAAAGCTTTGGTCAGTGTGGCGGCTGGAATTTCTGAAGGGGCCTAATGGAGTGGGATTTTCAACTCCCATTGGCTTTCAATGGAGTTGAGTGCTAACTGAGGCTACACTGAAATTCTCAGCCATAGGTTTTGCCATGTGCACGGAAGGTCAACAAAGTTGGACTATTCAAATGAGGAGGGCTGGGGGAGGAAGAGGCTCCAAAGCGGAGGACTCTTCACAGACAAAACCCCTTCCAGGAGGCTCCTTTCCTTTTTTATGAGAGTGGGAAAAGACTTCTAGCTAGAACGGCATGTTGAACCAGCAATCCACTAAGCCATAAGGCAACCTTGTGAGATGGCAATTAAGTTCATCCCACTAATGTATACATTTCATGGCATGTGAAAATTAAGCCTTTTTTCTACCTTTTTCTACTCGTCACAGTTTTTTTCCATCATTTTTCTTGCAATCACAGAAGCTCTTCCACTACCCCCATTTCCTCTACACTTGTTGCAAATCATAAAGATCTCTGTGAAACAAACTGACAAATTTGTCCTTTCAGTGATCAGTTCTACAGCCCAGCAAATTGGCATAATAAATCACTTAAGTGGATGGATTTGTCAGTCAACTTTGTAACAGCATAACAGACCTGGACAGCATAAGTAATAAGACTCTGTAACAGCATAAGTGTAATCCAATAAAATATATTCCCTCCCCAACCTTGTCTCTAAGAGCTTTGCAGGCAGTGATTCTACAAGGAATGGGAAGAGACTTAACAAAATAAAAGAACAATACAAAGGGCATTAGAAAGAATCAAGTCAGAGAAGCAAATATTCAATTAGAATCTTCCAAATGGAGATGGCAAAATCTCAACTGACCCACATATTTTTGCTCATCCCTACTAGCTACATTCAAATCTGAAGCTAGTTGAAACTGAAGATGTGCTGTCAGCATAACATCTGCTTCCTATTTCTACCCTTGGGTGACTGGAGTAATTGCCCGCTGCTACATGTACCAGCTTCACTGCTGTGAAATGTTGCTCATGTAAAGTCATTCATTCCTCTGTTCACAAGTGCCAAGTGATTGGTTGATAGTTTGACTTGTAACATCTCTGCCTGACATACCGATTAGTTGCTTTGGTTTTATTCAGGCTTACTTCAAGTCAAGTGGCCCTGAAGACATTGCTGCCACAAATCTGTACTACATAACATCAGCTACTAGCAACAAAACTGACTTGTAGGAATTAAATATTTTTCTTTTGGTAAAATTTGAGAACAGTTATGCAAGCAGACTTTTCTTTTTTACTTTTTTACTTACTTGTAATCAGTCCCAGCAGGAAACAGTTTGTCCTACAAAAAAATAAGATTTCCAAAAATTTCCTGTCCTGCTTCAAGATGAAACCAAGATCTTATTTAAAAAAAAAAGAGAGAGAGAGAGAGCAAGGAAGACTGACTCTACAGCCCAGAAGCAAAGCCATTTACCTAAGCTGTGGAGAACCAGATCCAAGTCTGTCCAGACTGAATCCCCACTCTGGTACTTCGAGTGCAGAAGGTGGGAGCCCACGAGGATTCAAAAAATTAATACTGGCCACTCCAGACTGGTAGTAAACTCCCAAGGCTTCATCTTCTCTCTGATCTCGGATGGGTAGATGCTGCCATCACTCAAATGCAAAAAAATCCTTTGAACCCAGGAAGGAACCCTTGAGAATTTCTCCCTATGAGGTGTCCTCACGCCCTGGTGAAAAAACGGAGAAAGAAAGCAAAGGAAATCAGCTGTCACCACCAGCTAATTAGACAACATATGCATAAACCTTCTTGGACACAAAAAACCCAATCCTAGTCTTAAAAAAGGTCAATGTTGTCAAAAAAAACAAAACAAAAAAAGAAAATACATCTGGAACATAGGCTACTGCTAGGTTTAAAAAAAAGAGCAAATATAATAATTAAAATATCAAGAATGGTTTTCTTGAGGTCCAGCTTAAAGGTAACAAGCAAAACAAAAGTACCTGGGTTTAGCATAGAGGAATCTACAAGCCATAAAGAAATAAAAGAGATAAACCTAATCATGTCTTCCTAGACATTCCCTGATCTACTGACATATCTGGGGTTTCAAATAAGTAGTTTTGAGGTATGTTTTCATGATTTTTCATACCTGGTTTAAAGCTTCTTATAGCATTGCTGCTCCGTCTCTCCTCTCTCTGGAGAATGACAGACAGACAGGCAAAGGGAAAGTTTTTCCCAGTTTTAAAAAGTTCTAGCTAAGTGGCTGGCTGGGTGTCCATAAAAGGGAGCTACCTCTCCCCCCTTCATTTATCACAAACTCCCTGCTCCAATTCTATTTATTTATACAGAGTGGAAGAGCTCCAACAGGAGAGATGGAAATCATATCTTTAATGTCCAGTGCTTAAGGCACTCACCTGGGATGTGGGAAACTCAGTTTCAAGTGCCCCCTCTGCCTGAATCAGGCCAGGGACTTGACCCTTGGTCTCCCACATCCTAGGTGAGTGCCCTGGGTATTTTAGGGTGGGCTTGCTCGCTCTCCCTCACCTTCCAGAAATTCCATCCTGGACCTAAACATTTCCCGCTTAAAGTGTTAATAAAATGAGACATTCCTGGGTGAAAAGTTTTAGTTTGGATTTTAAAAAAAACAGCACTTTTTTTTTTTTTAGAATAAAAGTTTGTTTCAGGTGAGGTACTTCCAGTAGATAGGAAGAATTATTGCCATTGAACAAGGCACTGGTGCAGTGTTTTCTGGAATACTGTGTACCATTCTGGTCACCCGTGTTCAAGCAGAATGGGTTCATTGCAGAACGGGTGCAGAGAAGAATTACTAAGATGATTGGAGAAGTGACAAAGAGTCCTGTGGCACCTTAAAGACTAACTAAATTTAGTTAGTCTTTAAGGTGCCACAGGACTCTTTGTCACTTCTGCAATTCCAGACTAACACGGCTACCCCTCTGATTCTTGATAAGATGATTGGAGGAATAGAGATCCTATCTTACAAGAGAAGGCTAAAAGAACTAAGAGGGGAAATGATTACACCAGGTAGAAAAGCTAATGGGCAATATTGGCACAAGTACAGAGAGTATGAACTGGTCTTCAGTAAATTTAAGCTGGAAGGCAGAAGGCTTCTAACTATCAGAGAAGTGAAGTTGTGGAACAACCTCCCAGGTGGAATATTGGGGGTAAGGAACCTAACTGTTTTTAAGATGGGGCTTGATATGTTTATTAAAAGGGATTGTATGACAGGGTTGCCTGTGATATCAGGGAATTGGACTCAATAGGTCCCACCCAGTCCTATTCCTGACCAGCTCTATATGTAGTACCCACTGGCCCCAACTGAAAACAAGGCCCCAGTGTGCTAGGCGTTGTACTAACACTAGAGTGAGAGATGGTTTCAGCCTCAGAGAGCTTACAGTCTAAACCCACAAGACAAAAAAAAAAAAAAAAAGGCAGGACATGGAAACAAGGCATATACAAGTGAAGTGATTTGCCAAGGGTAATGCCCAAGCCAGGAAAAAAAAAAAAACATCCAGGTCTCCTGAGTCTCTCTTTAGGTCAATATCCACTAGACCAGTGTTTCTCAACAACCAGTCCATGGACCGATGCCAGTTCTTGAGGTCTCCCTGACACAGATTAGGAAGGCAGGAAGCTGGGCCCTAGTATCAAGAAGGTTGAGAAACACTGCACTAAACTCTGCCACCAACTAAGGAACAAATATATTATGCTATTAAAGGGTTAAGCCACATGAGAGGTATTGGATTGCCACTCATCCCGCATAATAATGCGGTGCCACATTTCATGAGGACTCTGACTTCTTTCCACACAGAGACAAGGGCCAGTAGCTAAGTTTAAAACATGGAAGACAGCGAGGCTGGATTTCAGCACCATCAGAGCTATGTTTACTTCATAAATAATTCCCTGTAGTTACATAAGATATCCTAAATCCCTGCCCCCTTAGTCATTATTGAAATACCACGTAAACACACACACACACACACACACACACACACACACACACAGTTGCAGCAAGTCAAAGGAACATCTATCAGATTAGCTATGGCAGACTTCCGTGCTTTCATGAGGTCTGTGACATGAATTGAAGCCCGACAGATCATCATTACTTAGAAGTCTCTCTAAGTCTGTGGTGCTCAGTATTTTGCTTATCATGACCCCATTTTCCATATTGAGATGCCTTACCCATCTAGCCAGGCTATAGCTGAGATTCTCCTGACCTTTAACAAGATGGGAAAAGAAGGGCTCTTGTGAGCTCCAGCTTGAGAACTCCTGGTGTAGGTATTCATATAGCACTCACCTCTGTGATATGTGAGCACTTTGCAAAGTCACATTAATATTCTCTTTTTTCCCCTCAGCGAAAATGATGAAAATAGAACTTTTCACTTACACTGCACCAATCTGAGAATCTCAAAAATGATTTAGAAACATTGTAAGAGCATCAACACCCAACTGAATTGTTTGGGTATTAATAACCCAGTGAAGGTTGTTGGTATTAATATCTCCTTTAATTATGAGAGAAAAGGCACGGAGAAGTGACTGAACCAAGGTCATCGAGCTACAGCTGTATTCTTCCCTCCAATGCATTTCTACACAATAGAGGGTGAACATTGAATCTTCTAAATTTTGTTTTGGGTCCCTGACTTCAAAAAGCCCAGATCTAAGAAACAAAGTTAGATGAAAAATTGTATGATTTGGACTGGTCTTAAGTACAACTCACATAAAACAATGCTCTGTTTTTCATTTTATATATACCCATCTTGCTCAGAATTCTGCTTGGGTTCAAACAAGGGTATCCAAATCTCTGAACTTTTCTGCACACTTGACCCAAGTAGCTAAACCTGAAGCCTGGAAAAGTTTTACACAGCTGAAGATGTGACCATCTCTGTGCTGTAGTTAGGTAGGTCAAACAGGGCCCAATCCTGGGTGATGCTCAGCACTCAGCTCTCACTGACCAGCATCACACATGTTCAGACCCACCACACAAGTCCAGGCCCATCCTGCCCCAAAACATTCAACATGGGATCTGGAAGAAGATTGCAAATAGCTGACAATGGATCACTGCCACCCTGCCCATTCCATATTGCTAAATGGGCCACGGATCCAAGTATGGAAAAGGCTGAATGTTACTGCTTTAAAGCCTCTCTTAGCTATTTCTATGAGAAAACATAAGTAGTGTCTGCCAAACATATGCATGGATTTGCATCTGCAGATGCGGGGGAGGAGGGCTGTGCTCTCCAGTGCCCATTTGCAGGTGTCATTACCTGTTTTCTGTTGGCATGAAATAGTACCATTTATTAATACAATCTTGCTACTGTTTAAATGTGGGCCAAATGCTGAGAGATATGGAGCATCTGCTAAGCACTCAACTTCCACTGACCACCCTGAGTGCCAAAGGTGTTCCACAGATCCCACTCTCCAGTCCTTCATTTTCAAGTTATGAATGTATAGTTCTACACTGTGAAGGCGAACGTTGATTGTAGTGTCTGTGTATGTAATTATAGCACCACCAGCGCCAGGTTTAGAGAGAGGATACTGGACATCCTACCAGTCCCTGCTAAAGGAAAACTCCTTTGATTCAAATAGTAGGTCTGCTTTTTAAACCTGAAGGCAAATTTTATCCCCAGTCATAGCAAAAGAACACTTCTATTTACTCCTATTTAAAATACTCCTATTTACTATCCCAGTGGAAAGTTGGTGAATTACATGGGAGGATTTTACAGAAAGGAAAAGCGTTTATTTTTCTTAAACACTTTGTTTTTATGGAAAAAAGTCTACCAAAATCATACGAAAACCAAGTATTTGCTATATAAATAGAATCCTGTCATTCCAGTCTTCCCATGAATTTCAAAAAGCTTTTCTTCTACCTGTGATATGTCAAATTCTCATTCCAGCACCTCACAGATTTGCAGAAAGAGCCATAAATATTAATTGGAATTACAGGAGGTTAACCTCCCAGTGTCTGCACTCCTGTTCAACCTGTGAACAGCATGAGGCAACTGTCTAGTCAAAGCACAGCAGAGGTTCCATTTGTGTTGGTTTACACATTGACTGCAGCTGGGTGGAGCTTCCATTTGAGATAGTAAATTTATGAAATCTTTGGAACTGATCTTTTGCACAATATGGTTAGCTGCTAGGACTCAGAGGAAGCATGATACATTGGAGAGACATCATAGTGGGTACCAGGATATCTGGGTTCTGTTCCTAGCTGCTCCATTGATTACCTTTTGCAAATCACTCAACTTCTGACACTCAGCTTTCCCATCTGCAAAGTGTTGATAACTGATACTTCCCCAGTTTGTTAAACACTGAGATCTATGGGGGAAAGCCCAGCATAATTACTAAATAGTATTACTTATTGCAATGCTCCCCCATCAACAAGGTATTAAAATCTATTGAATTCAGTAAGCAGAGATGAAAAACACAGCCATGAAAGAAATATGCAGAGAGGTTTTATGATATCTAAACTGCTTGGGAAGCAAGCCATTATCAGTGGTTCCTCTCTACCACCAAAATAAATTGAATTAATATTATTCATGAAGCATCCACCATGTTCAGGAACTGTATTTTAGTGATGTCACTAGCTAGATAGATGAGGTGTGTGGGGGGAGGGACACTAGGTTATAAATGAACAATATCCTAAAATTACTAACACTTATTGATAGCTTTGAGGTGTTAAAACACTAAGTCATTGGCAGCTCACTCTGGAATAACATAATAATCCCTGTATCAAGAAAACAGGCACACTCACTTTGTTTATTATTATGGCATTATAAACAACTTTATGTTTCCAGACAAAATCATCTCTGTAATCAAAAACGTTACTCTTTTCCTCTTTCAGGATAGTTTAAGATTATATATATATATATATATATATATATATATGTATATATATAATTTATATATATTTATATATATATTCTATAAGATACATCTACAGTCCTGGTGGTATCCATTAGAGAAATAACACAATGAAAATACATTTTACATTTGACAGATACAGACACCACATATGTGAGGGTGATATCTATGTGGTACAGTGCAGAATAAACTGTACGTATCCAGAGCCATCCTCGGGGACTTGTGAAGTCTGGCTTTGAGGAACTGTGTGTGTAAAAGATAATCACGAATTTCATTTTTTAAAAAAAGTTTCTAGCTCTTTTCCTTGCAGAGATAACCTTGAAAATCTAAAATGATATAAAGTGATAAACAGATTCCTAGGGTTGAATGAATCAAGCAGCTGTGCTCAACTTCAGCACAAAGCTGGGACTGAGGTGCCTAAAAATATACAAAAAGTGTGTGTCTGTGTGTGTAAGTCAGTTATATTTGAACTCTCTTCCCCGCCCGCCTCCTCCACTCACCTCAAAGCAACTGCACCTGTATTCTCCCTTTGTGGTCCCTCAAAGGCACCCACTCAAGGCTCCTCAGCCATCACTTCTCTTGGGCAGAGATGTGACTCCCCCAACCTTCCCCCTCTCCGGATGTCAAGGCTGCTTAGTCCCCTAATTTTCACTCTGATATTCCCAGGACGCCAAGCTGCCTAAGATGTGCTTCTCCTCCAGAGGCTATGCCAGCAGTTATGAGTTACCGCACAGTTCTTATAAACAAACACATTTATTTTTAAGGTGAAAACATTACAGAGACAACAATGAAAACCAATGATAACCTAAACACACATGCTAAAAAGCTCATCAGTGGTCACCCAAACTTCAATCTCAGGCTGTGGTAGATGTTAGGCCTTCAAAGGCCACATCTGGTTTCCCCCATGGTTACAAGTTCATAACTGTCTCTGATATAGAACCAGATCCTGGGCTGTTCAGCTGTTCCTTTATATGGGTCAGGCCTTTTATCTCATCTTTTGGATCAGCAAACGGTGACCCACCCCTAAGGGCATAGCTTCAAAAGGTAGGTTTTTGCATAACTGGAAATGGGGAATTTGCATTAACCTCACCCTAGGTATTTCCCAGGAAATCCATTTAGCATTTATTGTCCCAAAAGTCAAGTCTTGTCTGATACATTTGCAATAGAGCCCTTTGAATTCTCAGACCTTACACCATTCTCCGCCACTCCCCCCACACCAAGAGGTTCCATACCATCCTGGCCCCTAATAATACATAAACTTAATAAAATAAGGTTTCTCAAGGATACTGTAGGAAATTGCCATCTCTCCCTCACACACACACACCCCTCTCACTAATAAAACTATTTAAAAATGCAAGGGTCAGATCCTCAAGCTGGCTACGTGATGGGTAGTTCCACTGACACTAACTGAGGATCTGGTCTCCTGTGTCCAGTGATAGTAGATATGATAATAGTATTATAATTTATAATGGTAGGCAGCAACCTGTTACATTAGACAGGAAGAGGAGGGACAAGGGATTGTTCTCAGACCTACCCAAAACTGTGAAAGATTGCTCTGTTTAATCATGACCCTTTCACCATTTCACTGCACTCTTCCTACTAACCCAAATTCCCCCTGACATATTCCAACATTCCAAACCCTGGAGCAGTTTCAAACAGCTGCCATTTTGTTTAAATCTACCTGGCATGAATTATTTTCCCTTTTTCCTTTATATATAGGAGTGAGTGAGTGTGTGTGTGTGTGTTCTATCTGTCTTCAAGTATTATAGGGATGTTATAAAGAGAAGAGGAATCAATTGTTCCCATTAATTAATGAGGACAGAACAGGAAGTAATGAACTTAAGCTGCATCAGGGGAAATTTAGGTCAAAAAGTCAATGCGGAAAGTTTCACACAGTAAGAACAGGAGTTAGGCAAATTAACCAACTGTCAAGGGAGGTTATAAAATAATCATCAGTGGGAGACAATCAAGGTTAGAAACATCTCTCAGGGATGTTTCAGGTCTAATAAAGTCACTCTTATTCTCCAAGCAGACGGATGGGCAAGGATACATTCTAATGCCCTTTCAACACTAATGATTCCCCTTTACTCTTTCCGTATTCTTCTATAGCACTCATTTTCTCCTTATCTTTTTATGTTGTATAAAATGCCTTAAGTTAGCGATACCCTTTCAGATCCTTGGATAAAAGGTGTTTAAGTATTGTTATATATTATAACAAGTCTCCCGTTTTCATGGCAAGTCCTAATTCCTTTCTGTATTGCCAGGACTTCTGATGGCAATGTTGCCATTCAATAACTTATAGCAACTGCTGACTTCAGAGGTGGCCATCCACAACATCAAGGGGAAAAGGCACTTTAAGATTTACAATGCCTATGGGAAAACGTCCAAAAAATATCTCCGTATTGTCTTCTCTTCTTTGCTTTTTATCACTACAATCATTTGATTTTCTGTTACAGCATTTAGAAACTGGAGGCTCTTCCCCGCACCATGAAAATCTTCAAAAATTAAGAGATTTTATTTTTAGGGTTTTCCCCCCTTTTTTGGTGGGAAAGATCCCACCAATCTCACTTTATTTGTCCCCTTTTATTTCTATTGGGGATAAGGTAGGGAGGAGAGTTAAAAAAATGAAATGAAAATGGTGTGAAAAAAATTAGAAGTTACACTGCCAAATAAGTCAAAGCTTTATTTTTTCTCATTTGAAACAGAAATGTTACTCTGTTTCTGAAAGTAAATTAACAGTAAAATTCACTTTTAGCACCTCCATTTTAAGTGTTAGTTAGCTTTTTCCTTTTAAAGTTGATACTTTCTCACTTTAATATCCCCAACACTGTTTTAATTCTGCCGAAAAAAGGGAGGGGGTGTAAAATTTGAGAGAAGATTGACATTTTCCCACAACTGTAAAATGAAAAAAAAATAAAAAATACAAATAAAAAGTTGTAACTTATTCAGAAAATTTTACAATAAAAAAATGTGGAATAAACCCATGTGTGACAATTTTGTTTTTCAAAAACAAAATCACCTCCAATTATTATTCATATCACAGTAGCACACAGAGGCCCAAGCAAGTTCAGGCATCAGTAGAGCAAGAGACAGTCCTCTTATCCCAAACAGCTCACAATCTAGCCAGACAAGACAGACAAAGCGTGGGAGAGAAAATCAAAGCACAGAGTGGTGAAATGACTTTCCCAAGGTAGCAAATCAAATCAGTGGAAGAGCCAGGACAAGAATCCCAGTCTCTTGACTTCCAGTTCAGTGTCTTAGGTCACGCTATCCAAGGTTGTAAAGAAAGCCACATCCCATCTTATAACACTCCCCCAGTATTGAAAGATCTGCTCCCACATCTTCAATCTGTAGGAGTACACACATTCTGCTTCATACAAAGCCTCTCTCTTTGTCAGTATGACTCTACACCTTACTCTTTCTGACTCTGTTCTATAGTCCCTAGGAGGTTACAAAAATAGATGGCTGTTTAATTTGGATGGGTCATTATAAGCAGAAGAAAAAAAACCTTTTGTGGTGAAAGTTTAGTGGATCTATGTCTAACAGTTGATAAGAATCTGTAAAAGAGACTTAACTAGGAAAATGCATTCAATTAGTATAATGACAAAGCCACTCATAGTCCCTGTTTAACCCTTGGTTGACAGTGTCCAATTTGCAAATTAATTCCAGTTCATCAGCTTCTCGTTGGAGTCTGTTTTGGAAGATTTTCTGTTTTAAAATTGACACCTTCAAGTCTTTAATAGAATGGCCAGGGAGACTGAAGTGTTCTCCTGCTGTTTTTTTTTTCTCTTGCTGATAATGGCCCATCCAAATTAAACAGCCTCTTAGAATTGGTATGGTAATTTACAACAGCTTTTTTGCTTCTTGTGTGTATAAATGCATCTTACTTCTTTTTGTTCCATTCTATGCATCCGATGAAGTGGGTTATAGCCCACAAAAGCTTATGCTGAAATAAACTGGTTAGTCTCTAAGATGCTACAAGTATTCCTTGTTTTCTTTACAGATACAGACTAATACAGCTGCTATTCTTAAAAATAGGTGGTTCTTTCTTGGTTGCCAGCCTCACCTCTGGAGGGGCAAGCTACGGTCAGCGACAAATGAATGTACATTAACAAACAAGCAAGCAACATGGGTGATCATCTAGCCAAATGGTGACGAACATTAAGTTCAAAGTTCACAAAGTTACAAAACTCATCTCATTCTATGAGTTTATCTTTACCGAGTTCGGTGTATTTGGAAAAGAAACACGCTAGCCCCAGCCCAACCCTTCCCCCCACAAATCAAGGTTCCATATATCCCCTCAACAAATACTCACACAAAATCAGGGCTGGGACAATGAATTGTCTAACAAATGCCCTTGAAATATATCAGTCTATCTTCTTGGGACGTTTAAATTGCTGATTCGTACATCCTGCCAGTTCCTATGGATAGAAGCAATAGGAGATCTAGTCTTTGGGGACAATATTTTTCTCCTTCTCTGGTATTATAACAATCCCAGTCTTAATCAGAGATGTCAATGGAAGAATAAGGATCAGAGGTCCAGTAAGTCTAGGGAGTTAATGAGAATTAGGCATCAGGACCCCTTAGGTGCATTTGAAAACCTCAGCCCTAATGTGTAAACATTTATAATCTAATTATCATTGTATTTATACCAACTACTCTCTGACTCCCTTTACATCTGACCTCCAGCTATTGAAATAATGCACAGCACTGCACATAAGGCCTTAATATTGTTTTCAGTTCCATTTCCCTTAATATGATTTCATTTTTCTTCCAAAGCTGTCTGTTCCCATTACGTATATTTTAAATAAAATAATCCAGCTCATACAAAATAATTCTTTTAAATAGTCTCTCTTAAGCATATTCTCTCTCATAGCTTCAGCGTTCATAGGAATTGCCATGTGAAACATAAGATCAGCAAACAAACATATCATATGCACACAAGTTTCTGGTGGAATTTATTTCTCTTACAATAAGGAACACTAATTTAGCAAGGCATAGCATAATAGTCACTTACCCAAGGGGCACAAAAGTGGGCAGATGTCTTGGCTTCTGACTAGAGCTGGTAGTGCAAAGGTGGAGCATGACAGAGGGTGGACAGACCAAATTTGAGTGACATTGCAACCCTAGGCACCCCACTTCGCACCCCCACCCCTTTGAAATCCTTCCAGTATGCAAGACTCTAGTAGTCAGAAGAAGAGAAGGGGGTGTCGGGAAACCCCAGTTCCCAGGAGGGAGGGAGGATTGGATTCAGGCTTTTGGTGCTTTCTGGGAAAGTGGAGACAAAGCACGATGTGGTCCGAGGCTCCCAGAATGGCCTGGGAACCCTGGTGGAGGTGGTGCTCAGCAGCCTGACCACCTCTCTAGGTAAGAGCATAGGGCTGGGTGCAGTGAGGAGAGCTCAGAGCTGAGTGTGGGGGTAGCTAGAGGGGAGCGTGTAGAACTGGATGTGGGAAGGGGAGAGAGAACAGGGTGCAGAAGCAGCCAGAAAGAGTTTGAGACTGGCTGTTAGGGAGCAGGGAATGTGGAATCTGGGTGCAGAGCAGTAGAGGGAGAGCTCTGGTCCCTATCTTTAGGTAAATTCTGGTTGTGCACCTGCACACACCACAAACATAATTCAATGCAGTTTAGATTAATGTGGGTCCAAATGTCTTGATCACTCCCCACCCTAACTCACTGTGAAGTTACCTTCTTTTCTGCTTATAGGTCTTCTCCATTGAACAGATGAAGTGTTAAATAAAAAATATGAGTCAGACCCCATAAAACCATGAGATTGGCTTAAGAATAATATATGTTGGATACTCCATTAGCCTTCTGGTTTCTGAGTCTTCAGGGCTCATGTTTTAAAGCTTTTCTCCTCAACAATGAGAGATGGAAACTTCAGAAAAAAAACCCACACACACACCTGGGAGTCCCAGCTAATCACATGACTCTGTTAGATTGGACTGAAGAACAGGGGGATCTGAAGGCAGAGAAGGTCTGGAATCACTTCAAGTCAAAGCTGCAGAAACTATTAGAAGCCTGCATCGGAAAAAAGGGGAAAAATTCATAGGCAAGAGTTGTAGACAAAGTTGGAAGAGCATGCATCTCAGAGATGTGATTAAGAAAAAGCAGAAAGCCTACAAGGAGTGGAAGATGGGAGGGATCAGCAAGGAAAGCTACCTTATTGAGGTCAGAACATGAAGGAATAAAGTGAGAAAGGCTAAAAGTCATGTAGAGTTGGACCTTGCAAAGGGAATTAAAACCAATAGTAAAAAGTTCTATAGTCATATAAATAAGAAAACAAAGAAAGAAGAAGTGGGACCACTAAACACTGAGGATGGAGTGGAAATTAAGGATAATCTAGGCATGGCCCAATATCTAAATAAATGCTTTCCCTCAGTCTTTAATGAGGATAATGAGGAATTTAGGGATAATGGCAGGATGACAAATGGGAATGAGGATATGAAGGTAGATATTACCACATCCGAGGTAGAAGACAAACTCGAAGAGCTTAATGAGACTAAATCACGGGGCCCAGATAATCTTCATCCAAGAATATTAAAGGAACTGGCACCTGAAAATGCAAGCCCCTTAGCAAGAATTTTTAATGAATGTGTAAACTCAGGGGTTGTACGTCTGAGTGGAGAATTACTAACATAGTTCCTATTTTTAAGAAAGGAAAAAAGGTGATCCGGGTAACTACAGACCTGTTAGTTTGACATCTGTAGTATGCAAGGTCTTGGAAAAAATTTTGAAGGAGAAAGTAGTTAAGGAAATTGAATTCAATGGTAATTGGGACAAAATACAACATTGTTTTAAAAAAGGTAGATCATGCCAAACCAGCATGATCTCCTTCTTTGAGAAGGTAACAGACTTAGACAAAGTAAATGCAGTGGCTCTAATTTACCTTGATTTCAGTAAGGCATTTGATACAGTTCCACACGGGGAACTATTAGTTAAACTGGAAAAGATGGGGATCAATATGAAAATTGAAAGGTGGATAAGGAACTTGTTAAAGGGGAGACTACAATGGATCATATGAAAGGTGAACTTTCAGGCCAGAGGGAAACTGAATTAGCGTAAACAAGAAGGCCTGCTGATATCGTTCATGGATTGTGTTAAAATCATGCTCAGTAAGGGACAGAAGATGTAGAACCAGAAATCAATGAACCCAAATGGGAATGTCAGATATGCCTAAATGGTGGACAAAAGATAGAAAGCATAGGCTACTGCTCCTATCACTCCCTTTCTAGGTCCTGAAAGAAAGACGGGGAGGGGGCAGGAAGAATTGAGAAGAATAGACAGGTTATTGGACTGAACTTCACCATCATGGCTGCCGCCTCCACCATTTTCCTAGGACCTCAAGGCCTTTGTCACCCTGATCCTGAGAGATGTCCTGACCAGAGCAGGCTAAAAGCAGAGACCTGGACAATATCATCACCCCTGCTGGCACAATCCTAACCACCCCCTGAGGTAACATGAGATCACACTTTTATAGCAGCAGCAGGAGCTCCAGCATATCTCAACTTACTACTTCTTTTTTACCTGAAAGGACAATTATTACCTTTTTAAATTCCAGCTAAGAGACGGGAGACAAGGGATTTTTTTTTTCCTTCTAAGAACTCTCTCCAGCAAAAGGGAAAGGCAACAAAAAATGTTAAAATCAAATCCTTAATACTTTACATTTCAAATGCTTTTGCAGGGTTTTCTTTTTTTCTGTATCTTTAATAAAAGATACAAAGGATTTTTAATGGTTTGTGTGACATGTTACTAAATGGCTCAGGTCTCTGTATACCAAACTCTGGACCTTGTTTAACACTGTTTAATGTTGGACAGTAACTAGGTTATGTTAACACCTTTGGCCCATTAATTCCACCTAAATTAATGCAACTGTGCCCGAACTACCAGGTTATACTGGGAGCTCCCTCTCATTTTTAAGTAAAAAATTTCAAAGAGTCTCATTTTTATTTCAATGCAGAAGGAAAACAATGTATATCTTTAAAGCGTAAAACTTTTCCAAGGTCTGTCTTGGCATTAGACAAAGTTGTCAAAGGCATTCAAAATAGGATCCGACACAGAATGTGAAAGTGCACAACAGGATGGTGTATAACGCCTCAGGAGAAGGATGAAGATGAGGACAGTTTGTAAGGTTAGAAAAATGAAATGAGAATGGGAGATTGACAGAAAAGACACAGCTTGGGGAAAGAGCGAAGGCAGGTGAAGGTGGAAGGAGATTCTCTGCGGGGAGAAAAGGAGAAATGCAGAAAGTAGAAAAATATATGAGTCAGAACATAGGGCAGAGAAGTACAGACACAGGAAATCTACTTTGACAGCAACAGATCTGCCTGTCAGACACAAAGGGGAAGCGCTGCCCTGAGTAAAGCCAGTTTAGGCTCAAGAAGTGAGAGATGTGTCAGGTAGGATCACATTACCCAAACCTAACATAGGAAACCCAGGGAAAAAAAGTTGTCCTCCCATTCCCAAACACACAGACACAGACAACTTAGAATAAAAGGAGACTAGATGAACCGTCTTTCTTTGCTCAGTTATCTTGTAGTAAGTTCTTTGCTGCCCTAGAGGAGATCCAAATTTGATCTCTCTCCTGTTTATTTCCTCCCCAATCCAAGATGGGCAGGTGTGCAAAGGGAGGAAGTATTATCATGGCTCTGAAAAAGAGATGTAAAGCATCACTCTTAGGCAAAACACAAAAGGAAGAGAAAGCTGCCACGATGCTGGGGTTCTGAATTTCTACATGAGACCGCAAGCCTGTTTTCAACTATGCTATTGATATCTGAATGTGGTCTATAGCATGCCTGGCCTTCCATTCAATTGCTCACTGTGCTAAGTTATCCAAGCAGCAAGGCACAACTGTCCCTACTAATGTTTATCTTGGAATATATAGTAACGATACCTAAATAATAAGATACCTGCTCACCTCTGCCTACAAGGGGATACTGCTATTGTCTGACCCCTGATCAATAGGCTAACAAAGTTTTCTTACATGCAGCACCATTACTTAATATTGATTCTTTTAACTCCTCGAAATAAGGAGTCTGGAATTTTCCGCTGCATGCATTAAAACTCCAAAACTGATTACACTAAAACAGCACAGTTGGATGAGCGTTCTGTGGTTTTGTCTTTAGGGTTTTTTGCTTTTATCCTCTAAGAGAACCCCCAGGAGAGTCCTGCTGGTGCTTGGCAACGTGACATTCCTTCTTTTCTTCTACAGTAGAAAATGTATTGCCTCACCTGTAGTGGGATTGTTATAGGCCATCCATCTGCATACAAAAAATAAAAGGAGGGAAACATCCAAACACCTGTGGGATTCTTATGCTGAGCAAAATTGCTCCCTCTAAGTTAAAAATTGCTCATTTAAAATGAAAAACATTGTTCTAAAAACTATATAAAATATTTAAAGCTCACTGTATACAATCAAGTCAGAAAAGAGCAGCAAAACACTGCATCTGGCAACCTCACTACCACTAACACATTTCCTCTGATCTTACAGATGCTTTTCAAGTCACCATATAGATGTGACAGTACAGGGTTGTCATTTTGCCAAATGCACATGCAGAGCAAGAAAAGAGCAATTTAATTTTTGATCAGGATCATAATTTAGCTGGAGGTCCAAGAACTATAATCAATAAAACCCATGAGCATTGTAAAATAATTCCAGGATTGTGTTCTGTGAAGTACTATATGTGGCTTGCCCGCTGAAGGCCTGTCACACAGTGGTATCTGGTGGTTCCATCCCATTCCACTGAAAGTGAAACATTCCAAATGTGTCTCTTATAAGGGTAAAGAGAAGGAAAAAGAAGAATTAGAAAAGGTTAAACAATGATCCACATCTTTCTGTTGAATAAAATGGAGAGAGTCCAGCACAAAGCACTCTATTGTCCTCCCTTGCCTCCTTCACCAGGCTAAAACCTTTTAGCACTGACACCACTTTGGATTGCTTTCTACAGGGAAAAGTTTGTTTTATCCTATCAGTAACAGTTAATATGCTGTGTAGAACAGATTTTAGTTTTAAACAGCATCTTTGATCTCACTGTATTTGCACTGTTGTGATTATAGGCAAAAGCCATTATGTATTCATTATTCCATGTATCACTGTACCTTTAATGTCTCAAGTAACATACTGTAATAAACAAGCAGATCCTTAAACCAACAAAGACCTGATTATTGATATATATGGCTAGGACATAAACTTTCCTGTCCTTTCAGAAAAGAGCTATGGGATTAATAATTCTTTAACTACTAAAGAAGGGCCAGTAGTTAGGGCCTTAGCCTGAGACTCAGGTGTCCATGGTTCAGTTACCTGCACTGTCACAAGCTTCCTATGTAACTTTAGGGAATCACTTACTCTCCCTGGACCTCACATCCCCATCCCCTCACTGAAATGTTGCGAGAATGGATACATTAAGGACTCTGTTGTGGGGGCCAGCTGTGTGCTGGGTCTGGGTCTGGGGGCCATTTAAGAACCTAATACAGAATTCCACTTGCAGTTATCTGAAGTTTGGTTTCAAGTGTGTTGTAATGGACACAGCCCTGTATACAGCAACACTATCTTATCATGGTTCTGAGCTGTATCCATGCCACTTATGCTAACATCAGTGAGAGGAGGTAGCATTTGATCTACTGAAAGGAGAAGTTTTTTTGACTAAAGAGAATATTTTTTAATCTTGGATTTTTCTGATTCTTTGTCAGAAATCCCACCCTAGCCTGTGTGGCCTAGTCTTCTCCCACAGCTTATTGGAAGCCCAGGTTGTGTCAGTTAGTCTGTTTTGTCTGTTCTGATGCCCCACGTAGAACCCCAACCAAAGTCCAACAGCAGGCGTCACATACAAGCATTTTTCACTTCAATACTGCTTGACAAAATGCTTTTCTTGCACTTCTTAATAACAAGGATTATTCCAATTTTATAGAATTACTGCCACAGCAACTTACATTTATACAGTGCCTTTCTTGGCTTGAAAATACTGCAAGTAGTATGCATGAACATTAATTTGACTAAAAGCATACATTTGCTTTGACAGCATTCACAAGGGTTATTTGCTTCCCATGAATATTCATTTGACTTTGTTTGCAAGGCTGTTTGCAGGAAAGCTATGCATGGAATATTTGGGCTAGAAGAAGTCTTCACATTGCTGTGAACTCTCTAACCACCTACTTATAAAATTTTTGGTCATCACCTGTGACTTAATTGATCTAAGACTAGTGAACAGTCAAAATGAATAGTTTCCAGACAAGCTTACAGGTTCAAATATAATAATCATCTCCTACATAGCACTTAACTATTTTTCTCAAAATACCCTGTAATGAAGCTCTCAGGTGCTTTAGTAAAACAAGTTATTGGGCTCAATAGGGGTAACTGGATGAAATGTTATGGCTGTGATACACAGCAGATCAGACTAGGTGATTTAATGGTCCTTCTGGCCTTAAAATCTTTTTAAAATAGCGGTATCATTTTTCCCATTTACAGATAGGGAAACAGTCACAGAGAGGTGAGGTGACTTGCCCAAGAGTAATGGTAGAGAGCTTAGATGCCCTGATTAGTGGCCTATCCACAGGACCATGCTGTCTCAAATACAATGAGAGACCCAAAAGGAGGTCCACATAAAATGTATGCTGAGCCATTCTGAGTAATGGACAAATAAGAACGTCAACATGTTTATGGATAATTCATACACAGAAAAGAGGACAAAATAGATCAAACCATTTGCTAATTCATTTGGCTCTAGCCTCAGATTTTACCAATTAATTTCCACAGCCCTGCAACAATTACTCAAACACTGCAGTTTGGTCATTAGAAAACAAGCCCAGACTGCTTAAATTGCTCTTTTGGTCCATGTTGTTGAAATTTAATTCTTTCCAAGGTAGACCACTCAGGCCTGCTTACAATGCCACTTCATTTTTCTAGTAGACTTCCAGGTTTGTAAAACTAATTTTTCCCAGCTAGAATTCCCCTCAGTCAAAAATGTTCTTTTTCTTCATTTGTATTTGTTATGGAAGCAAAGTCTCAGAGGATAAAGATCTTGGGCTCTGTAGGTAAATCCATTTCCAATTTAATGTTTAACATTCTGGTTATTTCTTTCTCAGAATGGTACTTATGCAGACAGAGTCATACCGTATGACTGAGGTCTGCTTTTTTCTTTCCACAGCTTGACCATTTATTAATACAAGTTTTCATCTTGTGATTTTGAGTGCAATAAATCATAAAAATTTCTGCAGGATTCCTTTCAGTCTTAAAAGTTAACGAGTGATTAATTTATGTCTCTATATATTTGATTCCATGTCTCACAATATGTAGTTCAAGCTCCTCTCTGCAAGAGTATTAGCTTGGTTTTCATCCTTTTGCTGAACAGAATATGAGCAACAGAGCCTTGTCTCTTTCACTTGTAACACCAGTGACCCTGAGTGAGTTGCTATTGTTAGATATTTAACCTGGACCTTTAGATCTTAATGTATGAGCCTCTACTGTCTGACCTAAGAAACACGGCTTTATTAGGTTGTAGTTGGCTCAATTCTTTGTGGCCCACTAGAAGGTGACAGAGTACAAGGTTCTACCTACAAGAAGCTTATTGCAAGGTCAGGGCTTTATACCACAAGTTAATGAAGCCCTGCTTTTCTTAGGGTTAATAAATTAGCCCAAGAAGAGTCAGCATTCCAGGCTTTTAGAGCTCATCTTTCCAATTCTATTCCCTCATAGCTGCAGATATTGCTAGCACCAATTCCCCACAATTGAATGCTTTTCCTATGTCAAATAACTGACTTACACAGATAGAAATAATTGCAATTTCCAAGATACCATTTTACCAACAATTTTGAAAGCAGGATTCCCCTCATTACTCTGTTTTCATGAAACCATGGAAAAGGCTGATCCTTTAATCATGCTCATAGATCTTTTCAGAACCTTCTCCGATTTATCAGCATCTTTCTTGAACTGTGGACACCAGAACTGGACACAGTGTTCCAAAAGCTGTTGCCCAATGCCAAATACAATGATAAAATAGTTACACCTACTCGAGATTGTTTGTCTATGCATCCAAGGATTGTGTTAGTCCTTTTGGCCACAGCAGCACACTGGGAGCTCGTGTTCATCTGATTATCCACTACAAACTTCAAGTCTTTTTCAAAGTTTTTCAGGATATAATCCCCGATCCTGTAAATGTGGTTTACATTTTTTGTTCCTAGAAGAATACACTTACATTTAACACTATTAAAATGCATCGTTTGCCTGCGCCCACCTTATCAAAAGATCCAGATTGCTCAGTATCAACAAAATTTCCTACTTCTCCAATCTGGGTAATCTACAAATTTTATCAGTGATTATTTTATGTTTTCTTCCAGATGATTGATCAAAATGTCAAATGGCGCAGGGCCAAGAATCAGTCTGTGGGACCCTACTAGAAACACATCTGCTTTATTATGATTCCTTGTTTACACTTACATTGAGACTTGTCAATTAGCCAGCTTTCAATCCATTTAATGAGTGCCATGTTAATTTTATATCATTCTCGCTTTTCAATCAAAATATCACATGGTACCAAGTCAAATACCTTACAGCTCAACTTAGTTCTTGTGTTCACACTTCATAAAGGATGTTGACAAATTGGAAAGGGGAGAGAAGAAAGCTATGATTTTCCTGGAAACAGGTCTGGGAATTGTGCCTTATAGTGAGTTACTAAAGAAGCTCAATCTAGTTTCTTGCAGAGATTTAAGAGGCAACTTGATCACAAGTACCTAAATGGGGAAGAGAATTAATAGGCAACTCTTTAATCTATCCAAAAAAAGAATAAGGAGATCCAATGGCTAGAACTTGAAGCCAGACAAATTTAGATTAGAAATCGTGCAAATTTTTAACAATGAAGACAATTAACCAATGGAATGCCTACTAATGCATTAAGCTATTATCACTTAAAATCTTTAAATCAAGATAAGATTTTTTTAAAATGCTGTAACTCAAACACAATCCGTGGGTTTGATGTAGAAGTTATTGGGTGAGATTTTTGTGTTGTGCAGTAGGTCAGAGTAGATGATCATAATGGATCTTCTGACATTAAAAATCTAAGTTATCTGGAACCCATCTAAATTGTTCACACACAGGTAAATCTAATGGCATAGTACATGTGTTGGTCAAAACAATAACTTTACAAGCATCGTTTATCTTGCTGTCCTCCTAGGCCAAAAAAAATATTAAAATTTAATTTCAATGTGATAAGAAAAACATAGTATTTGTTTTAGAGACCAGTATATTGATTATAAAAACATTAATACCTGTATATGAACACATTTTTTAAAAGGAAAAAACAAAATATACAAATGAACAAAAAGCAGCACTACATTTCATGCAGTACTCAGCAAGGTATCATTATCTCTATCTTTGGAGGAACAGACAATGTCATTTCATGAGTTTATGGAAGTGTTTGAACCATCATTGTTTCTAACAAGCCATTTCAGTTCTCAAGTCTCATTAAATAGTCAATCAGCTTTTATCAAATAAAGATATTACAGCAGTCTGTGTAACACTCTTTCATAGCCTGCTGTCTGAGAACCTAATTCTGGAAAAACATCTCTATTCAAGACAGCACTTAAACTGGTGCTTAACTTTAGGCACATACTAACGTCCAATTGATTTGAAAGAGACAGAAGCACATGCCTAAAGTTGAGCACGTGCTTAGATGCTGTGCTGAATCTGAGTCTCCGCAAAAAAGTAGATCCAGTCATTGGATGGGGTGGTTTCCTTTTAGTAACATTGTTTTGCTATTGTTCACACCATACATATTCTTTTTTTTATTGCTACAAGAAATATTCACTATCTGATGTGTAGGAAAGTGTTCACTACACACAAAGCTAGAATAGCCTGGAGTTGGGTACATAATCTGCTGTTTTTCTTCAGAACTGCTGTCCAGTTCTGGACTTTCTAGTATACAAGCACATTACAAAAAATGTACAATTCAGTTTTACACCTACACAATGACCCCATGGAACATAACTGTAGTCTCTAACGTTTTGACAGACTTCAGAGTATGTGGAGCCCTTTAGTTATTTCAGTTTTGCATCTCCCAAAATTCTGTAAGTAATATTCTATTAATTTATTCAATTGAGTTTCTGTATATGTTTCCCAAATCTTTCCTTCATATTATTTGTATAGTGTTACAAATATTTTGTTAGTATCAAGTAGAGTTCAGCTAAATTTGGAATTTCCGTCGCACAAGAAATGCCAACATTTCTTTTCATCCCAAAATGGGACAAAAAGTAAACATGTCAATTATTTCCATGGAACAGAAACTCTGAAAAATTTAAAAGTGTAAAAAATATTTCATTTGGAAATTTTAAATCAAAAATTAAATGTTTTGAAACTCCAAAGAAAATAAAAATATTTCATTTTGATTTGTTCAAGTGACCTGGAAACCTTTGTTTGAAGCCATGTCAATGTTAAACTGAGTTTTTCTTATGGGGTGGCATATTCCCTTATAGGAGTTGTAGTTAGAGAGCCTGATGCTCCCATTCTCACTGATGAGCCAGGTTCTTTGGCTGGACTACATCTCGCATAATACATCCAGAGTCATGTGTGTCTTATGATGCACAATACAGCTCAAAGGGAAATCACTACATTGCTTCATGGGAGATGTAGTCCTCTACAGTACCTGGCCGACAGGAAAGAATGAGAGCCATATCTACAATTCCCATGAAGCAGCACACCACAGAAGGAAGATGCATTTTCATGTTTTCCTGAACTCATTCAAAAATAAAGGTTTGGGGTCAGTTAAAAAACTCCAAATTCCAATTTGTACTGGACTGAACATTTCATTTAGATTTTCCCAGTGAAAAGCTGATTTTTTTTTGGGGGGGGGGTGTTTGAAAAAAAAATCAAAACTTTCTGCTGTGTTTTCCAACAGAAAATTCCAACAAAAATACAGTAGAGAGATATAAATACACAGCACATGAAAAGATGGGAGTTGCCTTACCCAGTGTGTTGTGGCGGGAGGTCAGTGCTAATGAGCCAGTTCAATTAAGGTGGAAATGGGCTACTCTCAGTTGTTAGCACTGACCCCTCACTTGGTAAGGCAACTTCCATATTATCATATGCTTTGTATTTATACTGTATTTTCCACTCCATGCATGTGATGAAGTGAGTTTTAGCCCACAAAAGCTTATGCCCAAATAAATTTGTTAGTCTCCAAGGTTCCACAAGGATTCCTTGTTGCTTTTTCCCTCTCTGGGTCTCCTTTCCCTGTGCTGCGTATTTATACCTCTCTGCAGTTGTTTCTTTGTAGGAGCCACCCAGTCTGGTTCTCCCCAGCTGAGTCTAATCCTTAGATATCTATCTCCCCTCCAGGTGCCACAGAATGGTCTAACTGGGTTCACTGGGTCCCATTAACCCTGTATACAACTCCTCATGAAAATCCCACTAGGCACATATATGCATTTTAGGCACCTAAATACCTTTGCAAACCTGGCCATTAGAGGCTTTTGAAAATTTTACAAGGTATGTAAAACACCAAGAAAAGTATAGTGTCAGATTTCTCCCAGTTATCTTCCTTGCTTGAGATTTTCCAAGTCATTTATAAAATAAAGTAATTATAGCACTGTGCACTGAGACTCTGTATGAACACAAGGTATTACCAGTCTAATGTATTTCTTTATTTTCCATCTTTCCACAGTTAATACCCTTAATGTCACAGCTTTGCATAATGGCTACAGTCAGAGACACCACGTCTGTGTCAATGTTAATGCTCAATTTGCAAAATCTATTATTCTCTTTTCTGTCTAAGCCTTTTTTAAGAACACACCATATAAAATATGTGAAGTAAAGTGAAACCTGAAACTCTCTCTCTCTGAACCACAATCATTACTAATATTTATTGAAATGTTGGCCAAGTCCCAAACCCACAACCTCCATAATTTGTAAATTTCTCCTTTCTTTCACTAAATGCAAATTAAACAATGTAATGCTGTATGACAGAAACAAACTTGGAAGCCAAACCTGCAGGAACTTCAATAATTCCTCCAAAGATTTATGAAACAAAACAAAGAAATCACATACTTGACCCAAACTTGAATGAAGAAAGCAGCCTTAATTTAGAGTCAGCACAGCAACTGAAGAAATGAGAATGGGGATTTAATACTGTACATATGTTGTGGAGTTATCCCTGTGGTGAACTCCTTTTGGGAAAGGGATAATAAGGAGAACATATATAAACTTGGACATTGATATTCCCAGTGAGCCAAACCTCTTTATTTAGGGGATTTTAAGCTCATACCATACATTTATAAATTACAACATTCTTCCAATTGCCAAAACATTACTCAGAAATGGAAATCTGTACATGACCTTTACATTGCAGGATGTACGCACAGGTTTCAGCCTCTGCTCCTAAACCCATTAAAGTCAATGGAAAAACTCCAATTTTTTCAATAGGAGCAGGGATCAGTCCCTCAGTCACTTTGCCAATCTAGTGAAAACTGAATACCAACCAGGGGAAAAATGGGCTCCATTCTCAAAATGGGTATTTAAGTCACTAAAATCTGTAATTTGTCACTTAAATGTCCATTTTTGGCTCCTAAATCAGCACGAAGATGGCTAAAGTACACGTGTTAGGAACCTAATTTTAGGCAGAAAGTTTGAATATAGGTAAATAAATAAATGAGGTAATACCCTCTAAGTAGTGTGTGTAGCAAATCCCCCTGCACACAGTTGGAAAATGTTCATGTCCAGTATTATAATCACAATATTCCCTGTCTATGTTTGTTTCTAAACAAACAAACAAAACAAATAAATAAAGCAACCTTTCCAAACCTGGGGTCTAAAATTAGGTTCCTAAATCCCAGATTATGCACCTAAACAGAAGCGGCCTGATTTTTCAGAGGTACAGACAACCTGCAGTTATGACTGAGTTCAATGGCATCTGAGCACCACTAGAACTCAGATCATTTATATTTAAGTGGCCTAAACATGGATTTAGGAGCCTTACCTTAGGGATCTAGGTTTGAAAGTTTTGTACAGAATTACGGCAGGTCCAAGAAGTCTTCTTTAGCTTCTCTTTTGTGTTTGACATCTTGCAAACAATTAACCACTATGAACAGAGCTGTGCAGACTGTCCATAATGAAAGCCAAAACCTGACACAGGTGTCCATTTTGGGGGGGTTGTTATAGTTTTAAAACTGATCTTAAGGTCACTAAAGAGTTCACTGAGAGAACCTGGGTCCAAATTGGAATGAATGCTGAATGATTCGTGGTTTCCCAGCATAAAAACAAAATGCAAAGATTACAGCTTCAAAACTTTGATTTGAATCCAGACCTCTCAAGGTCCAGTAGTATTTAGATAGGTATTTTTGGTTAACATAGGAACCAATAGCAAAGATTTTATTAGAATTTAGATATGACTTTTCCCATTAGCCAGGGATGGAAGGATCCAGAGTTCTGGTTTTGGCTCATACCTAACTGGATGAAAAAATAATGGTTACATACTGGGGAACCAGCCATAATTTAGTGGTTTAATTGGTTTGGGGGGGGGGGGGGGTGTCAAGCCAAAGACAACTCAGTAAGGTGCCAACCTCTCTCAATCCACATTGAAGAAAACATTAAACAAACCTCTATGCACAGAAACACTAGCGTTTCCACAGATGTGCTGTAGCTGGAACAACTAACAGTATCATGAAACTTGTTGTACCCTATTTTGGCAAAAGGAGTCTGCAGTTTTCTTCTTCACTGCCAATAATATTGCTTTGCAAAAGCACTGTCTTAGATCACTCACTATCTGGCTGGGCACACCTTCAAGAATATGTCTGCAGGCGCTGGATGTGTCACTAGTTTCAGACTATACTGGCTCAGCTGTGTTACCAATTTGTTAATTCTCTGTAATTTAGGGATGCTTAAATTCATTGTGTCCTTCAAAAGCAAGATTCTGACTACCTGAAACAATGGACCAGACACTCAGCTGAGAAAAATCAGCCCTAGCTCCACTATAGCTATGCCAATTGACACCAGCTGAAAACGATGTCTATCAGTAGTTTAAGAAATTCACCTGCAACTCTTTACTTGCACAGCAGATCTTACTTAATGCCACCACTGTAATTTCTGCCACTCCTCTTCATCTCTAATGTTACAAGAAGAGCAGAATGGTTATAAAAACAATGGCTAGCAGTATGTTACTGATAGCAGTCAATATCACAGCTCAATGGCAATGTGTTGTCATGGTAAAGCAACAGTGTCCAAACAGCTTATATGCCGGTAAAAGCATTAACATGCCACTATCACTGCTTGCGCATCTTGGTCCTGACAGATAGAAGTCAGATTATGGAAACAATTATATCAGCAAACTGCAAGAAATTACAATTATTCTTATTAAATCGGACATTCACAAGAGAACTCAGAATTCCACAGGCAGACATATACTACAGTTTCATTTAGATTACAATACCCAAAGGCAGAGATCTTATTCTCTTATGGGTATTTGCAATCACAAAGCATCCAACCCTGTTTTCATGCTATATAAGTAATATTAAGGCAATAATGAATAGCAATACAACTTGTTAGCTTTTTTTTGCTTATTATAATGCTAATTTTATCATGTGATTATGATGATCATATTTCTACTATGTCATATGCCAAGGCTTTGGAAGGGCTGACATCTCATAAAAGAAATTCAAGAGTGAACATGACATTGAAATTCTTTATTCTTGTGCAAATGTAAAGCAAAGAGGTGTTTTTCTCTCTGCATCATTTCCGTGCTCCACTCTGAATTATTATTGATGAAATAAGCAATTTCTGTTTTAACAAACACTTTATTCTCCCTTCTATTAAAAAATAAAATACAAAATACACATATAGTTGGCTAAGACATGATGAACATGTGCAAACTCCCCATTACTAGCAGCCATCTGTACTTTACACCAGTGCAATTATTTCTGCCTCCTACATTAATATCCAAATCTACTGGATACATTACTCTGTAACAAGACACTTGGAAGGATAAGTAAAGGCATCTGAATTTTAAAAACAGTATCAACGTTTTCTTTATTTACCTGCCAAGATTTGATCTTAGAGGTTTTTGTTTTCTCTCTTTTATAATGTGCATCATAGTAGCACCTAAAGGACCTAATTATGGATCAGGGTCCCACTGCGTTAGGCACTGGTCAAACACTGAATGAAAGGCAATCCCTGCCTGAAGATCTCACAGTCTAAGGGGTTGTCTACACATTAAATAGCTGAGCAGGTAAGCTGGCAAGAAATCAGGCAAATTTCTGCTGGAACAGTGTCTGTGTTCCATCTCAGTTTTGATACAATTGAACCATCTCTGCGAAACACTTTTAGTTTGATGAATCAGGCATTCTCTGATGAAAAAAAAATATTCCATATGGAAATTCCAACTGTCTACACTATGCAACTGGACTAATGTATTACAGATTGTTGCAAGGAAAAATACCAGCCCTTGATTTTAGTTCTGGTTATGTACATGAAGGAGAAAACTGGTTTTTAAAATAGGGTTTAATTGATAATATTTGTAATGCATAAGCCTATGCATATTCTGGATGAATAATCTGATATCTCCAGAAGGTTTTATTTTGGTGGTGATGTTAGTTATAAGATGTTTTTCAGGAAGAGAAAGCTAATTAAAATTAAACTCTTCTGTTACATTTCTCTTCACACCATTGATGGACACAGCTGCTTTTTCTAAAATGTATTTCTCCCAAAAGTTAACATACCACTAAGCAGTAGTGAGTACTAGGGACCACCGCTGACAGGGAGAACAGGAGACATTTTAGTGTGCCTTTAGCCTGGCTTATTTTCAATTATTCCAGCTCTGAAACACCGCTGAGAGTCTGAAAAACAACATTAAGGGAAAAACAGCACAATTGCTATTGTACAATACTTGTTCAGACTGACAACATCAAAAACTGAAGCTTTGTACTTCATCCTCTTGGAGGTTTATTTTTATTTATTCTACCCCCATAGATCTAACCCACTGAACATCACATTCAAAATGTGTTTTTTTAAAAAAAAGAGATTACCTATTTATGGAGAAAAGTTGTTAAAATGTTGTTGTTAACGTTGTTAAGTTGTTAAAAATGTTTCTCTTTTTTAGCACTAAAAGTATACAGTAAGTCTGATATTTTTGATATTTTTACATGCATATCTTGTTCTGTAGCTCTTGATATTAACTTAGGCTTTGACTCAGCAAGGTACAAAATTGTGAAATCAATAAGATTACTCACGTGCTTAAGTACCTTGTTGAATTAAGCCCTATTTAGTTCCAAGATCAGGGGTATGTCAATAGGACTATTCATTTCAGACACAAGCTTAAGTCCCTTGCTAAGTAAGGGTCTAAGAGAACACACTTTGTTTAAACACTATAGCATATATATTCACATATATTTTATTTCTTGCATGGAACAATATGGGCTCCCTCTGGTAGCAATAACAATATTTTCAGTGTGTTTCCAAGTGAATAAAACATTTGTGTTACATTTTAAAGACATGTTTAATCTTATTGCCTTTCTTATTTAAAATACTGGACATTTTCCTTTTCACTGGAAAACATGTCCCTACATTTCCAACATTTGATCATCTTGAACAATATGAAATATGTTCAACAAATTTTTGTACCTTTGAGGGCTTCACATTGCAGTTCTAATGACTTCCACTGACTTCCGAGCCAGCTCTGAAGGTTGGGGTCCTTTGTAAAGGAAATAAAACATATGTTGCTAGCACTAATCAAAAACTTTCCATTCACAATGCTTTCCAATGGAAAACTGGGTTTTTTACAAAGCCATATTTTTTTTTAAGAAATGTGTGATTTTTCACAACAAAATGAAGGCCTGAAAACCATTTAGATTCTGAAATGCCACTACAGTGTCTCATGGGAGTTGAGCATAGAGGATATTTGGGTGCCTATGTGGGCTGCATTTCCTGGCTGGACTACATCTCCCATGACATACTACATCAAGGGACTCCCATGATGTACTGCATCCCCTCTTCATACACATAATGTAAATGTTTTCTAAGACAATTTGTTTCTACACATCCATACTGTGCACATTGAACATTCTCTGCATTTTTGAGCTCTGTAATACATTTAATTCTTTTTAAGCAATAGGAAGAGACACCCATTGCTTTCATGGTACTAATTTAACTCTGTTTGGTGGCGGATTTTAGTTTTTCTCCCCTGCCCCAAAACATCATTTTGGTATTGTAGTTATATTAAAATTAGCATTACCATTTCTCATTGAAGTCTTTGGGTTTCTGCTCAGACTATCAACAAAGTAGTCAATTGCTATACTTTTATATGAATATCTGGCCACTAAAAGTTGGCCTCAGACCTCGTTGAAACACAAAATTCCCATTTCAGGGAAATTTCTGAAATGTAATGTTTCTTTTTCATTCTGAATCAGAAAGAAAATTCAAGTCCTACAGAATGGGAAATGCAAAATTTAATTTTGGAAAAATGAAAATATTATTTCAGTTTGACTTATAATTTATCATTATATTTTAGAATATAAAATCAGGATGTTTTGACCTGTTATATTTTATTATACATTGTAATAAGACAGAGCCTACAAGTTAAAGCAAACAAAACATTTTGACTTTATTGAAATTAACTATTTTGATCATTTTGTATCGCAAACCTCAAAGAAATCTATATGTTCCCATAGAACATTTCAATGTTGTCCAATCAGGACTTTTGAAGGAAAACTATTACATCAAAAAAAATATAATTGATCAGTCCTAGTTGGCCTGAAACCACCAAAAATGTGGCTATTTCTCTCTCTCTCTCTCTCTCTCTCTGATGGCCAAACTTTTCTTTTCCCAGTTTGATTACTTGTACCTTTGAAATCATAAATGCAACTGGTTATTTTCTTTCTCTTGGTAAATGCACAGTTTGAGATTTTAAAAGCAGTCTACAGAATTCAGACACATTTGCTATTAATTTTTATGGAATGCATGTATCTAAATCCCCTAGGCAGCTTTGAAAATCTCAACCATTCTTCTTAGGGGAAAAAACACTGTACTAGCTATATATTTTATTTTCATAGGGTTATACTTTCCCCTCCATATGCATGCATCCTCTTTATACAAACATATTTAGTAAAGAGAAATGTTTTCCACTCATTGGGACTTGAGAGAATCAAGCAAATGTCTTTTGCTAAACAAATCTGATTGTCCATGAACCATCATTTAATTCAACTAATGTTTTCTAACTCATTAGATGTAATCAGTATTTGCTTTGTTTAAAATTACGTCTGTGTATGCATCGTATATAATAAGAGCAGGACTAGCCAATCTGGATTTAATCATCATAGAGTGTGCAATGGATATAAAATTAACAGTTCAGACAACTTCCAACAAAATGTTTGTACTATGCTAAATATCATGCCTCAAAAAGAAGTACCTAGTAGGCTGTGCAAATGATTAGCCTGATGCTTTGCTTTGGCAATGCAATTTTTGCAGGTTTTATAGGCTCTGGGAACAAATGCCATACGGTTGACAATGTGTCTATATTTTTTAACAGCTGTAATGTGAATTTAGAAGCAAATATTTAATTCTGTGCAAAGAAGCAGTGATCCTCACAATACCATGTATAAGACAACATGTTTAACTTCCAAGTCTGAAAGGAAGGAGAGTGATCCAGGACATTTGAGAGAATTCACTCTGCACACAGTTGATTTGATTGAGTGCTCCATTCTGTGATGAACCTGCTAAGCAGAGGACTACAACTCCCAGAAGCCCCCTCCCCACCGCACTTCTCTTCCCCCTGGCCAGATAAGAAGGGCCTTGAACCAGGAAGCGACAGAGTACTTTTGGGAAGCAGCAGCAGCAATATGGCTGCAGAGAAGCCAGAAGTAAAGAAAAATCGCACGGGGATTGTATTCAGAGCTGTGTGTGGAACAGGCAATGCTGGATGCAGATTGGTGTGGGACTTATGGGGAAGCAGCAGTGGCTGGATGGAGAGCCAATGCGGAGGGGCAGCAGTGAGACAAAACACTAACTGAGCCTACCCTGGATACCTGCAAGCGCCTATTTACTTGAATAGAGAGGGCACCCCAGTCACTAGGCCTCAAGCCCAAACTCTCAAATAGACAGCGTAAGGGCCCAAAAAAGAACCGCTATTGCTCACTTTGAACTGAAACTAATTAAGCCTCTGGACCTAGCGTATTTGCAACCTTTCCCTTTCCTGCAGCCTACTAAAATGCCCTTTCCCTTTGTAGAGTTGCCAGGTGCCTAGTTTTTGATCAGAAAGTCTGATTGAAAAGGGGGCCTGGCAGTGTCCAATTAGATATACTGACTGGACACCAAAAGTCCAGTTACCATGGGGTGGGGCTAGGCCCCGACCCATTAACCCCTGCCACCCTTCTCATCTCCTTATATGCAGGCTCCGTGTCAGGCTGCAGCAGCTCCTCTTCCAGCCCCAGAGCAGAGGGAGCCCAGCTGGGGGCAAGAGGGAGGTGGAGATGATTCAGCAAGTGACAGAGGAGAGAGGATTGAGCGACAGGCAGGGTCTCAGGGCAGAGGCAGAGAAGAAGGCTGGGTGTTGGAGAAATGGCAGGACAGAGCTTGGGGAGGGGGTCTGTTTACCAGCAATTAGAAAGGTGTCTTCGCCCATGTGTCTGAGTGGTTAATGGAACACACCAGAGCTAGATCCTGCAAGGCCTAGCTGCTGTGCTTGCTTCTAAGTAATGGTGCACCGGCATGTTACTGGTACCTTATGGTACGTCCAAATTGCATCCAGGAGATGCATTTCCCAGAGCAGGTAGACAGATTTGCAATACTTTAACTCAAACCAGCTAAAATAGCAGTGTGGTCAGGCTAGCCATCCAAGTCCAAGCCCACCTAACTCCTTGGGTGTACTCTGGGAATCACCTCTGCCAACTGCAGTGTACTAGACAATCTTACAGGTTTGGTGTACTCTGGCATTGAGCAGCCCCAATAATTAGCATTCTGTTTGAGGTTTCCATGAGTCTGACTCTCATTAGAACTCTGATTTCTACTTCTCGCTGAAGTAGGCTAGAAGATCCCAACAACTCTGCTGTTGCGACAGTCACAGGGGTCTACTCAAACAGCTCCTGACTAGAGTTGAGCAAATAATGGATTCTTTCAGTTTGGAGCCACACATCACTTGCGGACTGCTGGATGACAACGGCACTCCAGTCACAACTCCTTGCCTGCCTCAGCAGGCTTCTGATACCATGCTCAGATTGCAAATCCAGCTGCAGAGGCTGCTCACACAATATTCCCCCTACGGTGAGCAACTCGGAGGAGAAAGATGGAGAGGGCCAGAAAGTGCGATGTGCCTTGGCTCTGTCTATTCCTCCTTACTTATTAATTAAAGGAGGTGGCTTAGCATGCAGAGAAAATAAGCTGCTCCACGAAGAGGGGCAAACTCTCTTCCCCTTCTTTGCTAAAATGGCAGGGACAGGGGAGAAGAATTGTGGCGGAGTCTTAATTCATTTCCCTGGTCTGCTCCTAGGGAAGAGCAGATTATAATGTTGCAACCTATCCCGCAGTGAGTAGCATCTTCAGGTGGGCAGGACCAAGTGCTAACTCACTTATTTATAGAATTCCTAAAACAAGTCTCAGAACAGCTTTACAGAACTAGAAGCAGAGGCAATGCCGAAGCAAGACTTGAATTCAAAGACTGATTCCTCATAGTTCAGGATCGTGCAGATCCACGGTTTTGATTGAGACTCTTTTTCCAATTAAAATTATGCACATATGAAGTTGTATAACTTCACCGACCATCCAAATGCAGCCACTGGAGGATGGGCTGCAGAAAACAGAAGAGAAGGCTGCAGAAGTACCAACAAAGCTACACAGCACCTTAAGGAGAGTAAATGAAGAATACCATGTTGTATGAAAGTAAGTTTATGTAGGCAGAATTTAATTACCTATATTGGAAACTACCCCTGACACCAGGAGAGATGCCAGAGACTGCCATAGGACTTGTAATGCTTAGAAATGGTCAGGAGACTTACCCCTCTTTAGAGTAAACTGCAGCCTGATCCTGTGCTGATTGAAAAGATGAGACCTCAGATAGGCCAGGCTGAAACACTGGTAAATATCAAGCTAGGATAACGGTTTAATTCTGAAAATGAAAAAAAAAAAAAACTTCCACAAACTGAATATCTAACACTACTTTATTCAGCATTTTGTTTGTCCTTGGAGGTCTCCTGCCTGATTAGATCTGACCCTATTTGGTCTGTGCAGTTTGAAGATATCTCTGCCAAGGGGGACAGGATTGCATACTAGAGCTGGTCAGGAAATGGAATTTCTGTCACTGGAAATTCTGACATTTCAAAAATATTTTTCATTCCAAATCAAAACATCCCCCCCAAATTTGAAATTTCCTTCTAAACAAAAATTAAAAAAAAATATTCATTTTGATATTGCCCTTTTAATTCATTTTGTTTTGACTATTATATTAAATACCTGTAATGTGCATATGATACATTATAGTTAATATTTTAGTATAATACAGAAATGAAAACAAAATAAATCAAAATATTTAGACATTATTAAAGAGAAATGTTTCGACTTCTTCCCATCAATTTTAATCAAAACCATGTTCTGACCTGAAACTGCATTTTTTGACAAAAAACTGTTTCATTAAAAACAAAAGCTTTCAATAAGCTCTAATGCAGACTATTATATTTTAGAGTTCATATATATATATAGTTTCCTCAGCAAATCCAAGCACAAACTTCTTCTCAAATGCACATTCAATACCACAGCAATTTAGAAAAGGAAAGTAATTATGAGAGGAAAAAAGAACATATGGCTGATCTCAAAAAGGAATTAGCAACTTCCAAACTTGAAAACAACATTATCAAGAGATCTGAGAAGGAAAAAGCAGAAAAATTAATAATTAAGGATGCCATGCATTGCACACAAAAATAATACAAAATCAAATGCATAATGGTCATGAATTCATTCACTTGAAATTTACCAAAACGTTACAGCCCTGGGCTCAGGAATGCCATCTGACATACAAGAAAGAAAAGAGCAAATATAAGTGGATCTTGCAAAAAAATAACCTTGAAAATAAAATTTAAAAGAAAGCGAGATTAGCACTTCACCACCACCAAAAAAGAAGTTCAAAAAGTTCCACACCAAAACCAGACTGAACTACTTGTTTGCTAAAAATATGCATATGGAAGCAGATTCCACATATGTGGATATTTGGGGTCAAATTTTCAAAACCTCCTAAGAGACTTTGAAACCTAAGTCCCATTTTCAAAAGTGATTCAGGCAATCTGACTCCATGTATCATTGACTTGCAATGGGACTTAGGCTCCTAAGGATATCATCACACTGCAAATTAAGGTGTAGCTACAGTGCAGGGAAGCATACCATCATAGTTTTAATTTGGCTAGCACAAGTAACAAGAACAGAGAAGATTGGCACAGACCCCAGTGTGAGCTAGCAACCCAAGTACATACTCAGGGTCCCAAGTGGGCCCGTAATGGGTCGGCTTGCCTGTGCTAAACCCAGTGCTGCCACATCTTCACTGCTATTGGTGTCCATGATAGCTAGATTAAAGCTTGTCCTGGTATTCCTACCTGTGCTACAGTTACACCGTAATTTGTAGAGTGGGGACACAGACCTGCAGAATTCACATTGGTCTAGAATTCCAATATTTTCCCCATCTATATCCATTTTCATTTTGCTTGAGTGCACATATCCTATATCAGTTTGTTAGCATGAGTACTAGTAATCCACTCAAAGCTTTTTGGACTGTGGTCCCAGTAAATCTCTAATATTTTTCTGAGACGAAATTAGTAAAATTGAAAGTTATGTAACAAACCATGCTAGATTTTACTTAACGAATGCCTGATCCCATTTTCATTGAAGGCAATGGGCATCCTTCAGTTAACTTCAGTGGGCATTGGGTCACTCTCTAATTTCCTCCCATGCTGGAAAGCCTTCACTAATGAAAACAGATTTCTATATTTCAAGAATATACTCATAGTATTTAAAGACTTAGAATTGGTTGGAACTGCTTACGTTTCTCGTTGTGTAACTCTTTCCCTGTGCAATGGGATTCCAATTAATAAGTCCTAAATATCATAGAATCATAGGACTGGAAGGACCCTCAAGAGGTTATCTAGTCCAGTCCCTGCACTCAAAGCAGGACTAAGTATTATCTAGACCACCCTGACAGGTGTTTGTCTAACCTGCCCTTAAAAAAAATCTCCAATGACAGGGATTCCACAACCTCCCTAGGCAATTTATTCCAGTGCTTAATCACCCTGACAGGAAGTTTTTTCTAATGTCCAGTCTAAACCACTGTTGCTGTAATTTAAGCCCATTGCTTCTTGCCCTCTCCTCAGAGGTTGAAGAGAACGTTTCTTCCTCCTCCTTGTAACAACTTTTTATGTACTTGAAAACTGTCACCAAGTCCCCTCTCAGTCTTCTCTTTTCCATACTAAACAAACCCAGTTTTTTTCAACGTCATTCACTTCACATGAAATCCTCTACTTCAGGACGACAAGATCAATTCCATACCATGCACCCATCTTTTACTTATTTACATATACACACACATTCTATTATTTTCCTTTTAGGCCCGCATATAGTTAAAGTTGGTTTAACATTCCTGATTTTGTTATACTTGATTTTAAAGTTTCACAGAAGCTTCAAAGATATCATTCCATTCTCAAGAATGACTTTGCCAGATGAGAAGAATGTGAAGGAGTTCTTTTGTAAGATAAAATATAGTAAATTAAATAATTGAATACCTGGTCAGGAAGTACAGAACCTTAAACTGAAATTTAAATACTCTTGAGGCAAAGTAACCACAGTGAACTAGAGAGAAGACCAAGAAATACAGAATTTATAGGTGTTAATAGTTGCAGCATTTGCCAGGTTGATGTGGAAAATTATCTGACTGCAAAAATGTATATGGAAAATGATCTTATTAAAGAAACCATTTGATGAAAATACAAATACATTTACTTTGAAATTCTTGGGATTCTAAAAGCCAGATCCAAAATCCACAGAAAATCATCTTTCTATTGACTTCAATGATCTTCACTTCAGTCCCCAAGTATTTTTTTCATACAGATGAAAAATATCTGAACTGTTGAAGCCCTTCACATTATTCAGTGGCGTTGCAAGAATCCACCATATAGCTACCATAAGATTGAAAATACAGGGAATAGTCTATAGATAGCATTTCTTAAAAATGACAACTAAAGTACACTGGGCTGAGCTAGAACAGCTATTAACTCTCTTCAAGAGGAGGAATGAAATCAATAAAGGCTTAAACTGCAGGAGTCTGCACGAAAGGGTTAATCCAGAGTGTTTGCTTTTCATGACTTGAATGCTGATTCTGAGGCCAAAAACAGTTCAGATGAAGGAGCCAAAGAAAAGTTCGAAAACTTTTACATGAGTTTCAACTTGCAGAACAGAGGGTGAGTGAGAAAACAGATAAGTAAGAATAGAAACATGATCACGATTCAAAACAAGGATAGATATGTAAGAGAGAAGAAAGTAACTCTAACCTCATTGTGGCAGGCATTTACCTTTGGAGTCCAGGATTCAAAGTGGGTGTTTGTTGTTTGCCTGTTTTGTTCTGTTCTTTTTAAATGTAGAGTTACAATGAGATGGGCTTATGATGTAATATAGTATAGTTAAGTAGGAAGACATGGTGGTTTGCACGCCTGTGTGGGGCGAGTTTGTTATACCAGGAAATCTTTTAATACTGGTAGAGTTTACTTTGAAAATGATTCCTCTAGGGATTGAATTTCATTGAAATGCAATGGCAAATCAGGCTGGTTGAAACTATACTTAGTGAATTAGTAGAGGGCTTTATGGTTCTATAGAAGCCGTACAATGTCTGCAATAATAAAGATACTGAATGGAAAAGCCTAAGCAATATCTTTCAGTTAAGATTAGACTGAATCCTCATCACAAGAGAAGATGATATGATCCACACAAAAGCAGAGCTTTTCAAGAGACTTATCAATTTCTCTCCCTTTTAAGAATCCAACTAAATTCAATCTGGAAAAGATAATGGAGAGCATTGATGTTAAAGTTGGAATAATGCAATACAAAGGAAAAAGCCACATGGTACGGTATCTCGTAAACACAAGGCAGAAGGAATCATCTGGGCCAGGCTAAGGAGATAGTGAAGTGACTTCACATTTTTTTGCAATAGAAATCTAGCATGAAGGAAGAGAATCGATCAATTCACCCTCATATTTAAGCTACAGAAAAGAAAATGACCTTATGGCTTTACCTGGTATGGATCCATATTGTGGCTCATCTGAGATAGTGCTAAGCTTTTCGCTTTAGAAGTGAATGAGAGGGAGAATTGATGAGAAACTTTAAAAACAAGAAGCATCATTTCAGCCCACCTCATGCCCACATGAAATAAATCTTTTTAAAGCCCAGTATATACTACATGGTGTACAGAAGAGCAAGTTATCCCAACAAATAATTTATTCAACAAGCCTAGTGCAGCAAAGTGCCATCCCCACGCACGTCTCCTTGAGGCACAGTGCACTCTTCCGGCACGCTGCCCCAGCTCTCGCTTGGTTCTTATAAATAATTGACTCACAGACCCGACTACGGAGAACAAGATCCCACATGATTGGATTCTTATTTATTAACTCTTTTGCAGAGTACAAAACTCTTCTTCAGCCTCTCAAGTCCAACTCTTCTTCTGGGGCCTGGGTACTAATTCAGGCAGACTTGCTCTCAGAAATTTAAGAGTCCCACAGCTCTCCTTCTGAAGGCCTGAGCAACAGTTCAAGTAGAGAACAGGATTCTCACAGCCCTCCTTCTGGAGCTGGTTATAATCCAAACCAGCTGAAGCCTTCTCCCAGCTTCTCACATTTATCACCTTTCCAGTCAGTCCTTTCACCCCTAGGTTTTGAGAGGGCAGCAGACAGCAACCTTTCTCAGATTAAAAAGTCTTGTTAGGAAGGGAAAGGCAGCATATACACTGCCTGCCTTCCCAGGCCTTGCCCCAGTTGGCTGGGAGAAAGAGCCACCTCCCACTTTAATACTTCTGGTCCCAGGCCTAAAAGAAACAGTAGTACAGCTTTTCCCCCAAACACTAATTATTCCTCTGCGACTGCTCCCTCTCTCCCAGTATCTGCCTCTTAGGTCCTTGTGTATTACAAAATTCCTCAGCCCTTACACGGCTGTGACATGCAAATAGGGTTGGCTGATCCTTAGTCCCTAATACTCTTGTTACGCTTAGACTTTAAATGTTATTAGGGCTGTTGACTAATTGCAGTTACTCACATGATTAACTCAAAAAAATTAATGGTGATTAATCACATTTAATCAAGCTGTTAAATGATAGAATGCCAACTGAAATTAAATATTGGATGTTTTTCTACAGAATACAAAGTGCACAGTGCTCACTTTATATTATTTTTATTACAAATATTTGCACTGTAAAAATGATAAAAGAAACAGTATTTTTCATTTCACCTCATACATATACCATAATGATCTTTTTATCCTAACAATGCAATTTAGAAATGTAGATTTTTTTTGCTACATAACTGCACTCAAAACCAAAACAGTGTATAACTTTAGAACCTACAAGTTCACTCAGTCCTACTTCTTGTTCAGTCAATTACTAAGACAAACAAGTATGTTTACAAATCAGAGAGGTAGCCGTGTTGGTCTGGAATTGCAGAAGTGACAGAGTCCTGTGGCACCTTAAAGACTAACTAAAGTTAGTCTTTAAGGTGCCACAGGACTCTTTGTCAAGTTTGTTTACATTTACAGTAGACAAGGCTGCTGCTTCTTATTTACAATGTCACCTGAAAGTGAGAACAGTGTTCTCATGGCACTTTTGTAGCTGGCATTGCAAGGTATTTTCATACCAGATGCGCTAAACATTCATATGTCCCTTCATGCTTCGGCCACCATTCCAGAGGACATGTTTCCAGGCTGATGACGCTTGTTAAAAAAATATTGTGTTAATTAAATTTGTGACTGCACTCCTTGGGGGAGAATTATATGTCCCCTGCCCTGTTTTATTCACATTCTGCCATATATTTCATGTTATAGCAGTCTCAGATGACGCAAAGAAGGGACCAATGTCAGATTTCTAAAGAGAGCTACAGAACTCGACCCAAGGTTTAAGAATCTGAAGGGGCTTCCAAAATCTGGGAGGGAGGAGGTGTGGAATATGCTTTCAGAAATCTTAAAAAAGCAACACTCTGATATGGAAACTACAGGACCCAAACCACCAAAAAACAAAATCAACTTTTTGTTGGTGGCATGTGACTCAGATGAAAATGAACATGCATTGGTCTGTACTGCTTTGAATTGTTATCGAGCAGAACCCATCGTCATCAGCTTGGGCACGTCCTCTGGAATGGTGATTAAAGCAGGAAGGGACGTATGAATCTCTAGCACTTTTGCCATGTAAATGTCTTGCGACGCTGGCTATAACAGTGCTATGTGACCACCTGTTCACACTTTCAGGTGACATTGTACACAAGAGGCAGGCAGCATTTTCTCTTGCAATGTGTTTATCTGAGCAATTGACTGATCAAGAAGTAGAACTGAGTAGATTTGTATGCTCTAAAGTTTGACACTGCATTCAAAAATAAAACACTTATTTTTTGTACATAATTCTACATTTGTAAGTTCAACTTTCATGATAAAGAGATTACTACAGTACTTTTTTAGGTGAATAGAAAAATACAATTTTCTTTTTTACAATGCAAATATTTGTAATAAAAATAAAGTGAACACAGTACACTTTGTATTCTGTTGTAATTGAAATCAATATATTTGAAAATGTAGAAAAGATCCAAAGATATTAAATAAATGGTATTCTATTGTTAAGAGCACGATTAATTGCACAATTATTCACGATTATTTTAATTGCACACTTAATTGTGATTTATTTTTTTAATCACTTGACAACCCTAGTTGTTATCCATGAGTGAACAGAGATATCATTTCATTTACTTATTTACATAATTTAAAAAATCCTTTGTGATTTGATCACATGAGCATGAATATTAAATATTTGCTATTTCAGCTGAGAGTGTTAGTGGTGATTGGTGGGATAAGTTACATAGTATTATTTCTGTTCCCTGACTTCAAATGATGTTCAAATTCACTTTCCAGGATTGTTCAACCAGATCAATCTGATCACTTAGGGCAGTGGTTTTCAAAATGGGGTGCACACACCCCTGGGGGTGCGCGAGCCCACCCAAGGGAGTGCACGAGACCCTGGAGCCGCCACCGAGCCCGCTCGGAAGACCACCAAACTCCTGAGCAGGCTATTTTAGTCCCAATGAAATGCCGCTGCAGAAAGTGGAAGCTTCTTCTTTCTGCGGCGGCATTTTGTGGACATACCCCCCGGGGGCTGCCAGACCTTTCCCTCTGCGGAAAGGGGCTGCGGGGGGTAAAAGTTTCAAGACCACTGACTTAGGGCCAGATTTACAAAAAGTAAAGATGCAGATAAGTACCTGGTAGGATTTTGGAAAGTGCACAGCTCTCACTGAAAGTTGACTTTGTAAATCTGACTCTTGACTATTTGTGGCAAGCCAACCAAAGAAGGGCCCTGCCTATGATCTTCCCATCGATACATGTTTGACTTTGCAATTGGGTTTCCATGCCAGTCAAATTTGATGGCACAAACGTCCACAGAAAGCCAGCATAATAAGGGCATGAACACAGCTGAAGCAAATTCATTTCAAAATTCAAACAAATATTCATGGCATATTTTCAGCATCATTCTGCCTGTTCTAAAATGGAGCAATTATTAGCTTCCACGTGGTTCTAGCCATCATCATTTTCATTGCTTCTGAAAACATCTGACACTGTTCACTAAGAGTCACGTTGATTAGAAGTGATATGATATTTTATGGCTGATGAACTAAGAACTTGCCTGACTTGTCTGAGTGGATAAGGAGGCACTGAGCAAAAACTGTCATCATTAGATATTGTGAAAGTCAAGAGGAATGTAAAACAAAGCCACTGGCAAGCTGGAGTGGACGCTGAGTTTTTCAAGAATCTCTTAAAATTCGGCAAGATAGTTTATTTGATTCTGTTGGAAACACTCCTTATCTAAATGTGCCAAATCATTCCTGCCAGATAATTTACTCCTTCTGACTCTTAAAAATACTCTGAAGAAAAATGATTTAGTCTTTTAAATGAACCAGGTTGCACCACTGCATGTTTATGAAGTATTAAAATGTGGGGGAGGACAGCCTCAGAGTCCATAAAAAGTGGCTACCCACATTTCAAATTACCCAAGATGAACCCTGTACTATACTTTCAATACGCTCTACTTACAATGGGCTTAATCCTTCTGATTTAAATTGCTGCAAAATTCCATTGACATCAAAAGAGGCAGGCTTGGGTCTTAGATTATCCAACAACAAAAACGCATGTTTCTAGTGAAGCCTTTTAATGTCAATTTCTGTGCTAAAGGCCCTATTCAGCAAAATGACTTGAGCTCATGCTGAAGTGCTTTGCTAAATCTGTGCCAGAAGTCTCGATCTGGCAAGGTGCTGAGCACTCTGATGCTGATAGAGCAAAGCTACAAGCATGTGAGAGTGAATTCATTGGGATTATTCCCCTTTTTAAAGTTAGCATGTGCTAAAATGTTTTGCTGGGTTGCGATCAGAGTGCTCAGCAACCTGGTGGATGGAGCCCTTAGAGCAATTTTGCCTCTGCCTTGGTTGTAAGTTGTAAGAAAATGTTTTTTCCCCCCTTATATGAGGAAGCTAATTACTAGATTCCCCCAGTCCCTCAGTCCTATTGACTGCACCCATGTACCCCCTTGGTTACACAAAAATTCTCACAGACTAGGGAGACACTTTTCTGGGAGCCTGTTTATAAAATATTGGCAGCACCATCACCTGACAAGAATGTGTGTTCTCGGAACAGCGCTATTTGCATTTGCAAATGACTGAGTTGCAGAAGGGCTGTCTGTTGGTAAAGGCAAATTTGTATGTCTGGAGCTTGCTGGATGATGGTGGGGGAGGCAAGAATTCTCTCCATAATTAAAATCCAGGGGCTATTTTCACTTCTTCCTTTTCTGTTCATTTATAGCAAGTTTAGTGGCCATGCTAAAAAAATGGGGATTCTGCTGATCCAGAGAGTGGAGGCAGTAGAACAAGCATCAGGAGGCACAAACTTCCCACACATTGTCCTGCCCAGGTCCCCTGAACAGGAGGGCACACCTTTAAGGAAAAGAGGGTTAGTAAGACAACAGCAACTCTTGATCAATAGAATTTAAAAGTTCCCGATAGCTAGAATGGCCATTACTAACTCATCCATTAAGTGTGTCTCTAGCATGATCTCCCACTTGTGAAGCATGAGGAAGATGTGGGTGGGATTGTGTGTATCTGAGGCACAATCTCTTCAGCTCTCCTCCTGGGAGCACTTAATTCACAGCAGGACCATAGATGCCATTATCTAGCCCTGAAATAGGGTATTTGTGGAATTTCCAATTGTAATGACTAAGTTAGACACCAATTGTCTGTGTCAGTATCTACTCTCATTGCAGTGATTTTCACAAGTGTTCAAGTTCCACCAGCTCTGTGGGGTTTTTTTGCTGGGCAAATTTCTTCTATTAGTCAATTTGCTTGTTACACTACTCTCTTCTCTGGGCCCTCAGCATACATGTTTGACAGCTTCCACTGTTCCTTGAGTGTTAATGCAAACTGACAATTTACACAACTTAGCTTGCAGAGCGATCTGTAATTTAAAATTGCTACATGCATCATATGTACCTTAAATGTTAGCCTTTCAAGACATAGACAAGTTGGATATTTAAATCAAATTGCTATTTTACAGACTTAACGCATGTAAACGAACCACTTAATGGAAAAGGGTGTTATCTGCAATATACAAAGATTCAAATATGATGTGTTAAAGAGAAAAAACATGAGCAAAAATATGAATCTCTGTTGAGTTACAGCAGTGACAAGTTTGATTCATTTGAATTGAGAGGTGTTCTACAATTAAAATTAAAGAAATCACTATTTTCTCTTCTAATAATGCTTGAATTGCTAACACCATTCCCAATTCCCCAAATCTTTCCATATTGGAAGGTCACTAGAATAATGAGAAGTGACAAAGAGTCCTGTGGCACCTTAAAGACTAACTAAAGGATTAGAGCATAAGCTGTCGTGGGCTAATACCTGATGCATGCCTCCGACGAAGTGGGTATTAGCCCACAGAAGCTTATGCTGTAATACTTTAGTTAGTCTTTAAGGTGCCACAGGATTCTTTGTCACTTCTGCAATTCCAGACTAACACGGCTACCCCTCGGATTCTAAAATAATGAGGTCATCATAGATAAGCCCTAAGATACATGTGGCTTATGTACACGAGGAGGTTAGTCCACTTTGACTCAAGTTAGGCTAGTGTGGAAATATCTGAAAACACATAATACAATGTTTTAGAGAACTCAGCATTTACCACAAACTCTGGAGTCCTTTTTCAAAGCATACTAAATTGATGTGAATTGAATTAGTTTGGTCTGTTCACATGCATGCAATGCTGCGCTACACTATTTTGGCAGTCTTCCAACTATCATCTGGTACTTCTTTACGGGTGTCCATTACTGCTTTACGGGTATGTCTATCTGCATGTCCTCCACTGCTCTGGCCTACGAACTTTGGCACAGATAAACATAGGCAACCCATACATTTTGTGGAACTGGAAGTAGAATGTAAGAATGGAAATTTTATCCATAATGACTAACACCAGTTTCTGGAATGGACAGCCAACTGCAAGAGTTCCATGGCAACGAAGTGACATATGATAATAGGATGACATCATGAATTTATTAACCTATAGAAGGACATTTCAACATTGGTAAGGGGAGGAACTACAAATAAGAAAGAAAGGAGAAATCCTTACTGAATATGTATTAGACATGGTAGAGTCAGAGTAATGCATTATAAAAGTGCCATTCCAGCCTGTGGGCAGTAGGAGTCAGCGATGTAATCTAGGGAAGGGCCAGAATGATGGCCACTAGTGAAGATGAGGAAGGTGATGGTGATGTGGAAGAGAGGCTAACATTTCAGGTTGTTCAGCAAGGGATGGCGTGAGTATGGATGTTCAGATGTACTTTCTGTATTATCTTGATCTACCATACTGAGTTAGAGTGTGTGTGACTTTGCTAAATGTATTAATAAATTATTTATTTGTAAATATAAAAGTTCCTATGGTGTGAGTTTTGCACATCAGGGTTCACAACTATATAAATATTTTTTGTAATACTAGGCCCAGATTTTGGGACAAGAACCTCTCTACTCTCCGAGTGATAACTGTGAACCTTACACATAATGTAGAGATCAGGCGACAGCTCAGTATAATTCATTATTATACTCTACCGCAATGCTAGCTTCTGTTGGGGATGCCTCACAGCCACAGACATTTTAGGCACATGTGAACTAGGAGCCTGAGTCTCCAGCCCCCGCACCTCCCTCAGCCCATGCAATCTCTTCTGCCTCCCCCTTCAAAATGGCAGGGCTTTAGTGTGACAGAAGAACTAAGTATCAACTGCTTCCAAGCCTAAGCCATGGAGGGTGCATGCCCATTATCTATTTTCCTTTCCCTTCCCCAGCGAATCCACCCAGCCCAGTTCACCTGCTCAAAATGGCAGCCAGCAGAAGAGTGCAGCCATAACCTCAACCCCCAATCCCTCCCCCCCACAACCTCCCTTCCCACAGCATATCAGAATGATGAAAACATTCAGCCATGTGGAATTCAACAGTTTATTGAGACAATGGTTACAGGAAAAATAGTTTGGTTAGTATTCCCAGTTCACATTAAATAGATGTGGGCACTGTATGCCCATAAAGGTACTAAGGCCACAACGTAGTGCTAAGGTGTACACGCTCTGTAACACATACAGGAAAATAAATTTGCCTTACCGAGAGCTCTGAATGGTTTTTTCACAGGCTCGCATAGAGTCATAGTGTTTAAGGCCAGAAGGGACCACCACTAGGTCTGACCTTCTAAATATGTCACAGCCCCCTCCCCACCCCACTAAAGATTGGGAGCAGTTAAGGCTCCCAAAAATCAGTGCAGAATCTGATCCATTTTTCTTCACACCTTTCAGCAGTGCAGGAGGGAGAAACCAGAATCTAAGACTGAGAAATTGCTTGCTTTGGTCTAGACAATACATGGGATAGCAGCACAGTCACAGTCTCCAGTATAATTTGCAATTCCCTTCCTTCAGTGTTTCTTGGGGGACCATGTTGGTGAATAACTTCATACTGTATTTTGTTGCTCTGCCCTTTACCTTATTGAAGAAAGTCAGGACAGCCTAAGGAGGTTGTAGAGGGGATTAGTAGCCATTTCTACCCATCAGAGAAATGGCACTGCTCACAATCCAGTCTCTGCCTCCCTACCCCCTAGGACAGAGATGGCCAAACTGAGCTTGAGAAGCTTGAGCTTGAGAAGGAGCCAAAATTTACCAATATACATAGCCAAAGAAATACAACAGTACCCCCCTCACTAGCTCACCAGAGCCATTAATGCTTATAGTGAGCCTAGGGGCAAAGTGTCCTTTATTCACAAAGAGCCAAGTTCTGCAAGATCTTAGCATCATGGACCCTTCCAGTCCACCCAGCATTTATACCTGTAACCCTGCTGTGGTGGTCAACCAGCCATTGGAGCATCCTGCAGAAATATCCCTTCCTGTTTACGTATTCTGAGCCTGAAGGGAGGTGGGGGGAAACAACAGGTACATGGATCCCATCAGTTGCCCATTACAGTTTGGGAACCCCCTGTGTACAAAACTATGAATAATATTCAGGTGATTATCAAGGTTTATAATGCTGTGCAACAGTACCTTTTCCATGGCCTTACATACCAGCGTGACAATGGCCCACCAATAGTCAGTCTCCTTACATCAAACTGATTGGCTGTGGATCAGTAACATTCACAGCTGACCAACTTGTAGATGGCGACCTACTTCTCCATGGATATATTGATATGCTGCCCCTACATCTCTGGGGCTAGTTCAGCACAAATCTCAAAAAAAGTGTCACTTTTGCCATCCTGAAATTCGCTCACACTTGTGCTCATCCCACCAACCCATGCTGCTTTTCTTAGCCCAGAAACACTGCATCGTGGGAAACGTCTGCAGGAACAGCTTCTGTAATAGCAGTTGCTAAGTGTTCTCCTAGCCTTCCTCATTCTCCTTCCTCTTCTGCCACTGCTATAGCCACATCAACTTCTCAGCAGTGTGGCTGACGAAGTCTAAAAACCAAATCTACCCAACATCAAAAGCTAAAATAAAGCCCAAGCAGCCTTTGCATGCTTGCAGGTGCCAGCATACCAGCGTTGAGCATTGTTGCAGCCATGCGGGCTGACAGCAATTCAAGAATGGTGCTACCCCATCCAGGAAAAGAGGAATCATGGGACTGAGCATATAATCATGGGATTTTTAAAATCTGAACCTAAGCCTCAGAATCCCACTGGTTTCTGCTATGCAGCCCACAATGCACAGCGAGAAAAATGCCAGAATGTGCACAGCAGTGAAGCAGAAGACCATGGGATACCCTCCCAGACTGCAACACACTTAATATGTGCCAAACGCTTGATATGTGTCCACAGAGTTGCAAATTAAAAGAGGGCATAGTCATCCATTGTACACATAGTTAGCTGGGCCTACATATGGCAGCTTAATAAACGCCTGTCAAACAGGGCCGGCTCCAGGCACCAGCGTCCCACGCGTGTGCTTGGGGCGGGGCGGGGCGGGGTGGTGCGGCACTTCTTTTGGTGGCTGTACCCAAGCCGTCACTTCTTTTTTCAGCGGCATTTTGGCAACAGGTCCAGGACTTTGGGTTTGGGGGTGGTGGTGTTTTTTTCCACCGCTTGGGGCAGCAAAAGAGCTGAGCTGGCCCTACTGTCAAATCACTGTGAACCACACCCCTTCTCCATGGAAATAAGGCCTTAGGTATTTATCTGTGGAATCCTGCAAGGACTTATGCATGGGCTTCACTCTGCACACATGTACTCCCATTTAAGTTAATGGAATTACTCACACCTATGAAGGTAAGCACATACATGAGCCTGTGCAGAAACAAGCTCTCTATCAAACACACTTTATTATTATTCATTCTCCAGTTGCTTAGTAAGAAAAGAATGACACACTTTGATTCCAATATGTGCACTTAATTCTACACAAGTAGTCTTGTGATTAGCCCCACTGAAGTTAACATGTCTGAAGGTAAGCACATACCTAACTTTGCAGGTCTGGGGCCTTTGTGAATTATTTTGTGGTAACCTTTGTTGAGCTGTTTTTATTTAATTTTCAAAGGTTTGTGTAGTTACTCCAGCTCCCTGTAGAAATTCATTTCCAAAGTGTGTGACGCATAGCTGCTTCATAAGACTGTGGTGCGTGTTTTAGAGAAGATTAATGTTCTTTATGAAATGAAGTGATTTATTTTACAGTATTATATTTAGTTTTGAAAGGAATTCTCTCTTCTCATCCTACAACCTCCACAACAAAAACAAATGGTTTAAATGGAGACTAGGTTGAGAAATGTACCCAGACTGATTTTTTAAATTGGTCCTTTATTTTCATAAAGAAAATTAATCCTGCCTAATACTAATGTAAATCAACCTAAAGTTCAACCACTTAGCGCACACAGTACATGACATTTTCAAATTGTTAAAAAAACCCCCAAAACTTGTTTTTTCTTCCCACAAAGCTATAATTATGTGAGCATTTGTAAAAATATATGCACAAGTTCTCTGCAGAAGTGTGATGTAAACTTCATCGCAACTAATACAAAAGAGGTAAGCTTGCGTTTTATAGCTCTCTGCTTTTAAGCAGCATGGTTTCCACTGTACCCTAGTAGCTCTTTCACTCTCAAAAGCTTTTCATTGTGTCAGTGAATTAGGAGATTCAAAAAAAGATATGAAGAAAATAAAACGCACCAAAACCCATCCCTCCAATAATCAGGAAGCCAATTTAGTTTATTTAGAACACTTGCCAAATGCATTGTAAGGAATTCCAGGTCTCAAATGCATTAATTCTTCTGTTCCAAGCCCTTTTTTTTTTATGGCACTTACTGTTCTGACCCCTCTTTACTGATTCTGGCAAGGCAGTTCTTCAGCTGCACAGCAATAATAGTTAAATATAGGGAGCAGATATTTTATTGTATTATATTTTGTTTTGAAAGGAATTCTCTCTTCGCATCCTACAACCTCCACAACAAAAACATTCCATTGATTACACTCCTCAACCTACTTTTCCTCCCTCAGAGTGCTGGCAATAATGAAAAGGTCCACCATCAAAGGTCAGCTGCACAATAAACACAACCTTTTTTCTCCCAGTTCCATGAGATCTCTAAAAGTTTGGAGAGATGTATGAATGCAGTGAGACCCTAAAAGTCCATATTTATTAATGAAGGGGTAAAAGTACAAACCTGTCAATGATAATTACTTGTAACAATGAACAGAGGAGTCAAGCAAAGAAGAGCATAGTCAGAGAATATTGGGGATGACAAAGAAGATAAATGTAGGAAGTTTCAGAGTTACATTAGTCTGTTTATGCCCCGGGCCTGTAAAGAAATTGCAGTGTATGTGAGTAATAATGCTCAATTAGGAAGGGTGGGAAGAAACCAGGAACAGAGACTACACAAGAGATATTGTAACATGGACTCTATTCTACTCAGACTTCAGGCTGCAATGTCCTGGGTCTGAATAGAAAATACAAAGAACAGGAGCTACAGAACCACATATTAGTATTACATGGAGAGCAACTCCTGTATATTTAGGTTGCCTAACATTTTCCACTATAAAAAGATTCTTGCAGCCTTTTTCTGAGAAGCTCTCATCAACTTCCATTATTTTCAGCAGGCCTTCAATCTACAACTGGGGAAAATACTCAAGGCTGTGGAAATGACTTTTCTTTGGCCTATGAAACTTCATTCAATTTTTCCAGAGACAAACAGTTAAAAATTCAGTTTATTTGCTTGTTTATTGCAGTTTGACAAAATAATAACTAAACAAGGCTGGACCTGTACTGCCCCCAAAGCAGCACCAGGACACACTGTACTAGGTGATGCTTGGGAGCTGCCAGAGCAGCTATAACAAGTTGGTTGTCCCAGGGGAATTACAAGGGAGCAATCAGGTTATATCACGTTAATTCTGCCCCCTTTTTCTTACGTATTATTACACAATCTTTAATTATAGGATCACATACTATTTTTTCCATTATCTGCATGATACTCCTGCCTCATTCAGTGCACAGGATGGACACATCTGGGGGACAAATGAAGGTTCTACAGGCAGCTATACGTCTGGCATTTCCTAAAGTCCAAGTGGTTGTCTTGCAACCTAAATAACATAGTTTTAACATATTTTTGTATGTAATTACATATACTACAATTCTCCCTCCTTGAAAAAAAAAGGAATCAACCAGGAAAGAAATTAATGCTTACAGCCTCTATAACTATCATACTGAGAGCCGTTGAAAAATTCCTATAGTATTTTTGTGGGAGTTTTTGTCCCCTTAACAACATGTATTTCTAACTACCATATTTTGTTGTTGTTTCCTAAGTAAAACAAACATTTTTCTTTTTTTAGTTTCTCTTCTTCCCCTCACACTTTTTTCCAGTGGAAAAAAGGAAATGAGGGTGAGGAGGAAAGGAAATAAGGGTAAATCAGAACTATGAAAACACAAAATGGCCAGTTTTCAAACTAAATGAAAATTTTAAGTGGGATCATTTTTTTTTAAAAAAAGGCCATTTTCTGTCAAAAATATTTGTCAGAAAATTTCCACCTAGCTCTTATACGAAACAATCTGCAACACAAGACGGTAGCCCTCCAGAATGAACTTTTCTTTTTCTTATAACTTCATGTGGACTGAAAGCTGTGTGTGGAGATTGCCCAGAATAGTTTCTGTTGAGTTGTACTATGTTTCTATAGTGTGTGTGTCTTGGCTCTTTGTTTTGGTTATTACTAGTTTGTTTTGACACTTGACCAATTCATGTTGGTATCAGTCTTTGAATTTGTTCAGCAAGCTTATGAATCACTCATGCACCACTAGCAATAGTGTAAGAAGTCATCCCATCCACTGCACAATAATTCCTTGCATTTATATTTTCCTGTCCACGATAACTGTGTCCAGCTAGATGCTTTACTGAGGGACACACTACAAGAAACTTCCTGCTGAAGAAAAGCAATCTGAGGTGCTTGTTGAGAAGCACAAAGTGTGTTCTGAATTTGAGGGGAATAGGTGTGAACACATCTGCAGGACACATCCCAAAAATAACATTTAAGGAAAGGAATGAACTGTCCGTGGCTTATTTTCCTGTGTGTAACTCAGAGTACACACAACCTGCATACACAATATTATATATATACACACCACATATCTATGGCATGGAGCCCCACTGAAGTCAAGAGATCCACTCATGAAGAGTGCTAATCGCAGGTTCAAAACTTAGTTACGTCAGAATCGGGAAAGGTGAAAGAAAACTAGGACATCAAATCCAAGGACCCAGTTCTGTAAAGTTTGACTCAGATGAGTGGTCCTATCAGCTTCAGTGGGATGACATATGTCAGTAAGGATTACTCACATAATTAAATCTCACACAAACTGGCATCATTCTAGTACAATCATATGACACATTAGTCTGCACTAATATGTGGATTGCACTGCCAGTTTAAGTGAACCATACTTCAAAGCACTGCAGACACACCTTCTGTGGTCTTTATTTTACTCTCACTGCAGCCACTACCATGATTCCACTGACATACGAAAGGCTGTGCATCAATATCTGCATGAATACACTGGCTTTCTAAAAGCCCCCCTTTTATTTAGTGAACATAGGCAGAAGCAAGTTTAACATTCTGTATCACAAGCTCTGTCATTCAGTATTTACTCTTTCCCATTGATTAAACTTCCACACAGTCATGTAATTATTCTTTAAAAGAAACTTCATGTGTTGCCATAAAGTTGTACAAGCCACTGAAGATAAAATAGTTGTTTACACTTTATCACTGTCCATTTTTGTAATTGAAATGTAAAAAGCAGATATAAAGAAATAAAGTATAGTGCACTCATCTCACGAGTGCCCCCTTCTTGTTGGGTGTTGACAGGCCTGCACTTTCTCTCCCTGTAGCCCTCTTTGATAAGTGGAGAAATTAATGACCTAATCCCACTCATCACAGCCTTGGTATCGAGCTGTATTCCAGGGCTTCCTTCCAAGAAGCAGGGTCCTTGCCCCCCCTCTGGTCATTTCAGGCCTAGCTTTCCAAGGGCCACTAAAGAACCCACTGGGGTGCCTAAAAGCCCAGGCCACTTCCCCCAATGGCTAATTGAGGTTGTGGGGGGTCCCAACCCAGAGACCCTGTAGATAGCTACTATCTACTGCATTCCTTTATCTAAGCCATGCCACTGTTCTAATTCCCTGCAGCCTCATACCATCTTCACCCTTACCCTGATGGAGTCCCAACAACCAGCCTTGAGCACCTTCACGTTCTCCCCAGCTTCTGCCAACACCACCCTGTCCAAATCCTGCAACTCCCTCAGCCATCCACACTCCAGCTAGGAACTGAACTCACTCTGGCCCTCCAGCTCTTAAACTAGCCTGCTGGGCCCTGATTGGCCACTCCCTGCAGCCCCTTTCTGATTGGCGGTGTCCCACACAGCCACTCTAGGCAGCTTGCAGGACCTTCTCCATTGCCCTTTTCTGGGGCAGAGCATAACACGGCCACAAGGCCTCCAGCACAAATTATTAAGAAAATAACTATGTTAGCCATAACTTGTAACATGGAGTGGTCATGCAAGGAATTGGAGTTATAAAATCATAAATAGTGAAAAATCCCTGGCTCTTAATTTAGGTTTTACCTGAAGCTGAGAAACATTGTGTCACTAATCAATGGAATTTTAAAAATGAATTTACTTTGGCCATGCTTGTGCCCCTTTAAGTCAACATTTTCAAAAGCAGTTAATTGTTTTGCAGTGTCTCAGTACCCAGACTGATAGGTATATCTCCATATATTTATATCTCATTGAGCTGGAAAGACCTTGAAAGGTCACTTAGTCCAGCCCCCTGCCTACACTAGCAGGACCAAATACTGTCCCCAACACATTTTTTGCCCCAGATCCTTAAATGGCACCCTCAAGGATTGAACTCACAACCCCAGGTTTTGGAGGCCAATACTCAAACCAGTCAGCTATCCCTCCCACTCTACATGTGCTTTTCACGTAAACTGAGCACATATAACTCCAGCTGAAGACAATAAAATGGTAAAATGTATGAACATCATGCTCAAGATGTTTGACTTTGACCACTCAAAGCCTCTGGCTTCCAAAATCCGTAATCACATTTGAAAATTTGCCCTTGTTCACTCTCCATTAGAGCTGGCCAAATAATAGATTTTTTTGGTTGGTTTGCAATTTAAAAAAAATAAGAGTTTTGTTTCAGGTCAAACTGAAGCAGAAATGTTTGCCACATAGAAAAGTCGAAACATTTCAATTCAGGTTCAAATAAAAAAAATTCAGCATTTCCAAAACATTTTGATTTTGGGGGGAAGAGGAGGCAATCAGTTAAAACAGTTTGGTGAACACACTATGAATTTGCAGGTTGACCTACTCTCATTTTTTGGTGAAAAAAAATCAGCCAGTTCTACTCTCCATGTACATTCAGGTGGTTGAATTGTACTGGCTTAAATGTTCCTGGAAAGCACAGATACAAGTTGCATGCATGCATATTTGCAAAACTTGAATTTTAAAATTCACATGTGGGAGCCTTTGAGCTGAAATGCTTGTGCACTTGTAAACCAAGCTAACACAATGTGGCCCAATCTCCCTATAGTGGCTAGATCACATTTAGAGGGTGATGAGTCTACTAATTTACACACAGGGTTCTGTATCTGAAGTACTTTTAGACACCAAGGTTTCAAGTTCACTCTTCACAGACCATCCAGTCTGAGGCATCTTTCAAATACCCCCATTCAAGGAACAGAAGCAATACCACGTAACTAATCACAACTAACCAGTGCAGTCAGAATAGCCAGCAGCTCTTTAGAGAGCAAAGTCTAAAGCTGCCTGTGTGAATATTTGCAAAAAGGATTTTTAAATTCAAACAAATGAGAATTTGTTCTGGAAGTGCTTGTGTATTTATCCAGCCAGTCAAGGAACAGAAGCAGTATCATAGGAAGCAGCATAGTGAACCAATCCAGCTGCAGAAGCTAACAGCTGTTTAGAATTTAGATGCAGTTTGTAAACAGAGCTTTGCATCATTTGAACAGTTCTACCCATAACAGTAGTAATTCGTAAAGACAAGAATCTTAAGTATATTCAGTTCTCTTTTGGGAAAGAAAGGGATATACTATACAAACCTCAGTGGTATATTCTCATCCAAAGTGTGTGTTTGTTTGTGGGCCCAGTGGGATGACATTTTTTGATTTAGTTGTTAGTGAATAGGACGATGTTGTGCGCCTGTCCTCTTGCTTTCCTGGCTGGCAGACTGCCATGAATGAGGGTTATTCTGTCCTTTTTAAAATTGCTTTTTGAATATAGGAATTTTTCATCAAGCCAAACCTGTTCATTATTCATAGGGAGCATACTGTTATAAAGGTTGGTATTGTGCTTTGGGGCCACTGGCCCACAGGCAAGAGCCCTGACTCATTTCTTGCCCTTTCCTCTCTATTAAGGGAAGCGGGATTGGGCTGAGCTGGTTAAGGTACTGCCATTAAAAAATCTGTTCAATTTTAATGTGCGGCTCTACTTACTAAATTTTTTTACTGCATCCATAGGGGGAAAACATACTTGAAATGAAAACCAATGATTCAAAAAATAGCCCAAACATGTTAGTAGAGCACCTAGGCATATTGCACATGTGCCTGCAAGTGAATCTATTGCTTTCTCAAATCATGTCAAGAGTAGAAAGTAGGCATTGAGGAGAACACCAAAAGATTCAGACTTAAGGTTTGGGTTGGATAATCATTCAGTAGAAATGCAGCAGCAGCTTTTTGGAAGACCTTTTTTTACTCTGGCTAGGAGATTAAGACTTTTGACATGTGTGGACCTTGCTATCATTTTAGAGGCTGCGGTGTTAAGAGACTTGGGACCAATTCCTGAGGTTCTTAATCTTTTCTCAGGCAAAATTCCTATGGGCTTCAGGCAAAACTCTCCTTGTAGTCAGTGAAGAAATAAAAACCCCAGTAAAGGCCTCAGGATATGGCCCATGGACTAGCTGAGGAATTCTATGGGATAACGTCATTATAGGTCGACAGCTCATTCCACTATGGGGGATATAAATGTGAAGGAATTACACAATATTTAGTCTTTTTGTTTGCTTTTATCCCAAGTCACACTCACACACTAGTTTCAGGAATAAGGTTTCCTGCCCCTCTGAAAAATACAAAAAGATAACAACACTTGAAACTCTTACCTGAGCTATACATAAATCATTCAGCCTTCACATTTGTATGAAATGTCACTCACCAAAGGTTAGTTTTCCCAACCAGTAGCACCTTCAATTCCTGGGCAGATCTTCAAAATGTTTTCTGACTTTTCACTATTTATGCTTTTTGCTTTGTTTTTTTGCATTTCATTCAGGTTGCACTTAACTATCTCCAAATACACACACACACACACACACACACCCTTCCTGTTTAACGAAACCCTACTTGAAAGTCAAAGCTTCAAAATACCTGTGTTGTCCAGCTCTATCATTTTTCTTCTTACCCAAGAATCTGTAGTGAGTGGTCAAACTAGCACAGATTACTGAATTTAACATTTAATATGGGTGGGCTGAAAAAACTAGGAACAAACCAACTTTTTCCTCACACACAAACTTAGGTCCAGATCATCAGCATGTACCTTGCTGCCTTTTCAGAGATCAGGGGCCATGCAGCTCCCATTCACACATAATAGATCAAATATCACAAAGGAGTGTGGATGCAAAGCCATTTGCAATCTCCTAGGCCTGGATTGGCTTGTGCTAAAAAGTCTCTCAGTGTAACTTGGAGCACATTTTGGAAATCAAGTAATACCGCAAGGCCTTATAAGAAGCCAGGTGCCCTTCTAAACAGTCTTGTCTGCTTATTTCCCTAGTTGTATGCACACAAACAGTACTCTAATTCTTTTGCACATTTCAGCAGCTGTGGATTCAATCCTCTTCCAGCCATGGAAAGGTTTGACTTTAATTAGGTATTGGCCCTTGGCATGATACATCACGAATGCATTGCAGCTAGTCAGTGTATTTTCCTCTTTGTAAATCAGGAGGGGAGAAATACAATAGATTCTCGGCCTTCTCTTTATCATATACTATACATGCTCTCTTTTTTTCCCTTCCACTACCAACCTCCTTCCTTCCCATAACAGCTGACTCTGGGATTTCCTTAAGAGATAGTAAGGGAAGGAGGGGGCTGAATGGCATAGGGAACTGATAATTAGATATTGTGCCCTTCATTTCTAAATTACCAGTTCATATCTGATGATCTAAGTCATTAGAGAAGAAAAGCCATTACCACACAACAGCTGTTCAGCGGCCTTTATTGAAATGAGTTAGATGTCAGCGTCCAATTGCTGGTGAACACAGCATAAAATCTGCCATCACATATGGCCAGTTTTATAGTTCTGGTGGAGGGGCAAGGTTTTGGGGACTGGGATTTGAATGACATGGAAGTGGGTTTCTCCGGGTAGAGAGGCACTTGTACTGCCACTGCCTATTCTGTGGAAAAGGCAAACTATTCCACTCCCCAGCGTTAATCTACTCATCATGTTTCAATAGCACTAAATTCACTTCTGGGCTGAGTGTGATGCCAAACACAGATGGAGTCAAACCTCAACTCCTGTTTAGAGGAATATTTTCCCTTGCCCAACAAATTTCAAAAGAATGAATGAGTTAATGCCATGTTCCTTATGATATATTAACAGAGCAGGTGGAAGAGCTTCAAGAGCCATGCTGACAATAAGATGATTAACACTAAATCAACCATCAATGACTGTGAATATGCAATACTCTATTGTAACAGTATTTTTCTGGACTGATCATATTAAATTATATGAATTCCTCCAAGCACAGGAGGTGTACCTCCCCAAAAACAGCAAACCTGGCTCTGTGCTCACTTACTCTGGTTTTATACTGGTGTAAACAGATTGATTTCTGTGGGGTTACTCCTGATTTATATCAGCGCAAGCAAGATCAAAACCAGGTCCAATGTGAAAAGAAATTGCCTCTGGCTTGAAAGGTGATTTGCTGCTGATTCACAACTGATTCAATGGTCTTTTAGCAAATGGCAGCTCTCCCCATTTCTTCAATCACACTTCGAAGAAATACACGGTTGCATCCTGTTAAGTTTAAAAATAAAGTACATCAGCTTTTACTTGCAAGCCTGAGATCATCATCTAGACACAATCCCCTCCCTTTCAGCAACAACGTTTGGTTACATTAAACAGCAATATGAGGGCTGTACCTTAAGGAGAAAAAATAAAAATAAGTTCATTTTAACATTATGGCTGCTTGGGTTCTGCGCTCTAGCACCCCACCCTAATCTATTTTTACTTGTGCTGCTTGTTGAGTATATCCCTCAGGGTTCATTTATTAGTAACAATTCTCCTCTCATTGACATTTCAACTCTCACTTCTCTAACCAGTCCAAGGCTTGGTTCTGTCCACCTGCCACTTTGCAGATCTTCCACCACTCTGGTGACATCTCCAAAATTAGATCAGAGTTAACAGCATGCACCTCCCCTACTCAAAAAAAAAAACCAAAAAAACAACCAAACAAACAAAAAAAAACCCTCCCAGATTTGAAGGAGCTATGCATAGAGGAGAGTTCAGAGAGATTCTTGCTTGGTTACATTTCATTCAGTTCAAAAAGCCTAAGAACCTAGGACTGATCTACATCTAGCAGGAAGCGTCATTACCTGAAGACTGCCATGTTTCATCATTGTGACAGAAACAACAGCACAGACAACCAGAAAGTGCTCTCTGGCCTCTTGCTGGTCAACTGAACCAATTTTTTTAAAAAAACAGACTGCAGAAGAAACGAGACCTACACAGCCCCTCAGGAAAGACAAAATGACACTGCAGTTACATGATGTTGTAAACTAAACAGCAACCCTACAGCTTAACAGGGTCTTTATTTTCGAATTCATTGCTGACCACCCCAGGGATCTGTAGCAATAACCATAGGATCTTCCTACATGTGGGAGACACTTGTGATTCCATAATCATTGTTGAGTTGCAAATGCTGAAGTTTTAATGACACCTGCTGTACAGAGGGATTTGCTAAAAAAATAAATAAAACCCAACCCAAACTTTTTTAGGGGAGACGGGGGGTGAGGGGGCGAGGCAGGGGGAGAAAAGGGTAATTTAAGTTCAGAAAAGCACCCCTCTCCAGCTTCCCTCTACATTCTTCGCTGAAATCCATCTTCAGGCCCCACCTGGTCAACCAGTGTCTGTTGGGTTGGGTTGAGATCTTCAGATCTTGTGAGCTTCTCTATAGTCAGGTCAGAGATATGGTGATGCATTATGAAAATAATGCAAGAATGCATGAGATTTGTACACAGCATGTGGCCAAAAACCGAGCAGTAAAAATGGCAGATTCAGACACATTCCTCCTCCCAAATAGGTTAGCATCAGAGACAGGCTGCATTAATCATTGCAAGTTGAGGTTTAGGGCACAGGGGACCTGCTGAGGATAGGATTGCCAATTTTGGTTGAACGTATCCTGAAGGTTTCATCATATGACCTACTATTTAATTAAAGATTAATCTTTAATTCCTGGAGACTCCAGGACAAGCCTGGAGAGTTGGCAACCCTAGCTGAGGATGAGCAGATTCATTTGTGAGTCAGGAGCATGGAAAGACTGGCTCAGCTAGAAGAATACGACTGCATTGAGGGAGGCATGGGGAAATGATGAGAAGTCCATATGCAGACAGGGAAAGAGATCTTTAAGAAGTTCAGATGTAGAACTTTATCTGAACTGCTGCAACTATGGGTTTCACCCATCACTAGTTATTTCTATGCAGACGTAACTCACACATTAAACTTTTATTAACAGCATTCAGAACTTTCTGTTTTTGCCCAATCCAGGCACTTCAGATTTTCCATAATTGTCATCTAAAGAAGCTTCAGTCCTGACGCAAGCTGGGCGGAAAAAAACCTGTGCACTGCCTGTAGATATATAATGCATGATGTCTGAGCTCTGTTATGACATTTATCTTGGAATTCTGATGACATGAACAAACCATCTGAGCTTTCCTCCTGTGGGTTTTTAAGGTCACTATATTCCACTTAGATAAAGATATAGGTTTCCTAAGGATATATGAAGTGGGTCTGAATTAACAGCCCAAGAAGATGACCTCCTTTAAATCTTGGACAGGATATGGAATGTTGGCATATTGTGATGGAATATACAGTATCCTAAATACATCACAAAATGCTTGCTTTACAAGATAAAAATGGCTGTTTTGAAGATATAAATAATATGCTGCCATATTACCCAGAAATACAGCCATCACTCAGGTTTTTGGTACAATACCCAAAGCCCTTTAAGACAGATATTATTTATACGGGCTAGAGAAAATATTTATATGTAGGCGTAGATGATGCAAAATCTAGTTAGCAATACGTACCCTCCCCTGTGCAATTGTACAATACTTCACTAGGGTTTTTTTTATTAGTTATAAGGGAGTAATTTCTGAATATCACACACTGGAATATTGAAAGGCTAAATATTTGTTTTATATATTCATTCACCAGGGCTTCCTAAACCTTTACAGTTTATTCAGACTCTTGACCACTGACAGAGTCTAGTGTGTTATGCCTCAAAGCCCATTGTGTCAAAAGTTATAATGCAGGTTTCACAAAGGCTTTGGTTAATGTATTTCTTTTGCTAAGTGACATTTTTTTGAAAGTACTTTCATTAGTTCCCCACTATAAGTTTTCATATTATTGCACTCAGAAACCAAATATTGTTTTCAAGTGTGCTGTTTTAAAAAGTGTTGGGAGTTCTCATTACTGAGACTTTTGAATTTGTATCCCTTTTGAACAGGATTTTCTAAAAAGACACTGATATTTCCCTCTCCCCGCTTTGCAGTTCATGATTAAAATTTAGCATTTAGCTGGAAAAGAAAAAGTGGAAGCTGAATCCTAACTCAACTCTATCCAAGTCAGAAATGAAAGAAAAATCATATTTGAGCATTGTCACAGGAATTGAATTGGGGAAATTATTAGAAATAATAGTCACCTTACAATCAATTTCCAGAACCAAGGTAGCTGAGAATAATCTTCACTGGTTATATTTAGCTCAGGCTTAGAAAGTAGAACTGGACAAATAATTCATAATAGTTTATTAATGGACTATCACTTCTCTTCCTGTTTGCTGATTGTCCACAGACAACGTATACCCTATTCAGAATTACTCACCAAATAATTCCTGTGACCCCCATTAGTAACACAGGAATTGCCATACTGAATTCCAGTAGTGGTCCATTCTTGTTTGATGGTGCAAGAAACTCCCAGAAGGACATTTATGTCCTTGCCCATAAGAGAAGATTCTTCCTAACAACTAATTCTTCCCAATTAAATACAGGTTGGCTTGTGCCGTGAAGTTTGTATCCCTACCAGTGGCAGGAAGATGGAGAAGGGGTTTATTTCTACTCCCTGGTACTCTCACTGGGTCTAAGGAGCAGTTCATCGTTTCCCTATTCTTCTAAATTTTCCGGGTCATGTATTTGTTCATTTTAACAGAGAAATAGGTGAAACAAGGCAACACATTTTCAGACTTTACAAACTAAACGAATAGAAAAAGTTTGCAAATATTTGCTAAATCTTTGCTTAAACTGACTGATGCTAAATCCCAATAAAACTCAAAGCTGCACAGTTTGAGCTCAGTTCCTGTGCATCTGGCAGCAAACATTTTGCTTTGAGACATAACTTATGTGGAGAAAGTATGGCTTTGAAAAAATGCCTCTGAATTCACACTGTTCACAGACTTGCCACAAAAAATCTTACCAATGCAAGGAAACTTAAGGACTCCTAATGCAGAGGCTTTTAAACTCATGAAATAAGGGACTGTGTAGTTTCTGCCATCAGAAGATATAAAAGTCACTTATGTTTTACCATTACATCCCATGAAAAAAATACAAAGCAGCACAAATCTCAAACCACTAAATGTAAGAGAGACCAAACTTTCAAATACTTGCCAGATAAGTTAACAGAGAACAGCAACAGGACACGGTGGATATACGATTAGTCCTGACCTTAAGCTGTGATCCACTGGGACAGATCCTGGCATTATACAGGTTTCCACTGACTCCAGTAGGAATCTGCATAGATACCAATGCAGATACCAATGCAAGAACTGCTTATTTCTTTGGTATTTTACATATTTGTTTCCTTTTATCAAATTCAGCAACTGCAGATTCATAAAGAAAAGCTTCCCCCTTTGAAAGAGGCAAAAGCAAAATGTCATTTTAACAAATAAGAATAAGGAAAGGAATTACTTAGGGCTAGCTTCTTATGGATCTATTTCTTGAGCTAGTAGGAATTATTTTTCTCCCCCTGAGAAAAAAAATTTTTTTTGGACAACAGCTGGATTATTTTGGGAGGGGGGCAGGAGTAGGCAAGGGGGGGAAGTGTAGAAAATTGGAATTTTCAGTTGGGCCTAAAACGTTTCGATATTGGTGGAGGGGAGTTTCCTAAGAGAAAAAATGATTTGCTTTTTTTAAAAACAACAGACATTTTCTGTTAAAATGTGTGTGTGTTTTGTCAAAAAAATAACCCACAATTTTTTGTGGAAAAAAGTTTCAACAGTAAATTTTCAGCCAGGAGTGCTTAGGCTGCGTCTATACTAGAAACTTTTTTCAGCGTAGCACTGTTGCTTGCATGTGATTTTTTTTGTTGTGACATTTCTATGCCATCAAAAGCCCTAATGTAGGTGCAGCTATAAAAGCTTCTACTACCTTTTTTTAAAAAACTGAATGAATCTGATATGAATTCATTAAGAGGCAGAATGTATGTGCATGTGTGTGTGTACATACATTATGTATATATACACACACACACACACACACACACATATATACATATATATACACACACACATGCAATGCCAACAACACTTCTCTTGGATGTGGTTTCAAATGTAAAGGTAATAAAAAGTTAATTCAAAATAAAATGAAGGAAATTTCCTGCTTGCCAAAGGATGCAGATTGACAGCTCTGGATAGCAAAGCAGTATGTTTATCCCCTTGAATAGATGTAGCATAAGGAACAGTAGTTCAGAGCTAGTTTAAGAGTGGTGAGTCACTGCTAGGAAGCTTGGAGAGGCTGCTTGTAGCTATAAGATCACCTCATCATATGTGCTAGAAATTTGTACCACCTTAACTATCCCAGCATTGATAAAGCAGTATGACCCTGTACTGCAGACACAGCTATAGCAATAGAGTTTTTCCAGTGTGAGAAGGGGAACAAGCACTACAAGAATGTCATAAGCAAATTTAGTTTGATTTAGTTGGGGATTGGTCCTTGATTTAATTGGGGATTGGTCCTGCATTGAGCAGGGAGTTGGACTAGATGACTTCTTGAGGTCCCTTCCAATCCTGATATTCTATGATTTTATGAAATAATTTCCTTGAAATTTGTTTCAGTCACCCCCTGCCTGTAACCCTTTCCAGAGAGGTCTGCCTCACAAACCTCCCTTTAATTGTACTACTTGGATCACCATTCCCAAACAACCCTCCTCTCTCAACCAAAGCACCTGCAGAACTCCTCCTTTTAATCAGTGCTCTGCATCCACCCCAGCCAGGACTGGTGTCACCTAACTACCTGCTAGTATCTCTCACCAGGCTTAATTAACCCCTCGGCAGGAGCAGGCTGCTAGTCACAGAGAACTTGGCTCTGCTCTCTCTAAAAGGCACTAAGCATCCTGTGACAAGATATAAGGGGTCTTTCCACCCATATAACTCTGCAATGTTCCAGTGTAGCTATAGCAGTAAAACCATGTCCCTAACCAAAATACTTACACTGTTCAAAAAAAAAAAACCACCTGTGTGTAGACTACACTTTAGCCTCCAGGGCCATTCAGTCATGGGCCTCATTACTATGGGTATGTCTTTCACTACCTGCCGATCTGGTGGGTAGTATCGATCTTTTGGCAATGGATTTATCATGTCTTATTAAGATGCGATAAATTGATCGCCAAAGGCGCTCCCTGTCGACTCCGGAACTCCAGCTCACCAAGAGGCGCAAGCTGGAGTCGACAGAGGAGTCCGCTGCCAACCGCTGCCGCCGTGAGGATGACAGATAAGTCAGCCTAAGATACGCCGACTGCAGCTACGTTATTCACGTATTTGAAACTGCGTATCTTAGGTCGACAACCCCCCCTACTGTACACCAGCCCTAAGACTGCCAATCAGAAACAAGGATCTATCTCCAGTGAAAAAAAAGAACAATTTTTTTTTGTGCAGTGAAGACACACTCTTAATGGTGGTAAACATACCTGTCACCTCTGGCGTTTAGCCTGTGATCTTAGGCATTGTGGGCAGAAGAGGTAGAAATTGTCAGGTCCTCAGCTCAGTTTCCATAACTTTAAGCCTTTCAGTAGTGGCAAGGGTTGATTTCTATAATATACTGAATTATCTGAGCCACTTTTTAGGATGGCCACTAGTCACAGGGCCTCTGTAATGTCAACAATTTCCAGGATGATATAGAAAGTTGAGCCCTGTCCAGAAAGGCTGTTGAGGTCTTGAGTCAGGAGACCAACCACTGTCTGAATTCATTGCAGGATAAGATAAATAGAAGAGCTGGAGACTTTTACTCATTGTAGGCAGGTATAGCAAGGTGGTGTGTGTGGTTTGAACATCACGTGCATTAGGAAATGAACCAAGAACAAACTTCTTTCACAAAGGCCAAACAGCTAATGTAATTCAGTTTTCAGTATAACCCATAAGTCATCAGCTCCAACTCTCTGTGCACAGCAGATGCTCTTCATTTCATTACTGACAAGGGATGGCTTTGGTGAATATATACAATAATCAAGACCTATGATGGAAAAAAGCCACAGGTTTCCCATCTACAAGAACGGTCCAGCATACCTTAAGAAGAATAAGGAAAATGGCATCCTCCCAAACATAGTGGATACATCTTCAGGATCTCTTTTAATCTATTTTTCCCTCTACAATGGATGGGTGAAAGCTCAAAGGAAGCATTGAACCATATACACTGCATTATTGGCACCTCCTTTTCAGAGCTCTTTAAAAAGAGTACGTCAACTCAAATTAAACAATGCAACAAAGACTTGCAAAATATCCTTTTCTGCAGGTTTCCACCAAAGGATCTAGGAAGCAATCAAGCCATACATCTGCTTGAAGGGCAGCAAAAGAGAGCCTAGCCAGAGATATTAAAGATATAGGTAAGCTAGCCCTTTCTCTCAAGTGAAGCCTGAAATGCTTATGTCGTGAGCCCCGTAAGACACAGAGAACAAATACCCTGCTAAAATCAATTCTATATTCAACAGGTGTTTTTAATCACAGCTTTGGTGGTGATTATACACTGTGTTCCTTTCAGAAAAGGGAAAGGACTTCCAACCCCCCCCCCCCCCACCACCACCACCATTTTCCTTTTATCAAGTAGATGCCGTCAACTTTGCCTCATCCACTGTTCAGTGTGAAACATGAAATGTTATTGCAGCTGCTTGGCAGGTACAAAGATCTACCACACAGTTAAGGGGTGAGGGAGAGGAGGGGGAGAGACACTAATCACAAAAAAACCTTTAAAAAATTGAAATTCAATCTTTGTTTGTGCTTTTCGAATTGCTTTGGCACTGCTGCCTCAGTGCGGAGAAGTTTTTCCAGTGGGAACATGCACACCATTTGCACAAAGCACTTAAAAGCTTTCTAAATGTTATATCAGCAGCTTTGTGAAGCCGGGGATTTTACTGAAGCCACAGTAGTCACAATTTTTTAAAAAACTATTTCATCTCTCTCACTCCCTGCGTAATGCCAGTGTTTGCACGGCTGTGGTTTCCCAAAGCTCTGATGTTTGCCTGATGGGCAAATGAATTTTGTTTTGCTGATATGAGACAGTCATCCAGGGTACCTTTCCATTTGTAACCCAATGCCTCATTGCACCTGTTGGAGGAGGGAACACACCACCAGTAATGGGGATCTGCTTCTTACCATGGCTTTTAGCCATAACCTTCCAACATGTTATAATGAGCTAATAAAATACTATACAGGAGTAAGAGAAAATGCATTCTGAACTGAGCGATAATTATCTGGTAATATCTTTGGCTTTTTTCAATCATTGTTTCTTTCCAGCCTGCCACTGTTATAAGAGTTTATCTATTAAAATTCAAATTAGGTAATAAATGGCCATATGAATGTACTTTTTGTACATATACAGTTTTACTGCATTGCCATGCTTTACAGGGTGTTGAATCTACATGCAACATCCCCTGTAAACGTACTTGTAGTGTCCCTCTTCATTAATGGGACAGGTGCACATAGTTCTTTGTAATGGGTCCCCCAGTAGGTCTCTTCATCAAAACACTGAACAGAGCAGGGAGTGGAGGATGTTTAGCCTCATGATTAAACTTTCTGAAAGCAGCTTTGAGCAATTTTTACAGTTTCAGAAGCACAAAGTGGATACCGTACAACAGAGCTGCCATAATCCCCATACCTGGGCTTGTCATCGTAGTTTCACTAAGTTGCGTAGGAAAATGGGATTTCTCAGGGCTTTGGGCTATGTTGCTTTGAGAGTTCCAGCTAAGCACAGCTCTTCTAGGCACTGAACTGACTGTCTGAGTTTATGGGTATGGCCAAACTGCTTCCTCATCTACAGATAATTCTCTATGGTTTAGTCACAGATCCATCTACTGGCTGGAAGCAAGGAAACATCCAGGCTGATAGATGAATAGAAGATGCTGAGGAAAAAATATAAATGAGTAAAACAAAGTAGAAGAATGAAGGAAAAAGACTTTGGGAAGCAGCCAACTCCCCAAACCTAGTCACTAATGGCATTCTTAATGTTTCCTAAATAAGCATTTCTATTTTTAATGGGTCACACAGTTAAATTTACAAAACAGCAGAGGCTTTGCTCCTTTTCTACTCCCTTTGGGCAGACTATCATGAAAGAAAAGGCCCTAGGTAAAATGGCAGGAGAGACATTCTGTTTGTATCCCGAGCCTCCAGTTAAATATGTAGGAAAGAGAGGCTCTTTTCTGCACACTCTTTCCCATCATCACATATGTAAACCATATCCCACAAGTCTCTCCTGTTCCACAGTTATGTTAATTGCATTGTATTTGCCTGTGGTAATCATATTTGACTGTTCTAGTGACAGGTTAAGATAAGAACAAAATGCTAATTACACTGCTGTAAAGATTTTGGGCTCAATTCTGCTCTCATCTTGGCTCCACACTCTTAATTCCACTACATTCAAATGGAATTCCTTCTGATTTAAACTAGAATAAGTGAGAACAGAATCAGGGGAGATTATTCAGATCAGAGATTTTGGTTTGGGTCCATCCCTAAATATCTGGTCTGACTAGAACGAGAAAGAACTGAAAACCCTGGGAAAGCCTGTGTGGGTGATATTTTCAAGTTAGTCTTTTTAGACCCAAAAGATCTAGGTAGTTCAGGTAATTTTCAAACATTTGGTGTAATTACACCAGTATCTTTGAAGCATATAAAAATATAAACTTACTGGCACCAATCTTGCACTTTGTGCTACTTAGCCAGCAGCTGGACACGTTTTGTTTTGTGTTAACATTGCTCAAACTTAGACCCAAACTCTTTCCCATTCTTACATTAAAAAAGGAATGTGTTTCCAGGAAGGTAACAGGCATCAATAAGTCAGACCAGGACAGGCTGGACAGTCCCAGTTAGATGCAAATTCTTGATCAAAAAGCACTCCAAAATATCCTTTCCTGCTACTGTATCATGGTTGGCTTTTGGTGACAGGATTTGAAAACAGTAAACGATAGAATAAACAGCCTTCATACTGTAGCCACTGGGCTCTATCCTGAGGTGTACTGAGTTTACACTTGATACAGCTGAAGAAAAAAGGGGGATGGTGAACCGAACTCATCTTTCCACTCCCGCAATTTTAGGTCAGCGAGAGATTGAAACTGCCACAGGCAGATCTTAGAGTAGCTCCAGAAAGTGGCTGCAGCCAGCTGCTGTGCATTTTGACGATCTGGTGAAGAGACTGGCGTTCTGCCCCACCCCGGGCATGCCCTGTTCCTAGCTCTTTTGGGCTCCAACATGCCCCTATGCAGAGGTGAAGGATGGGTAGCATAGATCTAGTTACCCTGTCTTTGCAATGCCCCTGTGTCAGAGGGAATCCTTGACTGCCCCGTGAGGACTGCTTTCAGGGTCCTTTGCATAACAGCACAAAGCAGCCACAAAAGGTGCTGAGAAGTGTATTCCTTGTTCCATCGAGGCAGGAAATCCTTCACTTAAAGGAGTAGAGACATTATAAACAAATATAGGTTTATATTTATATATCAGGTCATCTAAGTCCACTCCTCTGCCAGGTGCAAGATTTTTCCTTCTGCTGTATTCTTGGGTGCTTTATTTACACTAATTCCGAGGTTCTCAAACTTCATTGCACTGCGACACCCTTCTGACAACAAAAATTAACTACATGACCCTAGGAGGGGAGGCCAATGCCTGAGCCCACGTGAGCCCTGCCACCATGGGTGGGAAAGGGCCAAAGCCAAAGTTCGAACCCCACTGCTCTGGGTTGGAGAACCAAAGCCAAAGGGCTTCAGCCCCTGGCAGAGGACCTGTAACATGGTTACCACTACACAGGGCTGAAATCCTCAGGCTTTGGGTTCAGCCCTAGGAGGTGGGACTTGGACTTCTGCCTTTGGCCCCAGCAAATCTAAGCCAGCCCTGGCAACCCCATTAAAATGGGGTCGTGACCTACTCTGGGGTCCCTATCCACAGTTTGAGAACTGCTGCACTAATTTTTAAATGTGCAAAAAATGGAACTTTTCCCCTTCTTTGGAAGACTAGTCCAGCGTCTAAGAAAGTGATAGACTGCCGGATATTGGTTGTTTTACTTCAAGACTGGACAGCTCTACTTCTTCTGCTAGGCTGCAGGACTGTATATCTAAGATAAGCAAAAACAACATTATGCAGTACTCTAATTGGAACACTTTGCCCTCAAGTCCAGCAGACAAGTGCTGCAATGAAGTAAGAGCGATGAAATATGAGAACCCGTCTCTCAACCAGCCAGGAATAAATGTTCAGTACACTGTGCCACCAAAAAATGAACTGTTAAATTGCACAATGCATCTATCTTTAGAGTCATCAGCAAGCAGGCTTTGAGCTTGGCCATCTTATTTCGAAACCTGAAAGTTTACACTTCCCCCCCATGGTTTAGAAGAAAAAAGTACTGTTATGAGAAGTAATAGCTGATGGAGATAGACTAGTTGGGGGAGGATATTCCTTTTAACTACACCCACAACCCCTAGGAAGAAAAGTGAAAGCTGTTTCCATCTGGCAGGGTCCTCAATCTGCTTTTAACTTGGTTTATAATTAGCCCTAAACAGATTTCTCAAATTAGGCATAATTTTAACTCCTACTATCCTTGAGAACTGAAGGGAGATGTGAGGGACATGGGCACCACCTACTGTACAGCTATTTGAACCAGTAAAACTAGAGCTCAGTTAAAGCTGAACAGCAAATCACAAAAGCTTCTCAATATGTGTTCAATGATTGTATCATCCTGTGAACTAATGATTGATCTGAGATATCAGTTGGGGTGATTGGGCAGAGACTTGCATTATGGGTCCCATTTTGGCTGCATGATGCTCAGTGGTGCACAACAAAAAAGATGCCTGCAGAGAGAGGAAGATGGGACAGACATTTTACACCTGATTTTGGCTCCCACAGAACCCACAGAGATTCCACTTAGAGCCTGATTTGGAACAGTATGTAGGCACCTAACTGCAGACAGGCATCTAGTGGGATCTTCAGAAGTGCCTAAGCAGGAGGTGCTTAATTCCCATTAAAAGCTTTAGGCCAGGGGTAGGCAACCTATGGCATGGGTGCCAAAGGCAGCACCTAAGCTGATTTTCATTGGCACTCACACTGCCTGGGTCCTGGCCACCAGTCTTGGAGATTCTGCATTTTAATTTAATTTTAAATTAAGCTTTTTAAACATTTTAAAAATCTTATTTACTTTACATACAACACTAGTTTAGTTCTGTATTATAGACTTATAGAAAGGGGCCTTCTAAAAACGTTAGAATGTATTAGTGGCACACAAACCCTTAAATTAGAGTGAATAAATGAAGACTCCGCACACCACTGCTGAAAGGTTGCCGACCCCTGCTTTAGGCCCTCCACTAGAGCAGCAGAGAAGTCAGAGACTAGATGTAGGACATAGAGGAATGGTATCCATATTTACTAAGGAAAGTAATAGTAAGGTGGACAATTATGGAATAACTAGGAATGAACAAACAACAAAAACGCTGCCTACTCCCACCTCAAAAAAAAGGAATGGGACAAAGATGGAGAGAATAAGAGTTCTGAGGTGAGGAGAGAGGAAAAAGTATGTGCTCTCCCCCAACTCAGATTTCACTGTGGTTGTATTTAAATACTTTCCCTCGCTTGGACAGTTATGCTCTGCTGGGTTTTAAATTTTTGTTATGAAAAATATTAACTAGCTTGTAACCACAGAAAAGTAGCAAATATGCATTGTCTGTCCAGATTCTTGATTTCTTTGGCATTGTTACAGGGTGCTTGCCAGGAGGTGCTGAGCCAGGCTTCTGTTAGCCCAACTGCAATTAAGTAGTATTAATTGGGGCTGGCTGAGTATGCTACACCTAATTGTTAGAAGAGAAGCACCTGTGGGCCTTATTGGCTGGGGCCTATATAAAGCTGGTAGGAAGGAAGTGGTGGGTGGGGAGAACAAAGGGAGAAACCCAAAGCTATGTCCCCCTGCTGGCTAGAGAAGCTAGCTGTTCCCCAGGTGACTGGTTTGGTGCACTCTGTAAGCAGAAGGTGGTGGGAACTGACATGAGAAAATAAAAAGCACTGGTAGTTGCACTTAGGAAGGGTCTCTGACTGATTTGCTACGAAGCGACAAGCGAAGGCTTTGTTACACACATGCAAGGGGGGAAACACCTGAAAAAGTAAGTAAAGGAAAATTCCAAGGAAATGAATTATTTTGTATTATTGTTAATATTACTATTCCCCATAAAGCACCTAGAGATGATCATCCAAAAAAGTTGTTTGATGAGGCAAACATTGCAACACTTTTATTTTTAACTCAGAGGCCATCCCTGAGCCACATGGAAAGGTCATAGAATGTCCCATGTTCCTGTAGAATGAGACTGGGGTAGAGGGAGAATTCTCAGTTCTGTCAAGACAAAAAACATTCATCCTCTCCTCATACTCTTGGCAGCACAAACTTACATAATCTCATTTCAGTAAGAAAGCGACATCCCAAGAGTCTTGCTGCAAAGCACAGAATGCAAAGTGATTTCTTCTGCACGTTTGTGGAAACTTCATTTAGAAACCCCTCTTTAGTGTATGGGCCTACACACTATCTTTTTTCCATTTGTGTTTTCCTTTATTTACTGACCTCTGGTTTATAAAATCTCAAAATAGTTTTAACTAGAAAAGAGGTGTCATCAGATTCACTTACTACTGCAATTTGCTTAGAACTGCAACTGTTTTATTTTCATTTCTCTCTGGCCCATCAAAAATAAAGGCAGCTGTCCCTGGACCACTTTTCTAATTCCTTCCCCTAATCCACCTCCACCCCATATTACTATATGCTGGTCTTAATCCACGCCTGCAACTCCCATTGACAACCATGGGTTTGAATATAGATGAAAAGCAATACAGAATAAGGACTTAAGGGCCAAATCATCCCATAAAACTCAGAGTAGAAAGAATGAAAGGCTTGCTGACTTCTGACATGGGAGAAGCACAGCCTCTGTTGCATCATCTCCGCATTCCTATGAGCCCCAGAAAAGCCCCTGCACAGGAGCTGGTTGAGGATCATGATCCACAGTAGGGTGGGTGGGCAGGCCAGTCTCTTGCCGAACTGTGTCCCCTTTCCTCACTGCTCTTGTTCAGATAATTAGCGTACATTAATCCTCTCTGAGGAAGCACTTACAGAGAGGCTTCACCAATCCATGCTCTGGAACTCTTTTACATGGGCAATGGAGGTTCTGGGACCAAGGGGAAGGGGTGCAGGAGATGACAAGTGCAAAACTAAGCCAGAAGCCAGTGCAAAGATGGGGCTGGGCCTGTTTAGATCCCCGCCTGGGGCAATCTGGGAGGTGAGCCCACAGATTCCAATAATCAGGTGCATGTCATCCACAGGATAACAGAATTAAGCCCTAATTCAGCACCACATTTACATAGATGCTTAATTTTACACACCCTTGAATCAGAAAAGCACATGAGCACGAGTTGAACTTAAAACACATCAATGGCCCCACTGAAGTAACTGGCACTGAGGTGTATGCTTAAATTAAGCTTGTGTTTAAGTGCTTCAATGAATTGGGACTATAACATACACAGCCCCAATTTGGATTTGCCAAAATCATTATCACTGGCTAAACCATTCCTGATCCCCTATTCAGTTAATACTTTCCATTAATAAAACAAATTAACTTAGTTTTATTTGACCAAATCAACCTGAGCAGATATTTTGTAACATTTTAAATGTAGATTATTTTTTTAAATACAAAGAGAGAAGGATGATAGTAGAAGGGTGATAATGATAGAGCTAGAAATAACAGATGCAACTGTGACTGCCAAAGGTATTTCCCTTCTCCCCCCACAACAAAAGTGAGTTTCAGTCAAACTTCTGAACCAGCTGCATTTTGAAGCTAGACTTAGATCCTGTTAAAAGGAAGCAGTTATTACTACTTCGTTCATATACATTCATTTTATGGTGAAAGTTGGGTACAACATTCACTGTAACAGAAAATATTTAAAAATCCAAATACATTCAAACCTCAAGCTATAGATATTGCATTTTAAGATTCCTCATGTTTTAGTCAATATTAATTTTATATAATTATATACATAAAAATTGAACAAATATATGTTAATAAATGGATATATACATTAATATATCCAAATAAACAAACATTATACTGGCCAAGGATTCAGTCTTACACACCCTACAGCCCAAGGACATTTTAGTAAGGTAAATTCTACTTTTGCCCATTTGTTAGGAGAAGGAAGAAACTTCTTTGACAAGTTCTATTTTTTTAAATAAACAAAGTGACAACTATGTCAAGCTTCTTGAGGCTGTGCCTCTTGTAAGTAACGGGACCATCAAATCCCATGTAAGGAAATACCCCACACCTCACCATCTTATATTCCACATAGAACTTTGGGAGAATACATTATTGGAAGAAGGATGGTGGAGTGGGTAGGGTGCAGGTCTTGAACCCCACAGACTTGCATTCAATTCTCAGCTCAGCAGCAAACTTCTCACATGACCTTGGCAAGTCACTTAAGCTAACCTAACAAAATGGGGATAATACATCACTAATTCACAAGGGTGGTATGAGGATAAAATCTTCCAATGACTGTGACAGACTCAGATGCTACAGTAATGAGGCCTTTGAGTATCTAGATAGGTATCTAAATGATTGTGTCAACATAATATTTTGACTATTTATATAATGAAATAAAGATCTACTGTAAACACACATTCCATCATCATATTGATGTAACAGCAATATTCAGTAGGACAGAAATATGGCTTTGCAATTAAGGTACAATAAGGGGAGTCAGAAGATATGTTCCCATTTCTGCAACAAGCAATGTGACACTGAATAAGCCACTTAATTTCTCGGTGCCCACAACTACTCATCTCTAAAATGGGGAGAACACATACCCCTACCACATTGGTAGCCCAAGGTCACATACACAGTTGATACAAATACGATGACTGGTATGTCAATTCTGTCTTCTTGAACATAGATTATTATTTTATCTGATGCTATTTTAGACATTTGTGTGTACCCATATTTAATCACTCCAACATCTAGGGTAATGAGACACTTTGCACCTAACAATCCTTTTGCCAGCTCAGTTCATTCATGATTTGAACCACCAACCAATCCTCAGAAATCATGCAAAATGCCATGTGTGAGGGCCGCATGCTATCCAACCATGTAACTGGATGCACAACGCATGCAAGTTGCTGCCAGAGCATACAGAGTTTTCTATAGGACCATATCATGCCGCAGAACCCAACGCCAGCTCACCCTACCTCCACCTTGCCTGCAAGCTCAAGCGATGGGAGTGAGGGAGGATTTTCTGTGGCATATTCACAGAGTGGTGGGGACTACCAGTAACTACATTAAGAGGTTCTTTGAAGCCAGGAAGTGAATGGATCTTGGCTGTGAGCTAGATTTTCAAAAGGGTTTAGCTCCCATAATTAGGGCCACATTTTTGTAAGTGCTCAGCTCCCATTTAGACATCAAAATAAGTGGAAGGATTTTTGGGGAAAAAACCCCCAAAACTCAGCATGTTGAGTAAAAATGTGATCTTGAGCTCTTACTGTCAGATTTTCAAAGTATGTGTGCAGGACTGGAAGGCAGGAACCAGGATCGCAAAAGACACCCCAGCCCTTAATCTGGAGTAGAGGTTGTGGAGTAATTCTTATATCACCCACAACCAGGGGTGGAGCTTTCCTCTCCGAACATCAGAAACACACACTACACAGCCTTACTGGTGAGCCCACAAAGTCAGCATCTTACTCTTTCAACTCACAATTCTAAGGCAATCAGTCCTCAGCCCTGGGCACGGATAAGAACAGCCATGCTGGGTCAGACCAATGGTCCATCTAGCTCAGTATCCTGTCCTCCAACAGTGGCTGGTACCAGGTGCTTCAGAGGGAATGAGGAGAACAAGGCAATTTATTGAATGATCCATCCCCAGTTGTCCAGTCTCAGTTTCCTGTAGTCAAAGGTTTAGGGATACCTAGAGCATGGAGTTGCATCCCTGACTATGCTGGTAACAGCTATGGATGGACCTATCCTCCAGGAACTGATCTCATTCTTTTTTTGAACCCACATATATTTTTGGCCTTCACAACATCCCCTGGAAATTAGTTTCACAGATTGAGTTGTGTGAGGTACTTCCTTCTATTTGTTTTAAACCTGCAGCCTATTAATTTCATTGGGTGACCACTAATTCTTGATGAGGGTCAATAACACTTCCCTGTTTACTTTCTCCACACCATTCATGATTATACTGATGTCTATCATAGTTGTCTCTTTTTAAAATGGATCAGTCCCAGTCTCTTTAATCTCTCCGCATATGAAGCTGTTCCATACCCATGTGTATTGCCCTTTTCCATACTTTTTCCAATTCGAATACATCTTTTTTTGAGATAGGGCAACTACAACTGCACTCAGTATTCGAGGTGTGGCCATACTATAGATTTACATAGTGGCATTATATTTCCTGTTTTATTATCTGTCCCTCTCCTAATGGTTCCTATTAGTGTTATCTTTTTTTGACTGGTGCTGCATTTTGAGCAGATCTTTTACTATCCACAGTGACACTAAGATCTCTTTGAGTGGTAACGGCTAATTTAGACCCCATCGTTTTGCATGGATAGGTAGGATTATGTTTTACAATGTGCACTTTACTTTGTACTTATTAACTTTGAATTTTATTTGCTCTTTTCTTGCCTAGTCACCTAATGTGGTGAGATCCCTTTGTAACTCTTCACAGTGAGTTTTGGACTTTACTCAAGATCTACAACTTGATCAATAATCTTAGTGTTCTCTCTACTGGATGGAAACCCACAAGTTGTCTCTTCAAAGTATTCAGTCTTTTCAAAATAAAATAAAAATATTTATGTCCTATCTCTGCAGACCTTGACCGGGGGTGAGGGTAGATAGCATTAGTTAAAACTCATCCTGCTCCATTTAAAATCAACAACACTGTTGGCTTCAACAAAATCACGATCAATGAGAGGCTACAACCGCTATATCTTAGTGTTCAGCATGGGAAGCAAAATTTTAGGATTGACTATAGGTGCGATATCCTAGATGCTCATTAGTTTTCTACCAAATCCAACCAACTGATGCTGCAAATACTAAACGAAAAAATGCCAAAGCTTGAGAGTTTTGATCCAAAAGTGCTTATTTTAATTTGAACATTGGACTTTCAGCAACAAAGCACAGACCTCTAGGAGCAAAAGGATAAACATCCTCAGTTGTCATTAGTCCTAGTTAGTAATAGGCTGTTATCCTATGTTGAGCAGCCAACAGAGGAGGCATGACATGCTTTGCAAACCTGCTGTAGAGAGATTAGGATAATTCAGATAAAGTTTTGATAAGCATCTGGAGTCTAGATACTGCAAGTTCCCACCAAGTTCGATGGGAGTTTTGGCAATGCAATGAACACTGAATCAGGCCTGTGAACTTTTGGATGCATACTCAAATTGATCTTGAAACTTGGGAAATTTGCCCAACACTAATAATATTGTCTGGATATTTTGAAATATATTTCTTTCCACAGAGTTACTGAGACAAAGAATTTTTTGCTTTTGAATGCTGATAAGGTTTTCATTCACCTACATCCCAATGCATTTCAGTTTTCCCCCTCTTTGTTGTTGTCAGACTGTAGAGAGGGTCCTTCGGGGAAGAAAATAGAAATGGCGTATTTTTAGTTTCAGTGCATACAAGCCTTTTATTTGTAAGAAAATGTATGTTTTCCCATTAGATTCCTGTAAAAAAGTAGATCAAATAAGGAGCAGTGCACTGACAATCCAGGAAATTTTTGAAGAGTACTGGGGACAACTTCCTAGTGTAAGTGCTGGAGGAACCAACTAGGGGCCGTGCTCCTCTTGACCTGCTGCTCACAAACGGGGAGGAATTGGTAGGGGAGGTAGAAGTAGGTAGCAACCTGGGCAGCAGTGACCATGAGATGGCAGAGTTCAGAATCCTGGCCAAAGGAAGAAAGGAGAGCAGCAGAATATGGACCCTGGACTTCAGAGAAACAGACTTTGACTCCCTTGGGGATGGGCAGGATCCCCTGGGAGGCTAATATGAGGGGGAAAGGAGTCCAGGAGAGCTGGCTGTATTTTAAAGAAGCCTTATTGAGAGTGCAGGAACAAACCATCCCAATGTGCAGAAAGAATAGCAAATATGGCAGGCAACCATAAGCTTGGCTTAACAGAGAAATCTTTGGTGAGCTTAAACACAAAAAGGAAGTTTACAAGAAGTGGAAACTTGGACAGATGACTAGGGAAGAGTTTAAAAATATTGTTTGAGCGTGTAGAGGTGTAATTAGGAAGACCAAAACACAATTGGTGTTGCATCTAGCAAGGGATGGGAAGGGTCACAAGATGGGTTTCTACAGGTATGTTAGCAACAAGGTGGTGGTCAGAGAAAGTGTGGTACTCTTATTGAATGGGGGAGCCAAACTAGGTCTTCACAGACAAGGTCAGCTCCCAGAGTGCTGCACTGGGCAGCACAGTATGGAGGGGAGGGGAGAAGTCCTCAGTGGTGAAAGAACAGGTTAAGAACTGTTTAGAAAAGCTGAACATGCACAAATTCTTGGGTTCGGATCTAATGAATCCGAGAGTGCTGAGGGAGGTGGCTGATGTGATTGCAAAGCCATTGCATTATCTCTGAAAACTTGTGGTGATCGGGAGAGGTCCCAGACGATTGGAAAAAGGAAAATATAGTGCCCATCTTTTAAAAAGTGAAGAACGAGAATCTGGGGAATTACAGACTGGTCAGCCTCACCTCAGTCCCTGGAAAAATCATGGAGCAGGTCCTTAAGCAATCCGTTTTGAAGTACTTGGACTAGAGGAAAGTGATCAGGAACAATCAACATGAATTCACCAAAGGCAAGTAATGCCTGACCAACTTGATTGGCTTCTATAATGAGATAACTGCCTCTGAAGATATGGGGAAAGTGGTGGACATGATATATCCTATCTTTAGGAAAGCTTTTAATACAGTCTCCCACAGTATTCTTGCCAGCAAATTAAAAAAGTATGGATTGGATGAATCGACTATAAGGTGGATAGAAAGCAGGCTAGATTGTCAGGTTCAACAGGTAGTGATCAACGGCTCAATGTTAGCTGATAGCCAGTATCAAGCAGAGTGCCCTGGGGGGTCTGTCTTGGGACCAGTTTTCTTCAGTATCTTCATTAATGATTTGGATGATGGGATGGATTGTACCCACAGCAAGTTTGCAGATGACACTAAGCTGAAGGTAGATGTAGATACACTGGAGGGAAGGTATAGGGTCCAGAGTGACCTAGATAAATTGAATGATTGGGCAAAAAGAAATCTGATGAGGTTCAACAAGGACAAGTGCAGAGTCCTACACTTAGCATGGAATAATCCCATGCACTGCTAGAGGCTGGGGACTGACTGGCTAATCGGCAGTTCTGCAGAAGGACCTGGGGATTACAGTGGATGACAAGATGGATATGAGTGTGCTCTTGTTGCCAAAAAGGTTAATGGCATATTAGGCTACATTAGTAGGAGCACTGCCAGAAGATTGAGAGAAGTGATTATTCCCCTCTATTCAGCACTGGTGAGGTCACATCTGGAGTATTGTGTCCAGTTTTGGGCCCTCCACTACAAAAGGATGTGGACAAATTGGAGAGTCCAGTGGAGGGCAACAAAAATGATTAGTGGGATGGGGCACATGACTTATGAGGAGAGGCTGAGGGAACTGGGATTATTTAGTCTTCAGAAGAGAAGAGTCGGGGAGATTTGATAGTAGCCTTCAACTACCTGAAGGGACGTTCCAAAGAGGATGGAGCTAGGCTGTTCAAAGCAGTGGCAGGTGACAGAACAAAGAGCTACGGTCTCAAATTGCAGTGGGGGAGGTCTAGGTTGGATATTAGGAAAAAGTATTTCACTAGGAGGATGGTGAAGCACTGGAATAGGTTACGTAGGGAGGTGGTGAAATCCTTAGAGTTTTTTAAGGCCTGGCTTGACAAAGCCCTGGCTGGGATAATTTAGCTGGGGTTGGTCCTGCTTTGAGCAGTGGGTTGGACTAGAGGACCTTCTGAGGTCTCTTCCAGCTCTAATCTTCCATGATTCTGTTGTGTTCTTGTATATAAACGATGTGTATGAAGAACGCCTGAAAAAAATCAAAATCTCTGGACAGTCATAAAAAGAGTTTTGCAGTAAAAGCTATCAACATTAAAACACTAGCTCTAATTTACTTCACATCATGTATTTAAATTTATTAACTTCAGGCCATATGTTTCTGTGAGTTTGGCTCTACATTAATGAATCAGTTGACAATGAACAGTTAAGTTTGCATTAATTCGGAAAGGTGAAGTTGGGGTTGCTTAGCTAATGGAAGAAAATGATGCACAATTCACCACAACAAAGAAAATCCACCATATGTTTCAAACAACAGCAAAAACCTTACATAGCAGCAATGATTGTACCACTCTAAGAATGATAAAACCTTGTTTTCAAGGGTTAAATACTTGATTTTTAAGTCTCAGTCTAGAATTAAACTGATACAGCTCTTTTTTCTTTAATTCACAACAGCTGAAGATCTGGCTCACAAGATCCAAGACATTTTTAAATTACAGAATATGCAAAAGAGTAGATTTTACAGATTTCATGTGATAACTCCATGGTAATGCTTTTAGGGCCTTCTGTCTTGTGTAGTCATTTTACATCAGTGCAAAGGCAAATGACCAGATACCAAATAATTATGTTACTTTTCTTTGACACAGTGCCAACCATTTGAGATTTCCAAATGTACAAACATGACACTGCACCGGTATTCTAGGGAAGTATCATCCTTAAAGGTGTGAAAACAGACACACATACGTCAACGTCAATGTTTTCAAGTGTGAGAGCCTAAAGTTAGGCTCTTAATCCACTTTTAAGCATCTTAATTAAAGTGGCCTGATTTTTAAGAGCTGATGAGCACAAAACTCCTACTGAAGTCAATGAGAGTTGGAAGTGGTCAGTACATCTAAAAGTCAGGCTACTTCTGTTTTAGTGGCTAAATATGGATTTCGCAGTCTAGTGTATGCAGCGATGCTTGCAAATACTGGCCTTTGTGACATGCTCAAGAGCAGTGATTCTCAGACTTTTGTGCTGGTGACCCCTTTTACATAGCAAGTCTCTGAGTGTGACCCTCCTTATAAATTAAAAGCACTTTTCAGTATATTTAATACCATTATAAATGCTGAAGGCAAAGTGGAGTTTGGGGTGAAGACTGATTGCTCATGAACCCCCCCATGTAATAACCTCATGACCCCCTGAGGGGTCCCAACCCCCAGTTTGAGAACCCCTGCTCAAGACCATAAAGTGAGTCTATGGTAGAGTCACAACTAGAACCCAGAAGTCTGTCACCCACTCCTCTTCTCTTTGCACATAAGAGAACATAAGCATGGCCCTCCTGGGTCAGACCAAGGGTCCATCCAGCCTAGTATGCTGTCTTCTGACAGTGGCCAGTACCCAGTGCTCCAGAGGGAATGAACAGAACAGGTAATCATCAAGTGATCCATCCCCTGTCGCTCAGTCCCAGCTTCTGGCAAACAGAGGACATTCCTGCCCATCCTAGCTAATAGCCATTGATGGACCTATCCTGCATGAATTTATCTAGTTCTTTTTTGAACGCTGCTATGGTCTTGACCTTCACAACATCCTCTGGCAAGGAATTCCACAGGTTGACTGTGTGTTGTGTGAAGAAATACTTCCTTTTATTTGTTTTAAGCCTGTTGCCTATTAATTTCATTTGGTGACCCCCAGTTCTTGTGTTATGAGGCGTAGTAAACAACACTTCCTTTTCTACTTTCTTTATACCAGTCATGATTTTATAGATCTCAATCATATCTCCCCTTAGCCACCTCTTTTCCAAACTGAAAAGTCCCAGTCTTATTAATCTCTCCTCATACAGAAGCCATTCCATACCCCTAATTTTTGTTGTCCTTTTCTGAACCTTTTCCAATTCCAATACATCTTTTTTGAGATGGGGCGACAACATCTACACACAGTATTGAATATGTGGGTGTACCATGGAGTTATATATAGGCAACATAAGCTTTTCTGTGCTATTATCTATCCCTTTCTTAATTATTCCCAGCGTTTGGTTTGCTTTTTTGACTGCCTCTGCACATTGAGTGGATGTTTTCAGAGAACTATCCACAATAACTCCATGATCTCTTTCTTGAGTGGTAACAGCTAACTTAGACCCCATCATTGTATATGGGGTCTAACATGGTCACATATTGTCTCTAATATCACTAGAACAAAAGCATTGCTAACTTTCGTAGGAAACTTAAGACCAGATTGTAAAAGATAGGCATTGCTCTGCTCAACATTTCAAGGCCTAGCTGTCTTAGGAGTCAAGTCTCATTTTCAGAAGTGATTTAGAAGTAGAAGTGGGTGAATTAAGTTCAGCCAGCAAATCAAAAAAACCAGGAGACTATTTGGCTGGGTTCAAAACATTTTCAAAACTTGCTGACAAACGGAAAAAGCCATTTCAGGCCAGGAAGTTCTGGGATGGGTTGCTCACAATCTCTCACCTGTTGAAGCTGTACAAATATATACAGATCCATTGTTCTAGAGAGAGAGAGACAGAGACAGAGACTCTACAGCCTGGTGATTAAGGCCTTCACCTGGAAAGTCGGAGATGTGAATTCAGATCCCTGCTTTGAATCACACACATAGAGATATGAATTCAGATCTTCTGCCTCCAAGGCTGAGTGCCTGAATCACCAGGCTGTAGTATCATTCTTTCTTTGGCACAATGAATATTTAAGTACTTATACCAAATGAGAGATGGAGGGTGACACACCCCAGAATAGCCCATAGCCTGATCAGCAGCACACTCAGGGGGGATCGGAGTTCAAGCCCCTGCACCAGTGTGAGGCCTCCCCACAACTCTGGCAAGAGCATTGCCTACTATTATAAAAGGAGGATGGATGTACACACACTTATTTTGCTGGCCCTGAAAACTATCAGGTCAAATTTGTAAATAGTTTCAGGCTGACCAAAACTGCAATGAAATCTTTCACCCAGCTCTATTTAGGAGCTTAAGTCTCACTGACTTTCTTTAAGTCTTAAGCTCCCAAGTTAATTAGGCATTGCAAAGCTGAGCAGAGCAATGTCCTGATATCTTTAAAAATCTGGAACTTAGATTCTTCCCTCCCACAAAACTCTGGACTGCCTGTGTTCTAATTATATAAACGATTTGGCAGGTGGGAAAAAGCTCAGAATTAAAACAAAAAGTCTGTGAAGATCTGCCACTAATTCTTGTTATATGAATACAAATGCAGTGTTAAGATTGCAATATTTAAAATAAGAAAATAGAAGGCATGAAAGTCATTTAACCTAGACATGTAGCACATATGTAGTATTTTCTATTTTTGCTTCATTTAGCATATTTCTGTTTATGCTACTAACTTTACACCATAAAAGATCCATGATGCACAGAGTTATGTGGATTAAAGGCAAATAAATTTTGCTCTAGGAGCTATATTATTTGCACTACAGTACCACCTAGAGCTCCCAAATGAAATCAGGGACCTGTAATGCTAGGCTTTATACAGAGTAAGAAACAGCCCATACTCTGAAAAGTTTAATGTCTAAATACACATCACAGACCAATGATTGGAAGGGAAAACAGGCACAGAGAAGTGAAGTGACTTGCCCAAAGTCCCACAGCAGGTAAGCAGCAGGGATGGGGATAAAACACACGTCTCCTGAATTCCACTCCAGGTGCCCTATGCGCTAAGCCAGTAGTTGTCAACCTTTTTTCATTTGTGAACCCCTAAAAAAATGTTGGACAGAGGTGCAGACACCTTTGAAAATCTTAAAGGTAGTCTGCAGACCCCCAGGGGGTCCATGGACCATATGTTGAAAAGGCTGCACTAGGCCACACTGCCTCCCTTTAAACTTTTATGCTTCTTCTGACGTTTTGTGGTTTTAACTAAGTGACCTTAATAGTGCAAAATAATCCATCACATATACACACATAATACAGATTTAATATTTTTCTTCCAACACAAAAATTAAATATGTATCACTATTATGGTTAAATTGCGTGCAGCTCTTTTCAGGCTCACAATGGAAGCTGCACAAGGCAGATCATCCAGTCATAGTTATGGCTGAGTCATTCCCCTCACCATAACACTGTTCTACAGCCAAAATGCTTCTGAAATAAATGTAGTCAAACTTTACTAATTCTGGGTCACTGAGAACGAAAATGATGCTTAAAATTGTTGATTGGCTCTAGTTTTCAAGATATGCTATTGGGTCAGTATATACGACCCTTGACATGGGAATGGCAGAGGATATGTGAGTTATAAAGGGAAGGGATCTCAATTTAAACCAGAAATGACTAAAATACATCTTTGACTGGATCTATGAATAAATCTATGACCGGGTTTGGACAGTACTTGCTTTTTAGGCAAAACAATGAATGATACAATCTGAAGCTGGTATTGCGTCATACATGATATGAATTGCATCATGTTATTCCTAGAAGTCATGGATGATGCAATCATAACGAAGCTTACATCACTCTGCTGAACAAATTGCCCTATATCAGCTTTAGAAATCATACAGTGTCGTGCTCTCTTATTTGTCAGTGTTTGATTTTGCAAAGGGACACATTTCTGTTTAGCCAAAGTGAGCAGAGATGCCTCGTCCTTGTGTGAACAGTGCAGATCACCACAAACATAGCAGAATTTAACAGCATCACAAAAGCGCAGTATAATCCCTATGGTTAAGAAAGCCTATCACCTTTATTTTGGCTGCAAAATTGGAGATCAGGACAAGAGGTGGGCCCCACACATATGCTGCAACACTTGTGCAACAAATCTTCGCCAGTGATTGAACAGGAAAAGGAAATCTATGCCTTTTGCAGTGCCAATGATTTGGAGAGAGCCAACAGATCATACCAGCAATTGTTACTTCTGCATGGTGCCTCTAGTTGGGAAAGGTGTGTCAAAGAAGAAAAAGTGGACTGTGTATTATCCAAACATTCCATCAGCTATACGCCCAATACCCCACGGAGAAGGACTGCCGGTTCCTGATGCACCAGAATCATTCTCCCTCGAGTCAGACGAGGAAGAGGAAGAGGATGAAACTTCTGGTCCTGAACCATCAATGTCACAGGACCCATATTTTCTCCCATCCTCCTCCTCTGAACCACACCTCATAACACAAGCTGAACTGAATGACCTTGTCAGGGATTTGGAACTACCCAAGTGTAATGCAGAGCTGTTGGGCTCCAGACTACAGCAGTGGAATCTCCTGGCAGGTGATGTTAGGGTTTCCATGTTCCGTGACCGTCAAAAGGATCTTGTCCTATTCCTCTTCATGGAAGGTGATCTTGTAGCCTGCAACAACATCGATGGTGTGATGGCAGCCCTCAACATCGTTCACGATCCAGATGAGTGGAGACTCTTCATTGATTCATCGAAGACGAGTCTTAGAGCTGTTTTGCTGCATAATGGCAATGTTTTGCCATCAATTCCAGTTGGTCATGCAGTCCATATGAAGGAAACCTATGACAACATGAAACAACTTTTGAGGTGCATAAACTATGACCAACATCAGTGGCAGCTTTGTGGCGATTTGAAGGTTGTTGCTCTCTTGCTTGGTCTGCAGACTGGATACACAAAGTACTGCTGTTTTCTCTGTGAATGGGATAGTCGTGCAAGAGATTCCCACTACATCAAGAAAGATTGGCCACTTTGACAGTCATTGGAGCCTGGGAGGAAAAGTGTTCAGCATCCACCACTTATTGAATCAAGGAAGATTTTGTTGCCACCCTTACACACCAAGCTGGGTCTGATGAAGAACTTTGTCAAGGCCATTGACAAAACACAAGCAGCTTTCAAGTACCTCCGTGGAAAATTTCCAAGGTTAAGTGAAGCTAAGATAAAGGAAGGTGTCTTTGTTGGTCCTCAGATTTGTGAACTTCTTCGAGATGATGCATTTGACCATGCACTGCGTGGCAAGGAAGAGACGGCATGGAAAGCCTTCCAGTCAGTGGCAAAATATTTTCTCGGAAACAACAAGGCAGACAACTACAGTTTGTTGGTGGAAAACCTCCTCAAGGCATACAAAAGCCTTGGTTGCAACATGTCACTAAAGATACATTTTTTGCACTCTCATCTAGATTTTTTTCCACCAAACTGCGGAGCAGTAAGCGACGAGCACGGCGAGCAATTTCACCAGGACATTGCAACAATGGAGAAACGCTATCAGGGCAAATGGAGCCCAATCAATGCTTGCAGACTATTGCTGGACAGTGACAAGTGATGCTCCATTTAATGAATAAAAGAGACAAGCCAAGAAGCGCCGAGTAGACACTGAATAGGACTAAACTATGTACATAATAGTTTTTTGCCTTTTGTTTCATAATACATTTTATTTATATAACCCTTTTGCTGATTTTTAAAGTGTTACATAAACAGGACAGGTGAAATGTTATCATGTAAAGCAACCATAAACACATGAAAAGACCTAGGTTTACAATTTATGATTAAAACTCTACTATCTACACAATATACATAGACATAAAATGTAAAAACTTGAATATCTTAGAAACAGTAGCCAATCAGTTGTTTTAATTGTCATATTTGAATTCAGCACATCAAAATACATAATAAATATCACATTTTATCTCTGAAGCAGATGACTTCTAAAAAATTGTAGACCAGTGTAAGCCAAGGGAGCTGGGGGCAATGCACTAAAAGGAACAATCTGCTTTCATTCTACAGGATGCTGCAGACTGTGCACCCCCTATGGACACCAAATAGCACTGGGAGATACTGTATTTTCCCAGGCACAATTTTTGCTAGTGTTCCTCCTGTGTAGCAACTCCAGAAAGCCTCCGATGCACTAAATCCAATCCTCAGTATTTCAAGCCACCTAATTACGCTTTTGAGTTCACATCTTATTGAAGTGAATGCAGCAGGGGAGGCAAGAGTTCACAGCACGGAAGCTGCTGTTAGATCGAGACAAACTTGCATAAGATTGAGTTAACAGGGTAGCAGTAGCACAATTGTTTATAGTGTGGTGGCTGAAATTTAGCTCCTAAGCCAGCAAACTCATATATATGAGTAACTTTACTGAAGTGGGTTGTCTCCCAATGGGATTTGTTATGGTAATAAGCAGTTGAAAGACAGGAGGGGTTCTGAGTTTCTGCATACAATTCTATCTCACTCACAGGCTCAGGGTCTAACTGATCACTATGTTTGGGGCTGGGAAGGAATTTTTCCCCAGATCAGTCTGGTAGACACCACTGCGGGGTTTTATCTTCTTCTGCAGCATGGGGCCTGGGTCACTTGCTGGTTTAAAGTGCAGTAAATGGCAAATTCTCTGTAAGTTTAAGTTTTTAAATCAAGATTTGAAGTCTTCAACTCGACCAGAGGTTATAGGCCTGCTACCCATAACGTAATATAGTGAATGGGTGAGGTTCTGTGGCCTGCAACTAGCAGGAGGTCAGACTAGATGATCATGATGATCTCTTCTGGAGCTGGCCATTAATCTTTAAATAAAGGCTTAAATTCCCAAAATATATACAGAAAGAAGCAAAAGTTATGGAGAGCCCCCTCCCCCCTTTTTTTTTTTACCCAAAATTCACTTCTGTTAAGGAGTTGTCAACTCTCATTAGTTTACCATATCTCTTGCAATATTTATTTCAAAACCCCAGCCCTTGGAGTCTAATTATTGAAAAATCATAGGGTTTTTTTTTTATTAGAAATACACTAAGAGCTTGTCTATATGAACAAACAGACCACCACAAGCTGGGCTTTAAATCCATCTCACACTAGCCCACAGCAGTCTCATTGTTTGAGTACATGCAGCTGACACGTGTTAGCAGTTCATAGCACACGGAGCTAGCCCCTTTCAAAGTGCTCTAACTAGAATGCTCTAACCACATGTCAGCAGGATGGACAGACAGATGGCGGCAGCCTAGTGCAAGATAGAGTCACACCCCAGCTTGCAGCAGACTAATTGTGTCGAGAGCCCTAAGTTTCTAGCTCTCGCAGTTGGGGAGAAAAACTTGAAAGCATGCTCCATAAAGATTCAAAAACTAAAGGCAAATACCAAGATTTTTAAAAAGTCGTCATTTTTAAGCCAACCTCATGGACTTGGGGCAGCTTGACCCATAATTTTTGAATACTTGGGCTTGGCAACACTGTAATTTAAAAAACATGACAACAAAACAAACTTTACATGAAGAAAAACAAGAGTTTGCCACTTTAATTCTACCTTTAGCTGGAGACAGTCTTCCTTCTGCAAGGCTGAACTAACAGGGAAGCCGCAGCAAAAGTGTTTATATAAAAATAGCTGCATTTGAAATGAAGGGATTTAACTTAAGACGAACTTTGATCTACACTAGTTTTGCTGTTAGTAGGTTTTGCAGCACACGTTTGTGCTGCACTGCAGAGTTCTCACTCAGCTCCAGGTGACATATCCAGGAACAGTCATGTAACAAAGAATGTACTGTCAGTCAGGGTTTATATACCCTTAATTCTGCATTGCGGACTTAGATGTATAGTTAACATAATAGCCTTTTTTTTTTTACTTATATTTTTGTTTCTTTTCTAGAGATTTTAATTTTGTAGTGAATTTAGTGTATATAAACAACGCTGGATACATGTTCCTGGAGGCTGGAGGCCTCTATTTATCCCCAGATTAGACAGCTGTGGAAGTGAAAGCTTCTCTGAATTACCCTATTCATGTGCCTCAAACCTGTTGGATTGACTGAAGGGCTAATTCAGCTTCAAAGTCAATTGAGACCCTTGGCATCTCTTTTGAAACTGCCAATAGAAAGGAACTGGTTCTCACTCCTTGGGGGAGGGGCCATGCATTCCTCTGCACTTTATACATTATTGAGCACACCCCACCAGCAGTTAAATAATAAAACAAGGTCAATTTTGATGCTGGTTTTTGCTACCTGAATTCTATTAAAAATTAGTCAGAAGCCAGCAACTCATTTCACCCAGGTTAAAGAGCCACATAGAAAAGACAATTTTCAGTTATTTCTAAACTGGGTTCCATATGAACCGATCAGTTAGATGGGAGAATGGATGGCTAGAGAGCCTGACTCCTTATAATACTGCTCTCTCTCAACCAGAAGTTATGGGCAGGATGCAGAAATTACCAGGTGAAATTCTGTGGTTTGCATTATATGCAGGTGGTCAACCTAGATCATCATGCTGGTTATCTTCTGGCCTTTTGAATCTATTCAGAACTTTAAGAATTATACAGACACACACAGACATAGTGTATGCCTTCAAAAAGAATACTACTAAAACAGTCAGTTTTCCTTTCATTACCATACCAAGCAAAAATCAGAGGGGTAGCTGTGTTAGTCTGGAATTGCAGAAGTGACAAAGAGACCTGTGGCACCTTAAAGACTAACTAAAATTTTTTTAGAGCATAAGCTTTCGTGGGCTAATACCCACTTCGTCGGATGCATGCAGTGGAAGTATCCAGGGGCAGGTATAAATAGGTAGGCAAGAACCAGGTGGGAGATAACAAGGTTAGTCCAATCAGGCTGAACCAGCTTGTTATCTCTAATCAGGGAGGGTGAGGTGTTCCTCTAGCAGTTGAACTGGAGGTGTGAATAGTGAGAGAAGAGAAGCTGCTTTTGTAGTTAGCTAGCCATTCAAAATCTCTATTCAGTCCCAAATTGATTGTGTCAAATTTGCAAATGAATTGCAGCTCTGCAGTCTCTCTTTGCAGTCTGGACTTGAAGTTTTTTTGCTGCAAAATGCTGACCTTTAAATCTTCTATGGTGTGTCCGGTGAGGTTGAAGTGCTCTCCTACAGGTTTTTGAATATTGCCATTCCTGATATCTGATTTGTGTCCATTTATCCTTTTTTGTAGGGACTGTCCAGTTTGGCCGATGTACATAGAAGAGGGACATTGCTGGCACATAATGGCGTATATTACATTGGTAGATGTGCAGGTGAATGAACCAGTGATGGTGTGGCTGATCTGGTTTGGTCCTGTGATGGTGTTGCTGGTGTAGATGTGTGGGCAGAGTTGGCATCGAGGTTTATTGCATGGATTGGTTACTGAATTAGAGTTATTATGGCGCGGTGTGCTGTTGCTGGTGAGAATATGCTTGAGGTTGGCAGGTTGTCTGTAGGCCAGGACTGGCCTGCCTCCCAAGGCCTGTGAAAGTGAGGGATTGTTGTCCAGGATGGGTTGTAGATCACTGATGATCACTGATGATACCAAGCAAATACTCCCAATGTAAAACTGCATTAATAGAAAACAGTATCCAAACATCTGTTTTAGAAATGTAACACCACAATAACAAAATCATTTGGCTAAAAATTGTAGCAAATTACCACTGCAGGTACAATTAGGAAAGGGCAAACCAATTTAGGTCAAGTAAGACCTGACCCACAGGCTTGTCCAAAGCTTGTATCTGATATAATTTTTCACATCTACCTAATTTTTCGTTTCCATGCACCTCTACACATCTAGGTTCCAGACTGGATTTACAACAGAAGTAGATCAAATGGGAATAGAAATAGCACAAAAAAAGGCTGTTTCTACAGCTTTTATTGGAAGCAGGAAATACTGGTACTCACAAAAGAGCAATTCTTGCAAGATTTCCAGATTGATTTTGCAAATTAAGGTGCTTGAATAAGCTTCAGATAGATTTGCCAGGGACTGTTCTGCCCTGACTCACACCCCCAAACAAACAGATTTATAAACCAGGGAGGTAGGAGAGACAGAAACTGTAGGTGCTATTGCTTACAAACTCACACTGACATCTATTAAGATTTGATCATCCTTAGTTAACACAATGGGAATGTTAACTGATAATCTTAGAGTCTGGCTTTTAATTTGCTTCTGTGGTCTCTTTGACCCTTTCTATTTATGGTTTCCTAGTCATCCTGTTGGTTAAGGCTAATGTTACAATGACTCTCTCCTGACTACTACAATGTCTATTTTTCATCTTTATGGGCGGCCCACTATTAAATGTTAGTACCACTTAAATTACCTTCTAACCAGTGGTTTTATACTGGTTAAGGGACACAATATAAAACTTCAACAATTTTTTTTCTACTGAGAAGAGCTTATGAAATTATTTTACAAATTACAGTCAAATTAATTTAAAAATTAGGCAGGTATTTGATTTCCAGAGTTCTGTATGTAATGATCCCTGGGTAACTGTAGAGTGTTAGTGGCTTTTTCACATTGCATGCAGGTAAACAGTACTCTTTAAATATGCAAAAAACACCATTTTTGTAAAGTACTCAAATATTCTGGTGCAAGAACAATGGGAGTAATGTGGACAAGATACAGAGGACATGGAAGGTGAGTGCAGGGCACCAAGAGAGGTGGCTAAGTGCATTTGCCATAAGAAGAAAGGGGAAGGCAGAGTACTCAAAGTTTTCCCAGCTGGATCAAAGCTTCCCCATCTCCTTTTCCATTCACTGCCACTGTCCATAACCCCCATTATCTCCAGATACCCCCCACATATCTCCTGTGGACTTCCTAACCTCTATAGGAAGGGAGCCCTTCTTTTGGTGGGCCTCATAAGATCTATCAGAGCAGGGCTTCCCCAAATGTGGATCCAGTTTTTTTAAAAAAAACAAATGTCTGGAAATGAACAGTTCAAGGATCTAGCCCACTTTCACTGCTGCTATATAACCTGTCGTCATTCACTCTCACCCCATCTGACACATAGTAGCCTCCCAAATGTAACCTTGCCTTTTAATAACATATATATGGTGTGATTTTTATATCAGAAAGGAATATTTGGAATGAAACAAGTGGCTGCAAATTGTAGTTCATTTCCTGGCTTTCATTCTTTTGAATTTTCATCAAGTACAAGACACGTTCTATGGAAAATGATCCACTTTCCAAGTGTAAAAAAACAGTTAAGATGAAGGAGTAATAATGGAGGTTACCTAAAAACAGTTTTGTTTACTAATTGTATAGCAATGGTCCAAAACACTACAGCAGACAAAACCGTGATACTGCAGTGTTTGGAGTGATCATTTTAGTATTGGGAATATAAGAGATTTTATAATTGGTCACTTTACCTGCCAAAAGATTCACCCTATTTGCTTATATTAGGAAAATGGAGAATTCTCAAAAACAGTTTCTGTTTCTTACATTTGAGGTCATTAGACAGGGTGTTTCAATGTGTACAGTGCTGCCAGTCTCACGTCTTGTCTCATTACAACCAATTCAGTAATTGTAAGTGCGTGTGTGTGGGATCAGGGAGAGGTAAAGTAACTGGAGACTATAGTGCTGGATGCATGAGAAATAATTGGATGATTGGATGATAGGTTTGATTGCAGTTTTGGATGAACAAGTAAGTAGACAGGCATTAAAGCTGAAAACAAGGACGGCTGTAACACTGCAAGATTCAGCTACATACTACACAGAAGGGCTGCTCCATGTGAAAAGATGTTACCAGCATGCAACAATCACAGCAACTAAGAGAAAAACCACTAAAAGCAGGAATGAGTTGGCTACATGACTATAAGAAATATAGAAGACAAAGACATGAATACTCAGGGACAGATTAAACAGATCCCTATTTCCTCTGCTTCACCTGCATGTAAGTTTTGCCAACTTTTTCTGGAAAATTTACACACATTAAAATCAAAGCCTCAAGACACTTGTGTAAAAATGTGTTGTATTTCACAGTCTCATACAACCAGTGATGGGAAGCCAATATTTTAATAAGGTGCTCTAAATAATGTGTTTCTTTAGTTTCCTATATCCCAGGTATGCATGTGCTATAATGAGGATGGACAAAGGAATCTATTCATGTTCTCCATTTAAATACAAAGGCTTCCCCTAATTATAACCAACAATGGTACAGTTCCATTCCTTTTTGCAAGAGCAGGAGGGAAATATGTCAAATAATAACTCTTTTGCGGGTTTGGAAGTCATGTGATCAGGGAGCAGAAACACTACCCCATGATCAAGATGACCAGTCACACAGCAAGTTAGGAATAGCAGACACTCAAAGGGATTAGCTCAGGCCCAATTCACAATAAACCACTCAGAATAATTTTCAAGTAACAAATACACTCATGAGCAAAAGTCTTTTCATAAACAATTCATGAACAGAATAAAGAACTAAATATACAGAATAAATCATTTGCTTCAAATAGCTCTAGTTCAGACATATAATACCATTTACATTGTACAAATACTGGAGAGTATAATGCTATAACCAAAGCTTTGACTTGCTTGTATTGTTGCTATGATGTTAGAGCTCCCTAAGTAGCTTGAACATCAGGAGACTTCTGGGAAATAATAATTAGTTAACCTGGAGAGAGAAAAAATGCTGTTCAGTTTAATTGACTTGGGTATTTCTGCAGAAGGGTGTTAAATTGCACAGCACCATTGTTCCATGGGAGGGCATCATCAAAAGGCTGCTTTGCACCTAGCCAAATACAGTAAAAATAGCAAAACTAAAAGATTACAATCACTTAAGAAACAGTAAAAGCCAGTACAATTTTTTTTCTTTTTTTTTTTTTTTAATAATAAGCTAAGACTCTTTAGATCTTAGGCCACTATTCAGCCCTTCTGTATTTTTCAATTAACCAAGTTCCATTTTTCCACAGTTCTAGCTTCATAGTCATGTTTCCCCTTTGAATAATATAGCTACTGACCTAAGATCACGCATTTCCACCAGTCCTACAGGAAGGGAATGTCTTTTTTACAGGAACTTACTGGAATTCACACTGTGGGGATGTCTAATGCTCCAACACTGCATTCCAGCAGCATACACTGGAATATTATATCATTAAACTGCCTGGCATGGAGTACATTTCCATCCTCAGCAAAACATGGCAACTTTCAAGGTGTTTTTTTTCCTAGCGCATTTTGAATAAGGCCATTAGATAAAAACAACACACTGGTCGGTTCAGGTGGGTGATCAACAGACAAAATGATGTTAATATTTTTTCCTGTCTTCATTAAGCTAGTAAATGCTTCTTTGTAATCCACGTTTTGTTAGCTCAGCACTACAATATCACTTCAGTGACTGTCGCACACTCACAAAATGGGTAAGAAATAGCTATTGTATAAAAACAGATCTTAGAGACTGTAATGGCAAGGTAATCATTAAAAACACATCTAACACTGCAAGCAGTTTTGTAAAATTGAGAATTTGAGGATGTTGAAGGCCTTGAGCCTTCATCATCATCATAGTCAAATTTCTCGGAAAGACACCTTTGGAACATTCTCTGAGCTGTCCCAAGGGCATGGGCTGGCATATATTGCTTAAGACAGAGCTCCTAATTAGTCCTTCTCTTCAACATAAAGGAAAGATGTTGATTCCTTGGTTATATTCAGAATCCTGTTTTGGTGTCACAGAAAAACAGGCTTCGATTATAATGTATTATGCCATTGCTCTGCTAGGTCCTTTTCTCCTATACAGTTGTATGCATTCCAGACAGATGGCATGCCCCTTGGACATCTCAGTATGAAAAATCTGAAAGTGTCAAAAGACACCAGGAAAATGAGAGAGCCAAGCTCCGCAGTGATGCTGGCAAGGCTCAAGGGAACAGCAATGAATGCAAGGGGACAGTCACTGAGGACCTAGAAGAAAGAGGTTTCATAACAGTCAAATTCATGTGTACTGCAGAGCAAGTTCCAGTTTCAGTGAAATCTAGCCTTGTAACTAAGGATGTTATACAACTTTTGTAGCATACTTATAATAGGACAATCATAAATATTGTTTGAAATATCATTATGTACCCAAAATAGATATATGAAATACATGATAATTGTGAACGCAGGTGTTGGACCAGTGGGCCGCCTGATCTCGTATACTTTTTCCAAGAGTGGCCAGCGTCTTCATAATATAGTGAAAGAAACCCCTATAAAGGTCTCATCCTACCCTTTACCAGTTGGAAACTGGTTAAATCCTGAAGCACAAGGTTTAATAGGCCTTCCAAAAATGTTGTTAGCCTTACAATTATAATTTTTGATATTCTTGCTATCTATACAAATGTCCAATCTTTCTTTGTATCTTTCCAAGTTCTGGATCTCAATGACTGCAACAATGAGTTCCAGTTGTCCTTAATGAACAAGCACATGTTCACTTTTGAAGTACAATCCTCTATTTTAAGCAAAAATCAGTGGTTATAAAAGAAGAGTTCTCCACACTTCTAGACACTGTCAAAAGAGCATTTTAGGAGTCTCAGTTATCCACTGAAGATTTTAGGACTTAGAATGTATCATGGAGGATGGAGTACAGCACTATGAAAATATCCTATAGGCTAATTCAACCTGTTGTAGGAATTTTTACTTGTTAGGAAGAAAGACTTAGCAATGTATACTTTACCCATGTATTTGCTTCTACAGCCGGTCAAGTGTAATTAGTCTAATATGTTATTCAATTATTTGGGAGAGTATTAATACAATAGTCACCAATACCTATTTCAATAAGCAGCCAGCTGTATTTATTTTCTGCATTATCATAATTTGTATAACAACAACTTGGCAAATTCCATAAAGGTCTATTCAACTTCCACCTCTCTCTCCCTAAAGAACCAACCCTGGTACAGATATAGCAGCTGACACAGATAGTGACACCTACAACACGCAGCCAAAGTAGAGCAATGAACATGTTCCAGACAGAGTCCCAGTGAAGGATATTTAACAACTTAGTTGAAGGTTCTCCTAACAAATGCTCACCATGTTCTATATTTTACCATATTATATAGAGATGCAAATCTTTTATACACACACAAGAAACAGCAAGGCAAAGTACAATATAAAGTACAGTGCTTGCTAGTATGAAAAGGGCTTTTGTGTGCTGTAAACCACTGTAACAGTCTGCAAATCAACAGAGAAAAATGCCTGGCACAAGATGTGACAAATGCAGTTTCATGAGAGAACGGTCAAAAATCTGAGGGTAAAAATGGACATGTACTGTAAATGGAGAAGATGAATACAAGAACATATAGTTTGTTCATGGTTACAGGGAGAAGATAAGGGAGTATAGCAGCAAAATGTGTTAATGCTAGTCATAGGGAAATAAAAGGGCTTTTACAAATATACGCGGCCTGATAAATAAACAGAGGGAAACAACCATGATTATTTAATGGCTGAGCTATGGAACAGTTTATTTAATCTCCCCTTAAACTCTATGAGGGTTGGGCAGGGGGGAGGAAGGTGGTACTAACAATGAAAAACTAAATCCCAGAGTTGACTAGATAAGGACCATTTGTCAAATCCTGTTCCCACTGAAATACATGGGAGTTTTGCCACTGACATCAATGGAGCCAAGCTTTTGCCCTTTAAGTGATTATGTCTGATAACATCAGCCTACCAATAGCTCTCCTAATACACATTCACCAGCTGAGACCGAAAAGTCACAAGACATGCGGAAAGGCTCTACCTTTCTCAGATGAATCCAACAGCCTCTCCTGACATTGTCTTTTCCAGGTTCCTGTGGCCACTGGCCTAGCTGAAGTGCAGAAGGGAGGTAGTCTCCAGTCCATGCCCAGTGGAAACACATCTGAATTTTTGAGCTTTTCAGTACAATCTCACCACAGAGATCCCTGGAAGGGAAGTATCCAGGGCCAGTGCAACCACTAGGCTAACTAGGCAGTCACCTAGGTCACCAAGATTTGGGAGTGCCAAAAAGCAGTGCCCCCCAATTTTTTTACAGCATTTCAGCCTGCCACCCCACCCCCATGTTTCCTCCGAGTGTCCCCCGGCCCCCACTTGCTGCCCCCGCGGGCCTCCCCCAGCCTCAGAAGCCTCCCTCCTGCAGTTCCACACTGGCTCCCAGCATCAGCTGCTGCTGCAGAGTCCTGCCCCTCAACCATAGTAGCAGAGCAGGCTGCCCTTCCCCTACCCTTCCATGAACCTGCACCCCAGCCCTTCCCTTTTCCAGCGGGACCCTCCACCAGCACAGCCCCCCCTCTCGCCACCCTCAGTCACTGCTCCTGCCCCACATTAGGCAAGGGTCATCCCCAGTGAGGCATCAGGGGAGGGGGCACACATGTAATGGCTATCCCCCTGCACCCACCACCGGGGAGGCGAAGGGGCTTCCTGGACCTGAGGGGGCCCTAGGAGCACTTGCAGCAACAGTGGTGCAGGGTTAGTTTGCTACCAGGGTGTGGGGGGAATGGGGGCCCCCTCCCTCAGAACTCCCTGCTGTTGGCAGAAAGAGGGCTGAGGGGATTCCTCCTCTCTGGCCCCATCCCCAGGGCAGCCTGCCTTCACCCCAAACTCATTCACAGCCCTGTCCCACCTGAGAATCTGCATCCCCAGCCAGAGCCCTCACCCCACCACACACCCCAACCCTGTGCCCAGCCCTGAGCCTCCTCCCACACCCCAAAACCCCTCATCCCTTGGCCACAGTCCTCACCCTCCACCCCCCCGCTTCCCACACACCCTCTCTGCTCCCAATCTTCTTCCCAGAGCCTGTTTTACCCCAGCCCTTCGCATGATCTCCCAGAGCCTACCCCCGTCACTCTCTCTCATCCCATCCCAGAGCCTACACCCAAACGCCAACCCAGAGCCTGCACTCCTCATGCTCTCCTGCACCCCCACCCTCTTACGCAGCTTGGAGCCTGCACCCAGCACCCAAACTCCCTCCCAGCACCTGCACCCCAGTCTCCTGCCCCAACCCAGGACCTGCACCCCAGACCTCCTCCCCCGCAACTCAAACTCCCTCCCAGAGCCTTAGGCAGGTGGACTTTGGGGGGCGGCTTTCTAGGCACCACCAAAATTTCTACAAACCTGCCACCCCTGTCAATATGTGGGCTTTAAGCCCTGTCTGCAACAGGCCTAAGCCTGTGAAATACCCCGACAGTAGCTGCCTGAAGCGCTTGGGGGAATCACACATGAAAGACCAGTGTCAGATTTAGAAAAACTTTTGTCCGAGAATGCAGAAGGAGCGTGATATTTGTCTGAGGGCTCTTCTCATGGAGGCTGTGCTCCATCCGGCACAGGATTGCAGTCTTGGCAGGACTCTAGACCCAGCACCCCACCTTGGTTTGTAGTGCATCTCTGACACTGGGCTCAGTCTGGCACTGCTACCTCACGCCTATGCTCAAGAAGCAGTCAAAAAAGTGGGACTTCTTAGCATCAAGCAAAAAGGGTCAAGGGACATTGGAAAAAGGACCTAGTTCAGGCCACCTGCCCACCCTAGAGCCTCATGGTGGGGGTTCTCTTTGACTGGACCCACTATTCCCCCCCCTGTGGAACGACTGCTGACAGGATCCAAACTGACTATTATGTGACTATGCATGTGTAGGTTGTTGAAATTTGCCATATGAGATTGTCAGTTGTGGTTGTATGAGGGAGTAGCCAACATTCTAATTTTATTAGCAATAATTGGATATTCTAAAAGGTAGAATAAGATGTAGCAGATTTTGATATGAAGGAAGGAAGGATGTGACTAAAAAGGGTGTGTTTTTTTAAATTATTTTGAAAGTTTATAATAAGAAAATACCTCCACACTGGACCATCACTTATCAATTACTATATAGACCTTCAGCAACACCACACCGTGGCAGAAATGTGGACTCTGCGGCTCCCATAGACATGGAAAAGGCAAAATACCAGTTTTTGTTTGCTCTAGTTTCTTTATTAACTCATTTGTCTTTTAAGGGGTAGCTTGCATAGGTAGCCCCTTCCACCGATGAGTCAGGAGCGGCTCTGAATGGAACTCAGTAATTTTGCGTGGACATGTTCCTGACTTTCATGTTTGAATGAATCCCAAATAAACTCAGCAAAAAACATCAAATTTTGCCTGGTTCAGATCTGAATATCCCATAAACTGAAGCCATAAATAAGTCCAAGCTGCTGGAGACATGAAATGTTCACACCTTTTAATGAACCTGACCACATGATCTAGGTTTGTAACAGAGTCCAACACCTTGAGAGTTTTACTTGTAGGGTCTGTTAGCTGAGTTTTGCAAAACTCAGCTATGTTTCACAGATCAATTTACTTCCTCTTTAAAGCTAATTTTATACTAAGTGCCTGTTATGTCTACCCTATCTACTGAATGTGTCAGAGTTATCACATGAAAATATACAGCACTGTGCCAGGGGCGGGAGGAGAGAGGAGGGAAGGAGAACAGGTAGGAAGCAGAGTAGTAAAAAAGAAAGAGGTTACATGGTAATTGGACTCGGAGCTGTCCATGTTAGAGAATGATTCTGACTGAGAGAAATTGCTCAAATACGATCTACCCAAAAGGTATAACCCATGGTAAAAAAATTAAACTGTGGTTACAAATAAAAAGAATGCAATTTGCATTAATTCTTTGCATCAGTTTAAGAGGAGCAGACACCAATAAAATTATATCATGACTATCACACCCTCTAAGAAGGAGCCCTACATATGGGGCGAACAGAGGAAAAAGCAAGCGTGAAGGAAGATAGAAATTTCCAGTGTTTACATATAAATTGTAGTGGTTGTTTAAACTCCTACCTCAATGACAATATGTGTCGAGTCAACTTTTGTAGAGATTTTTATATTTAAATTGAACACACTTAGGAAAATTGCAGCAATTTTCCTATGTTATATCTGCACAAGTATTTGTTTTCTTCTTCATGATGTCTAGGCTAAATATTGTGAGAAAAACCCTTGGTGGAAAAGTCATTGACTTCAAATGCTGGTTTTTTGGGCTCACACCAATAGCCACAAGCCAAATTGTCTCAGTAAGAGTGATGGGACCAAGTCTAGAAATGTTACAAAGCACGGGGGCGACTGCTATTTCAGTAGATGACTACTAGCCATTATCCCCTATGCTGGTATTTCTCCTATTCACATGAATTACCCCCACAATCCCATCCCATTCAAAAAGGGCAATGTTTCCAGTAGTTATATGACAAATTTCTGTAAATACATGGTCCTATTCTCCTCTCAGTGATGCTGGCTTATGAGGTTACTCCAGGTTAACTGAGAGAGTGGTGCTCACATTCTCCATTCCATGAAATGTTTCGCTATTGTTGACAATGCCTTGGAAAGGAAACATGGGTTTGTGACATCCCCCAGATCATAATCTGGACCATTGAAGTGCTGTGTCCCTTAAATGCTCCAGCCCATGGTGCCTTTTGCTGCTTTACTATGGGAACAGATCGTGCCCCGCTCATTCACTCACAGCCATCAGCATGCAAAAATCAGTCACATGAATGCTCTGACCAGTTATTCATGAACTCCACACAGGGTGATCCTAGCCAGTTTGCTAGACCCAGATTTATATCGCAGAGATGTGTGCCTTATGCCATTCAAGGCCCCTTCCTCAAACAGTGTAGGCTTATTAAAAGTTTGTCATTCTGTTCAAGGATAATGAAAATGCAAGAGCCTTTGTTAACCTGAGTAAGGATTTCCCAGACACTTCAAACAAAAGCACACTGGTTTCAATCAACAATTAAACAAGTTTATTAAATTAGTGAAAGACTACGTGATTAAGGCATAAAAGTCAGAATTGGTTACCAAAGAAATAAAAGACATAACTGCAATTTCATTCCTAGACTTTACCAGGCTAAATAAGATTTGAAAGCAAAAAGGTATCTCACCCCAAAATTTTCAGCCTTCCAGTTAGGATCAATCCTCCCAGTGCAGAGACTTTCAAATTACATTATTACCATGTGTAGAGAAGGGGAGGAGAAGTAATGGGGAAACCATTATGACTAATTTTATACTCTCTTCCTCTCAAAGGATAAATCCTTGCTCCCCACGCTCCCCCCACGAGGATGCGGACAATCAGTTTGAGCATATGGGAGACTCAAAGCATCTCTCAGGTGACTTGTAAATGTCTTGCTCAGACCATCTATTTGAGATGACATGCAAGGCCTTTGTTTACAGTCCTTTATCATCTCTGAGGAGCTAGGCAGTGGATGTTCCCCAGTATCACAGCATGTTTCAGTAACAAACATAGTGAAACAACACACCAAAATCTCATATCTCCATATATGATGTTGGAACACACATTTTAACAGTACAATGATGTTCATCACATTATGACTTTTCAAATGATATCCCACAAGGCATACTTTGTGCAACATATCAGAGTTGACCCCATATAACCCCAAATTTACCACTTTTATGGGGTACAGTGTGTTACAGGGTAATCAGGAGTACAGGTGAGGGAATCAAATCAATGTAATTGCCCACATGCTTCCTGTAAAGGTGTAGTAAGGGTGAGTATTTTCTAGGGAATTCCAGTGTCCACATTCAAACACCCTTTTCACTACACCTGCTGTGTGTGCTTCTACCTGCCATGAAATAGACCAGGAGTTTTTTCAGCACCTAGATTATGCTGCCTGGTGCTGTATATATACACACACTACAGATAAACTGTGAGAAATAATCTAAATTATTACCTTCTTGCTATTTAATATTCAGAATGGAAAAAAGGAGAAATATAGTTGTAAAATGATCCCTAAACAGATAATGCTGTTACTCTGGGATAATAACCCGTTACGCTTTAGGATGAAAGGAGAAAAAGCAGTTCTTTGGGAAATATAGTATGTATTACATACATGTGCAGAAACTTCTGAATGAATTTCATATTGATAGATAGGAAGGTATTCAGAAAAAGTTGAATCTGCCACCAAACTTCCCACCTTTTAGCAGTCATGGAGGAGGCAATTCCACTTTCATGCTCCAAAGTCCTACTTCCAGATAGCAGCACAGCTTCTATTAAGACCCTGGTAGAATTCCATCACTAAGCACCACAAAGCTAGAAAGCCTGGTCCCCAGCATATACAGTGTGTGATCCATTACATTTGGACACACCTTATACAAAAGTTCTATTTACATATATAGTTCATTAATGATAATACATCTTAATGCACAGTGAATCAATTGTTAGAGTCCAACAGAGGAACAGGTTGCTTATAGAGCTTGTTGGGAATTTTTTTTTGATTAAACAGTTTCTCTCTGAGATAATGATTTGTTGAAATGGAGACACCATGCAAGTCTCACCCCAGAATAGCCAGTAGCCTTTGGCTAAAGGTCCTTATGTGCACTATGGAAGACACAGGTTCAAGCTGGTGCTCTGCCTGATTTACAGCTCCCTCAATCTCTCCTGTTGGAGCTGTTCAACTTTGCATAAGTAATTAAATATACAGCAGGCGCGAGAGAGAGAGAGAGAGAGAGAGAGAGAGAGAGAGAGAGAGAGACTCAACAGCCAGGTAGTGAGGGCACCAAAGCAGGCAACATACAACTCAAATCTCAGTCTCCCACATCAGAGGTGAGTGTCCTAACCACTGAAAGGCCTTGCTCTTTTTTTCACAAATTCAAATGATTTTGGTTTTGTCCCAGTGTGGAACAATACCAAAACCTCAAAATTTGTCCATATATCAGAACTCAAGTGACTAGGCCTGGCCAGAACACAGATTACCATAGGTTAATATCCATTTCTAACTCTGATACACTTTAATTATATATAGCACACTACTCACATCTGTAATGTGGTCATAACATCCGTTCATTAACCATTTATACCTGGAATCTTAATATACAGGGTGACCAGGCATTCTCTGGACTCAAGACAACATGAGCCTATTGGCAGCAGTATCAGAGAAGATCTCTCTGCAGTTGATTGACACCAAATGAGAAGTCACAGAGAACAGGTCACTTAAAAAGTACTTTTCAGGCTAAATGAGGTAGCAAGAAATGTGTGTCCATCCACAGTATGGGTAGTGTGACAAAGTTCCGAGTCTGTATTTGTGGGTCCTGCACTTCCTGGCAGATTTAGGGGCCTCAGGAACTCATCCAGGCCCCAGAGTGACCTCCCTGTCTCAGTAAGTAATTAGGGGAGACAGAAAGGGGGGAGCCCAGGCCCACCCTCTACTCCGGACTCCAGCCCAGGGGCCCTAATAGTATCAGCTAAGATGGCTGACCTTTTATCCACAAAACACAATACAATTCCCTGGGCTACTTCCCCACAGCAGTCTCCGCTTCTTCAAACTCCACTTCACCCTTACCTCAGGGCCTCCTTCCTTCTGTATGATATATTGTCCAACACTCAGTCTCACCAACAGCATAACTTCCTTCCACAGCTCCTGACACACACAGCCCACCTGACTAACTGGGAGGTTTTTATCTGGTTTCAGCCAGTGCCTGATTGGCTTCAGGTGTCCCAATCAGGCTAGCTGTTTTACTCCTTTCTAGAAGCTTCCTGATTGGCCTGGAGTAGCCTTTGTTTGGCTATCCAGGGAACAGGGACCTACACATCCTGAGGCTGATATACCTGCCTTCCAGCACTCTCCTATACCCTTCTGGTCAGTAGACATCCAGTACATATGGTGGAAGAATCTGTTGCATTAAAGGTGTCCCAAGGGGTGAGAGCAGTTCAAAGCTAAAGTTAAATCTGAAAATAAATGTGTCTGACTGCTAATTATATCATGCCTTTAATCAGTAGTTACAGTTAGAGATGATCCAAAAAGGCAGTGTTCACACCAGTAGCCTGATTAGATTTAAACTGGGATTTGAAGTTCAGGTTCAACAGCACCAAATTCTCCCAACTGGTCTCCAAATACTTCAGCCCCAAATCACCCAATCTTGAAATATTTCTGCTCCCTTGGGTCACAACTGAAAAAATTGAGAAAAATTCTACCAGTTTTGGATCAGCTAAAACCCAAAGTCATAGTGCTTTGGACCTGAGGATTAGACTCTGAATACCCCTGAAATGTAGGTGGAATAGGGGTGATTAAAACTACATCCTCTAGTAAACAAAATAACCATGCCTTACATTCTATAGGCTTGATATAAAAGGGCTAAGAAATGAAGCCAAAGCTGCAATGAGAAGGAAATACTAATTTAAATAACATTTGATCTGTAGAGGATGACAGATGCAAATACATATGCACTTTGAAAAATACTGACTAATTTCTTTGACCAAATGTGGAATCTAGTTCCACCTGGCAGGAAAAACAATGCCTGCTTTATAAAACATAATGTACTGCAATAGCTCTGTTGTAACTTATATCAATAATTTACCCTGCCCCCCTCAAGAAAAGCTTTAATAAATGTAATTGTATTGCTTCCACTTACCAGCCACTTTAGAATAAATTCAAAGCTTGACTCCTGATGCAATGAAATTATTCTAAACTGTGCGTGATGACAAACAAAAACCTTTTTACTCTCCATTTGCAAAATGACATCTGCTCTGTTTCCATCTGTGTTTTCAGATGCAAGATTACTTGAGTATTTTATTTCTTATCCTGTCAACTGGTATTGTCAAAAAACAAAGTGTGTTCTCTTCCAAACCCCCCAGACTCAAAATTACAAAACCTACACATAACAGCATACTTTGCTTACACATAAAAGAGAAAATAAATCATATAAACTTTTCTTAGAAATTTTCCCTCTACTAAAAAAATCTGCAAACATTTCTAACTACAAGAAGAGAGGATCCCTGACAGGTTTATTATAATAGAGTGGCAGGAGCCACTGCACAGTTAAGGTTGAAAGTAGCTTTCTTTTATTAGCTGAATTTCCAGCCAGCTCCATCTTTCTGGAAGTACAGGGTTTTATTCTACCGTCAGTCACACTGGTGTATGTGAGAAAATGAATCCAATCTTCCTGAAATATCATCATATGGTATAAAGGTAGAAGATCTTTCAAAACACTAGGAAATTCAGATACAATAAACGTTGATTAAATGTTAAGGTTAAAAGTGGGTTTTACTGGATTCCAGCTGCTAAATGTTTTATATGATTTAATTTCTTTCTGAGCATTCCAAACCTTAAAAAAGACTTCAGATTTTTTTGGAAAATTAACACTTCTGAGAAGCAGCCTGCTCTACATTGCCATGTAGTCTTTTATCACTCATTCCCTCTCCACCTACTCTACCCATCCAACTTTCACTTTGTCACCTTAAGATTCTCATTCCATAGAGATTTATGCACATGCTTAACTTCAAGTCCATAGAAATACTTACATACTTAAAATTAAACATGTGCATCGATTTTTGCAGGATTAGGGTCTGAGTTTGTTAAAACAAAGATTAAAATTGCAAATAGGAGCATGTGATGTCTCTTTTTAACAGATTACAGATGATGGGGAAATAGGAATGATTTCCCACCAAAGCAACTATCCCCTCCCTATCAAAAATTTTGAAACTTACTAGTCCAGGGGATAGGGTTATACCTCCTCTTCACCTGGTCAAAATAAGGAATGGATTTATTTTTTTTAATAGCTTTTGCAACAAACATGCCCCTTTTTTGTTGTTGAATAATTTCAACCATCTCTAGAAAAAAATTACTGCCAACCTTCACGCCTATAGCAGCGGCTATAGGCGTGGCGGGAAAAGGAGGTGCAGGGACACGGACAGTGCCACTTCCTTCTCGCTGCTGGGCATTCCCACCAGAGACACTGAGAAAACTGGGAGGGGAGGGGGTCTCATGCAAACTTTTCCTTTGTGTGCCTTTAACATGCCCCTCCAAAGTGGTGAAAATTAAGATCCTGTAACGCCCCTGACTACATGCCAAGCATTTGACAGGTTGGAGCACAGCCTGTCAAATGCCACCTCCCTCCCCCTCCCCCCCGCCCCACACACACAGAGGAAAGAAACAATTAAGATGCTGCTATTGAGACATGAAGCTGCTTCTCTGTCCTCTGAGCAGGAGTCCTGTCCACCAGCTGGCACCGAAGACTTTAACATTGTGATTTCAAGTGTCACTTCTCCTTACAACATCCAGTTGATGTGAAGGGAAAATGGCAAGAGCATGTATAGAGCATGTATAGGTAGTTAGGAGAACAATTCTCCTACAACAATCCCCTCCAATGACAAGAACCATCCTTACCTCTGGTGAGAATGCTCAGTCTCCGATCCCTGAAATTCTCCACTCTGACTGGCCAAGAATGGGGGTATTATGAGGTAATAGGGAGGAGACTCTGGTCATTGTTCTCCTTTAAGACCAAGCAACTTACTCTTAACAAATCACTTATCTGATCAATTTTGCTGATGTTTCTCCATTAATCATGAGTAGTTTGTGATCCTCTTGACAGGATCAGTTCATCCAAAACACTTCCTCAATTTATAGAAATAGTTCTTTGTTGTAGAGCTGAGTGCATAATTGATTTTTTTCTGTTTGGTCATCAGAGCAAAAAAATCTGGGGGAGGGGAGGAAATCAGTTCCTTTAGAACCAAATTGAATTTAGGGTTTTTTCCCCCACCAAAATAAAGAAATCAAAAAATTAATTTGGGTAGAAAAAGTGTTGATTCAATCCAACATTGTTCAGAAAAATGTTGTTTTGATTTTATATTGAGAAAATACTAATTCAAAACTAAGATGTCTTTTTTTATCATTTTCAAAAGGAATCATTTTGACATTTCTGGAATGGGTGGAACTTTTAAAGATTAAAATCTATTAACTCTAAGTCTCTACTGAGCATGTGCAATTTTTCAAAAGGTCATAATTTGGCCAAATCTGGGTAGATTTTCATTAGACAGGAAAAAGCACATCCCTGGTATAAAGGCAACCTCTGACAAATTTCAAGTCCCTGCTCCAAAGTTCAAAAATAAAATAGCCCCAAGAATCTTTTTTAATGTGAGCAAAACTTATTCTTCTAAAGCCTCATTCTTGGCAGTAGTATGAAACAGCCAGCTGGCATGGAAAAGGTCACCCAGACAGTCAAATCTTTGCAAAGTTTGATCATCAACACATGAAAGACAGGGTCCTATAATGGGAAGTGATGAGCAACCTTACACATGATGCTACCTGCCTGCCTAGAATACATATACATTCATTGCACACAAATGTTTTCTGTAAGAGTGCAGAGGTAACAAATAGGAAAGGCATACTGAAAGAAAAAAGAATGCAGAACTTCACCGTTTTCATATTTTTGTCAAGTTCTCTCCTTCTGACCACCTCCCCTCCTTCCACTCCCACCACTTACTGCCTTTCATCTGAGTGCATCATAGGTCTCAACATCGCAGTGAACAAATGACAGTCTTTTACTGTGGCTGCTTTTAAAAATGTTTGTTCCAGAAGCAGAAGTTTCTGAAGACATATGGTGAGTTAAATATGTCAGATTTTCCCAGATGGCTTCCTCTACACAGGAACATGCCCCTCAAGTAGAAGCATTCAGAATCCCCAAAACACAACTACATGGTAAAAATCCCTAGGCAAAAGGTTCTATATATTCCAGAACTACACAGAGATAAGACTTCTGCTACTATTTGGTCCAACCCCAAAGTTTCCATTGACTTTCAGTTACTTCAAATTTCCATTTGGGCAAGTGTGATCACAATCACTCACTGAAACATTAATGATTATGAAACACCTGGATCCTAAACAAACATGCAGAGACAGGGTGCAGACACTTCCTGTTATAACAACCACTGTGTATCACAGAGGCAAGCACCAAGTTGCCTAAATTAACCTTCTACCAGATCTAAACGATTCTATAGTATTTGTGAATTTCAATGTATGATGTGCCAAAAACTAGTCAACTTGAACAGTGATGTCAGTCCCCCTCTTTACACTGTCTCTCTCACTATAACAAGACTAGAGAACATCTCTGCATAGGCAGAAATTGACAGAGCATGGGGGGCATTGCTCCCCCGCAACTGGATGTGTCATATAGATAACATGTAGGGGCAGCACCCAGATTTCTCCCTTAGCTCTGCTTCCTCCCCTCAGAGCAAGCTGGGGTGGGGCGGGGGGAGGGGGAAGAGAGATGGTAACAGTGATGCCAGGAGCTTTGTGCTTGCTGGGCAGTTTCCCTCACATGTTCTGCATAAGAGGAGAGGAGAGTGCCTCCTGTTGACTCACTGCATGGCTCACATGAGGAAACTGAAGCACCTGGAGTCAATGCTCACACATCCTCACCCCAACACATCCCCCCAGAACCCTAGCAGGGCACAGAGGAATGGCCAGACAAGTGGCGATGACACCAGCCAGGTGTCCTCTATTAGCAGGCCAGTTTCCCCCTCACAGGCTGGGTAAGGGAGGGCAGGAAAACAGTGATCCAGGAGAGAGGGGTGGCTGAGCTGCTTCCCAAGCATCTGTGCAGGTGAGTAACCGAATGAATTACTCCACTGAAGGGAGCCTGGACTCTCCACCTGCCCTGGATGATGTGCTCTAGAGGGCAGTGACTGTTCTTCAGCCCCTATGGCTCCCTGCCCAGTGGAGGTAAAAGGTCCCCACAGCAGCCTGAACAGCTCTTACCAATGCCTGGCTCTGGCTTCTAGTTGGCCTCAGGGGCAGGGCCCCAGGTGGAAGAGCAGGAGCCTTACGCCTTTCTCCCCCCGTGGCCCTGCTCCTCAACATGTCTCTGTTTTGCATTTTGAAAAGGCGGTCATCGTACATTGTCAAAGCCTCTCTGAAGGCAAAAATCTCCGATAAATGTTAATAAATTGATGCAGTTGCCACCACCAAAAGTTACGTCACTTGTAGGGCAATATTCACACAGAGACAGTTTAACACTGGGAAGGAGGATGCTGGGCATTTTTAAAAAGAAACTGTCATTCTCCAATGGGAGAGCGATTACTTGTGTTGCTCTCAGCAGTTAGCTAATATTTGGGGGCTTACAGGGTTGTTTCCATTAACAGTACAAATCAGTAACATCAGACTAGCATATTCTTAGTGTAAGCTTGTTTGTATACAAAGAACTTCCACAAAGACCTGCTCCCCTGAACATAGTAACAAAACAAAACCAAAACAAAACCGGCAATTTCCTTGCTCACACATCTCCAAGACTTTCATAAGGACAGCCATACTGGGTCAGACCAATGGTCCACCTAGCCCAGTATCCTGTCTTCTGATCGTGCCAGTGACAGGTGCCCCAAAGGGAATGAACAGAACAGGTAACCATCAAGTGATCCATAACGTCACCCATTCCTAGCTTCTGGCAAACAGAGGCGAGGCACATTTCAGAGCATTGTTTTGCATCGCTGTCCATCCTGAATAGCCATTGCTGGACCTCTCTTTTTTGAACCCTTTTATAGTCTTGGCCTTCACAGCATCCTCTGGCAAAGAGCTCCACAGGTTGACTGTGCGTGGTGTGAAGAAATACTGTCTTTTGTTTTAAATCTGCCGCCTATTAATTTCATTTGGTGACCCATAGTTCTTGTGTTAGGAACACACAACACTTCCCGATCTATTTTCTTCGCACCAGTCATGATTTTAGAGACCTCAAATCGTATCCCCTCTTAGTTGTCTGTTTTCTAAGATGAAAAGTCCCAATCCTATTAATCTCTCCTCATATGGAAGCTGTTCGATACCCCTTTGTGATAGACGAAGGGGAGGGGAGAGCTCTCTTTTATAGACACTCAGCCAGCCAACTACCTATGAAGTCTCTTTTGGTTGCTGTTCTCTGCTTGTTTTACCTGTAAAAGGTTAACAAAGTCCCCTGGGTAAAGGAAAAGGAGTGGGCACCTGACCAAGAGTGCCAATGGGAGGGCAATAATTTTTTTAGAAAAATTGGAAAAAACCTTCCCTTTCTGTGTTGTGGTTCTCCAGAAATGAGGGAGACAGAGCAGCAATGCTGTAAGCAGCTGTAAAACCAGGTATGAAAAGCATCAAATCATCTCTCAACCCTACTTATCTGAAACCCCAAATAAGAAATCAGGGAATACCAAGGAAGATGCCATAAGGGTTATTTCTTATTGGCTTGTGGACTCCTCTGTGCTTACACCAAATGCTTTTGTTTGCTTGTAATCCTTAAGCTGAACCCCCAAGAAAACTATTTTGGGTGCTTCATTTTTGAAATTGCTCTTTTAAAATAGAGCAAAAAGCCCAAGTTCCAGATGTATTTTCTCTTTAAGAACAGGACTGGATTTTTGGTGTTCTCAAAGTTTTGTGAATATATTGTTTAATTGGGTGGTGGCAAAAGCTAGTTTCCTTTGTTTTCTTTCTCAGCTCTTCCCTGGAGAGGAAGAGGGGTGAAAGGGTTTGAGTACCCACCCCCGCAGGAGGGAATTCCCAAGTACACCTTCCTGGGTTCCAAAAAGGGGCTTCGCATTTGGGTGGTGGCAGCATTTCCCAAACCAAGGTCAGAAGAGCTATAACCATGGACATTTAATACAAGCCTGGAGTGGCAAGTATTTTTTAAATTCTTGTGAGCTCCCACCTTTTGCACTCAAAGTGCCAGAGTAGGTAAACCTTCCATCTCTTTGCTGTTCAAAATGTCTCAAGTCCAGAGCCAGCAATCTTGACATCCCTAATCATTTTTGTTGCCCTTTTCTGTACCATTTCCAATTCCAGTATATCTTTTTTGAGATGGGGTGACCAGATCTGCACGCAATATTCAAGATGTGGGTGCACCATGGACTTAGAAAATATCTTATTGCCTCCATCTTTTTGTTATCTTTCCCTTTTCCAACATTGTTAAGCTTTTGACTGCTGCTGCACATTGAGTGGATGTTTTCAGAGAATTATCCACAATGACTCCATGATCTCTTTCTTGAGCGGGTACAGCTAATTTAGACCCCATCATTTTATATGTATAGTTGGGATTATGTTTTCCTATGTCCATTACTTTGCATTTCGTTCCAGCAAGCTCTGTACTCAAGAAGTTGTCCCTCCATTTTCTCTCATAGTCACACTCACTGCTCATTCTCCTGGATTTCTCAAACTCCACACAGCCTGCTGGCTGTATAAATATCGTAGCTCAGGTTTTGCATCCAGGCAGACCCCTCCATCTTCACAGCTTAGCTCTCTGTCTTGCTGCTCACTGCCTCGGCCAGGAGACTGAGACTTTCCTACATAAACAGTTTTGATTGATCTGTGTGTCCAGCCTGAAAGAGGCTTTAGATAAGAGATACTTCTACTGGTAGCCATTAGCACTTTTCAGCATAATATACTGTTTGCGTTACCATTGCAATTCAGGTGAAGCAACAGATACACAGAAATACTGTGAACAAAGAAGCGATGGTCGTGCTTTTCATGCTGTAAAATAAGATTAGTAGTGTTCATTTCCCTTCTGGAAGAGCACTTTAAAGAACGTTCAGAAACTAATTCTGTATTAATAAATGTAACCTCTCCACTTGATCCTGCAACAAATCCAATCCAAAGGAGAGAGGATGAACAATCACTTCACTGCTTAGGTGAAAAGCAAGACCCAGGTTTCCGCAAGCTTGTTTACTCTACTTATTAGGCCCTTAACCCCTACATGAAAAGTGGCAAGGTTTTTTTTTTAAATTCCTTCCCTGTCCCCACCCAGTGCTCCAAAATCAGGCTTAAGAGGGGGGAGAGTTGATTTAAGTGACTTAATCTGGGAGAATAAAAGGATCTGCTGGGGAAAAAGCCTAAGCAAACACATTCTGTATGCAGCTGTTCTTACCTCTCCTGCCTGTGAATTCCATATCTTTGATCCAGCTCCTGTGTAAGGTTGCCAACTTTCTAAAAAAAATATGGAACATTCTTGCTCTGCCGCCTGCCTTTCCCCTTCTCTGAAGGCCCTACCCCACTCACTCCATTCCCCTCCCTCTGTCACTTGCTCTTCCCCACTCTCATTTTCAGCTGGGGCAAGGGGTTGGGGTGCTACAGGGGGTGTAGGCTCTGGATGGAATTTGGGTGCAGGAGGGAGCTCAGGACTGGGTGAGGGGGTACGGAGCAGGCCCCGGCACCGCTTACCTGAGACAGCTCCTGGAAATGATGACATATCCTCTGGCTTCTAGGCACAGGGGCAGCCAGGGAGGCACCACTCACTTCCCTCAAACTACAGGATCCACCCCCACTGCTTCCTCTGGCTGTAGTTCCCAGCCAATGGGAGCTGCGGAGCTGGCATTCAGGGCAGGGGCAATGCACCAAGACCCTGGCCATACCTATGCCTAGGAGCCAGAGGACATGTTGCCTTTCCAGGAACCACGTTAAGCCTGCCTTAGCCCTGCTGCACTACCAACTGGACTTTTAATGGCCGGGTTGGCAGTGCTGACTAGAGCCTCCATGGTCCCTTGTCATCTGGGCATTACAGTCAGAAACTAGATGCTTGACACTCCTATGTAGCCCTGTGATGATTCTGTCTTCCAGGGCCACAAGCTCACACCCTAATGATCAAGTCACACCACTCCAACGGAGGGCAGCTATAATGAGGGGTCATAGGGCACTGGAACAGGGAGTCCAGGGGGCCATGGTCCCATCACTTTTAGAAGTGGGTCTCCCACTTTTTACCAGCCATAAGGGCAAGTAACAGCAGGGAGTGGGTGGAGAGAAGGGAGTGGGAGGCAGAGTCTTGGGGAATCAGTCTGTGTCAATTTCACTTGTAATGTCTGTACTCCAGGCTGCAAGTATATATGTAAGGTTTGCTTTATAAACTTTGAGAATGTTTGCTCTGAACTTGTGAGCTTAGGCAGGGGAATCATTTCCCCATCTTCACTTACCCAAAATGGCTATAAAATCAGATGGGCCATCAAAGAATGCCACAATACAAAGGATCAGTTAATGGCCCCATCCCACCTTGGAAATGCTGTGTGCAAGCCTGTCCTGTGGACTTGGAAGCTGAATGAAGAAAATAAAACAAAGTCACAGGAAAATCTTCCATCTCTTTGCTGTTCCAAATTTCACATGGCCAGAGCCATCAAACTGAAGCCAGAGATCCACAGGGGCTGCCTCCTGGGTCCACCATGAAAGATGCTTTGAGTTGAAAGATCATTATAGCTCTGTCACGCTTAGGATCTAGATATAAAAACAAATGAGTTACTGTTTGCTTTACCCTGTAAATAACTCATTTCTTTTTTCCTAGTTAAAAAGCCTTTAGATAGCTTATTACAGAATTGGCTACACTTGTTATCTTTACCTTATTACAGGATTGGCTACACTTGTTATCTTTAGGGGTAGGTAACTGGTCTCTTGGAACTGGAAGGGACCTGAATGTGGTATGATTTTTGGTGTCAATGGCCATTTATCACTAAGTCCAGTTTGTCTGAATGGCAAGGAGAGTCTAAAGGGACAGTCTGTCATTCCACAGTAAGACTGTTCTAGTGATTGAGGGGTTCTTATAGAACACACCATCAGTCTGGGGTATCTGCTCTGATTTTTGACAGTCTGCCCTGAGGTAGGCACTTACAGTCGTGAGCTACTCCAGACAGCATGACAAACTACATTTACGCTAGGTTTTCCTGGCAGAGCTATGTCAGTCAGGGGGTAATGAAGGGGGGAAAACCCACCAATCACTCCTAATTGACATAATTATATCCACAAAAGTTCAAAGGTTAGATCAAGTGTCATGGGGATGAACTGATCCCTCACAAGCACCCCTCCCCACATCACAGGGCATGTGCCTGCACATGCGCTCTGTTTGTGGTGAGTCTTTGGTGACTCAGCCTTCCAGCCATGTCACAGTCTGGGATATACATCCAACAGGGGGCCTCTCTCAGCCTCATCTGAGGGATCACTTCATCGGCAGCACTATCTCTGGGCTCATTCCTCAATCATCCCAGCAGGGCCTATTGCAGTATGCTGGGTCAGACTGTCTCAATCCTTTCTGGGCCTTCTCAGATTGTCCCTGCTCTTCAATTAGTCCCAGCCCTGGTGTGGGGTCATGTTCCCCAGGACTCCCTCCATGTAAGGCTCTTAACCTCTCTAGGCCTTTTTGGCTCCAGCTTTTCAGGTGGGCCACTAAAAGAGTTCAGTTCCCCTTCTAGGGTATATCAAAGTCCAGGCCATTTTTCCAATGGCTAGTAGGGTGGGAACTTGGGCCCATCCTCTATTCCAGCTCTCAGTTGAGGAACCCTATAGACAGCAGCAATCCACCACATCCCTTTGAATAAACTGTGTTGCTACTACGATTCCCTGGGCCACGTCCTCACAGCCGCAACTCATTCTTTGCCCTTACCTCAGTGCCTTGTCCTGGTTGAGTCCCAGCATTCTCCCTAGCCTCTGCCAGCACTGCTCTATGCAGGGTCCCATTGCTCCCTCAACCAGGCAAGCACACCAGCCATCCTCCTCCAACTCCAGTGGGAACCTAATCTCACTCTCTGCCACAACTCTTCTTATATTAGCCTGCTGGGCCCCAATTAGCTGCTTCCTGCAGCCTCTCTGATTGGCTGCTTCCCACAGAGCCACTCTAGGCAGCGTGGAGGAACTCTCTACTGATCTTTTCTGTGGTGGTGTGTGGAAGAGCATCAAGGCTTTCAGCCCTAGTCTACCCCATCACACCAGGCCTTACATCAGTGCAAATCTGAAGTAGCTATACTTAAGTCAATGAATTTACTGCAGGCTGATACTAGACTAAATGAGTGCAGAATTTAACTCATTTATTTGAATTGCACTGGAACTCGACATGAACTAAATCCTAGTGCTAAGATAGAGTTTTGCTTGTATTTTTTGGTTTGGGTTTACCAGGGGTAAGGCATGCTTAGAAGAGGGCCCTCACTACTGAATTTTGTTTCCGCTATCAATATGTCTAAACCTAGCCAGGGATAGGCTGCGTCTTAGCTCTAAACCCTGCTTTTTGGGTATATGTATAGCAGTGCCACCTCAAGTCAAAGTCCAGCAATGCATAGTAACTCAGAGGCAAAATTCCTTCCCTACAGGAGGAAAGGTGGTTTCCTGCTTTGGTACACAGGACATAGCTGACTTCTCCACTCACTTTCTGCTTGGCCAGCCAGGATGTGGTGAGGAACTGAACCAAGCCTCTGTCAATACCCCAACCTACTTGCTCATGATGGGGTGTAGCCTGTGGAGCCTGGCCTTCCTGTCTGGTAAGCTCTGCATAATTACACAGGGAGGAGTGAATTAACCTTCCCCTCCCACTGATAGCCACATAAGGGTCAGACTGTCACTGAGCCCTAGGGTATGTCTACACTGCAATAAAAGACCTGGGACATGGTCGTAACTGGCCCAGGCTGGAGCCTGAGTCTGAATGTCTACACTGCAATTTTTGCCCCCCAGCCTGAGCCCTGCAAGGCCACATCAATTCAGGCAGGCTCTGAGACTAGGTGCTGCAGGGTTTTTATTGCAGTGCGGACATATCCTTAGAAAGTACTATAAAACACACCTGCTTCTGCAAGCTATTCTCTAATCTGTAGCTCTGGAATTCTTAACAGCCAGCCCCCACGCCAAGTTCTCTTGCTCCAAACTGGCATTCAGGCAAAGTTCAACCCATTGTGCTGTTGCTTAGCGTGCTGATGAGAAGGGATGGCCCTCAGTCCAGATTCATTGGGATGGCTTTAAGGTACAACACAACAGGTTAATGTTAAGAAACAGGATATCTTGTGCAACTCAAGCAACCTCATTGGTACCAAATGGGGGAAAAAAAAATCATATATCATTGTTTTCCATTTTCTCCCCTCCTCATCACCTTTTTAAATGAGTGTTTTTACTAGCTAAGCGAATGCGGCAGATGTTGCCTGAGTCTTTATTGCAGGGATTGTCAAAGTGGCTATAAGTATGGCACATACAAGGAGAATACTTCTTTATGACCGAGGAGCAAGAACAGATATGATATATATCCCAATTTCCTTTTGTCTTGCAAAGGAGAGAGAGTGTTTGTTCACTTAGTACTGATTTAAGCTTGTGGGGAAAAAAAAATCCTACTCCCTTTCGGTGTAATGTCTTTGCTCTCAAGTAAAGCTATCTGAATAAGATACATGGTTTCTTAAAAAAAACTAAAATAAGAGCCTGCCACTAGAATGCTTCCCTATGGCTGCATCTGAGGAAGTGTTCTTCCTGGTCTAACATTCTCTTCTTTCTCTTGCTCATGCTGCAGGCTCCTCTCACGCTCTGGGAGTTACAGTGCTTTCTCTTTGTGAGTCAGGCTGCTCCCTCTTAATAGCTTGGCCCTCTAGCTAGACCACTACGGGTACATCTACACTGGGAGGCAGGAGGGTCTCAGCATCCACGCTTTAGGCCGGGCCCATATGTTTACACCACAAACAGTCCCATAGCTTGAGATCCACAAGCCTAAGTTAGCTGACATGGGCTACCCCTGCGTGTTTAATTCTAAACATACCATGAAAGAGGAAAGACATAGGGTATCAGAGTGTTTGCATATGACCTGCCTGAGACACGCTTCCAATTCACTACCCAGACTGACTGTGCCACTTTCCCAGTGGCTTGCAAGAGAATCTGGCCCCAGCCACTACTCTGGGTTCCAGCACAGAAATCTTGAAACCAGAAGCCAAGACCTTTACCATCCCAAACCTTGCTGATGTTTCCTTGAGCCTTTTCCTACTCCACCTCCATCAAATTTCCTTTTCCACCATTGCTTCAGGCCCACCCTTCCCGCGAGGCTGCAATTCCAGGGCTTCTCCTTTTCCCCTTGGCTTCCACACTACAATCTTCTTCTGCCTTTGCTGCTTAGCCGGGCTGTGTCCTCAATCCAGGATTGCCTATCAAGACTATCAGACTCAGGTGTGATCTGTCAGGATTTTTAGCTCCTTCTGTGTCACATTAACCCTTTCTGGGCATAACTTTTAAAAAGTTGCTAGTGATGTTCAGTGCCTCAATTTTTGGGGGCCCAACTTGAGATAACTTGAAGATGCAGGATGTTTACAAAGTGCCAAAGTTCTGCTTTCTGAAAACTAGGCCCCTTTAAAGAGATCATAAATTTGGCACCTAAAAACTGAAGTCACTAATCACTTTTGGAACTGTAGGCCTGGATGTTAAAAGCTGGCAATTTCTGTGAGAATTCCACATTGTCATGCTTCTCACCGCTGCTCAAAATTCCCATTAGTGAGTTGTAAGAGTACCACACAGTAATTTTGCCAGTACCACTGCTATGCTATGGCTCTTATTTCAAATTCTGCTACTTGAGATTCTCTATTCTTCTGGGACTCCTGCATAAAATTCAGAGGAAACATTAAAACGTGGCTGCAATTCAGTGGTGTAATTGCACTAAAAACAGACAAACCCTATGGATTTACCCTGTTCAAGATTCCCCATGCATTAGAGGATTCTCTAACCATGTAGCACTGCTGTAGCAATTTCTAAACTGCACACCACTCAGCCACCAACATAAGAGGGAATAATGGGGAAAGGGGATGTAGCCAGGGCTTCTCTGTAGAAATTCTTGGCTACAAAAACTATCCCCAAGGGTCACAGGCAGATGATGGTTGCGCCAACCTATGCCTGGGGATAGACCAGTTGCTCACTGGCTCTAGTATATTTGCAAAGCCCTTCCCCAAGCTACAGTCTGGTTTTGACAGACACAACCCTGGATCTGGGCCTATACAAAACTGTATAAAATAAAAACAAATGGAAACATGCAGACAGTATGTACACACCCGAGTGTACAGACACTGAATAATATAGTATTTTTACCTACATCATTTCAGCAAGTGTATTTCTACTCCAGACTCAAATGCTCAGAGCCAGGCAGTAGATGTAAAAGTAAATCTTCAACCTTTATAGGATTTGAGGAGTCTGCTGGTATGTTTTGAAATTCACTAAAGAAAAAGAGGTGAGTTGGAGAGAGGAAGGAGTTGCCTTCCAAGAGTATTTTTGGGAAAGGAGAACTACTAGAGCTACAGAGGACAATCCATATGCAAAAGCTACCAAAATTTTGGATTGCTCTCAAGTTATAAACATGGAAATGTGCTGTTAAATACTGTCACATCTCCAAAGGTTCCACCAGTTAGAAGACAAAAGAAATCCTTGGCTACAAGGAAAGTGGCAGCTGTTGTTTACTTTAAAAGCCAGTATGTATATGTGAGATTATATATATTTTCACTTAGTGATTTACATATCAGTTTTGAGCAGAGATGCCCAGAGTTTTGTTGTTGAACTATCACTTAGAGAGGAAAGAACAATTTACTTGGAGTCTTTGAATGGCCATGAAAGAAAAGCAGAAGATAACTGGCCGAGAAGCTGGGCATATATCAAAGGAATCTAACATGCTGCGTGGGGATGGGACTGTCTGTCCCCCAACACCTCCAACACCAAAAAAACTCAGTTTGTTGACCACTGAATACCCACACCAGTGACAACACTGCAGTGAGATGTAAAGTGGGCCCTTTCAGAATAGTGACTAAAAGGTGAAAAGCATGTTCTATAGACACAGGCAGGTAGGTGTCTGAACTGCAGCCTTTCCATCCCAAAAATTTAACCGGATTTGCTGCTGAAGACAACAGTGCTGCAGTAACCCTGGCAGAGGACGTAGCTTTTTAAGCCGTGCACAGACTCCCAAGTCAGTGAAACGTTTGACAAGGAATAATACAGATTGGCAGCATTGCTGGATGTGTGTTTCAAGGGCAGAATTGAAATCATACTCCCAGACAGTACAAACATAGATCACTGAAAGGTATTCTTATAAATACAGTGCTGCGGGAAGCAGGCCAATTAGCTTCCTTCTCCTAGTGCAGAGCTTGTACATCTAGCCAAGTTCCCACGGTAACATGAGTGAGTGGAAAAGTGACTAAATAAACAGTTCAGAACCTCATAGTGTTCTTAATGGAATACTGATATGAGCAATTCGGGGAAAGCATTTCATGAGCCTTTATGTATCAAACTCGATTGGAAAGGCACTATGAACTTAATTTGTCTCTGTCTCAGGGGAGTATATTTGCGCAATTATCAGTATTGATCAGTCTGTAGGAATACATTTTATTTCAGGGGAAAGTATAGCCACCTCTAGCAATGGTGCGGTTTTTTCCTATATAAATCCCTGGTGCTCAGGACTGTCATGTAGAGGTGATGGCATTATGCAGCCAAAGCGAGCCTTGCTTCCCTCCACAATGAATCTGGAAGACGCTCCAAACTCAGCAGTGCATCCGGGTATCTAGGTTACACACCTCAGAAAAGCAGAGAGCTGTGACAGAAAAGTTTGATTAAAAAACAAACTTCATGGCCTCTAGTGACCAGATATTAACAGCCTGATTTCCAGAAGCTTTAACTCCCATTGACTTTAGCAGAAATTATGAATAATCAACAGTTCTGAAAATCAGGCCATAAAGTTCTAGGAAGGCAGAATGAGAATTCTACCAGCTAAAGGCACCTAACTCTGACAGAATGACATCATTGGTGTCCTGTTTTATAACTCCAAAGGATAATATTAACAAACCTGGAAAGTGTGTTTTTAAAACATGGAAAGTGTCTGTTGAATTCAACCTGGCCATACTTATCTAAAACAATTTACCCTGTTTGCAAGTGTTGGTCCTTCTGGAATATGATCAACTCGGCTTTGCTCTCTCATAGAAGCAGGTGGCTTATTACTCTCTATCCAGAAATAAGGGCAATGAGAAGATAGGATCTAGGCTGTGGGCTGAGCAGACCTCAGGGAAGAATCTTAAGAGCAGCCAAGCCTGAGAAAATGGTTTGAACTGACTACTGTTAACTTGCTAATTCAAAATTTATTAATAAAGCCAAAGACCAGAAAGAGGGCTTGAGTATAGATTTTATTTAGCACATGGAACATATTTTAAAATACATTGGGATAGGCACTTGCTCACAAGAGCATATGGCTCTCAGACCAGTAAAGAAGAGCCAACGTTGGTAGAGGCCAGATATTAAAAGATAAACACCCAAACTGGTTTCAGCGAGGTTCAGCAAAGTTGAGAGCTGGAGTGTCAATTTTTAGACAGGTTTTCATCCATTTCAGCCATTAGCATTCTCCCAGGGAGTGTGAAGGTTAGAAAACAAGAAAAGAAGAAGCTTTTATTCTTATTAATCTCTTCTTGTCCCCAGACTGTGCAACACATGGGAAAAAAGGAGCATGTCCCAGTCAATATTACAATATGGAAATCACATGTGAACTAAGAGCCAGCTCCGAAACTTGTTGAAGTCAATAGACAGAGTCTCATTGATGCCAATGGATTTTAGATCAAATACTAAGCTTACAGTAGGCCTCTAAAAAAACCTCCTGGGTTCTGGAAAACTCTGTACTACACACAAAAGCCCAGGCTACATATGATTGTTACTAATTCATTTTGGAAGAATGCCAGTTACTTGCTATACATTGGACGAGGCAAGGATCTAATCATTTCTAGAGTGAGAAGTCCAAAATGATAGAGAACATTGTTATTACTATGATCTATTCCTGCTGCTTTTCTCATTTTTCTCTTTCATCATAGTGATACAGATAAGACAGATTACAGCTGTAAATCAGAACTACAAAAATATGGTTTTCTACAGCCCTTTTAACCTTTTCCTTTCAAAATCCTATGCCAAAACACCATTTCCCAACCTGTTAGCTTCACTGCTGCTACTATACCTTGTGCAACAAATTTGGGTACCAAATGCATAGGCTACAATTCTCAAATTTGGGGAGCCAAAAGTTAGCCACTAAAATCCAGATTTAGCCAGCTAAATATATGCTTTGGTGTTTAAATATGGATTTTAGTGTCTACTCCAAAGTTCAATGAAATCAATTGGAATCTAGGGATTCCGATGTGCTTTAGATTTAGGATCATTGTAGCTAATGTTAGACATCCTGTTTATGCAATTACATAGGTCAGTTGGCTGGGATTTAATAAGTGGAAACAATGACGGACAAAGTTTCTTTTCAGAGCTGTAGCTTGTCACCACTTCAGTATATTCAAACTCTGTGGCCCTATGGAGAGAGAGTCTCCTAAGTACATGATGCTGTCAACTCTGCTAGAGCTACTCAAAACTTTTAATTCTGGAAGTGTTGACCAAAAATGTTCTGATTTTATTTAAACCCAGCTTATAGGGTGGTCAAAGCTTTTGGAAAGTTGAAATTTCCTTAAAAAATATCCTTGAAATTTCCTTAAAAAAAATCTCTGCAAAAAGTTGTTCTATATGTTTTGACCAGGTCAACTGCCAGATAACTGGTTGAACTAACCTGACATGTTTTATTACATGCAAGTAAAAACTAGCAATTCATTTCCATACAGTGTTATTTTATTATTAATCAAATTGTTATGTCTATTACTAAGGGTTTTCATGGAAAATATTGTGTCAGAGAACTGAAATTTTAGTTTCTTGTTTCCAGAGAGAGTGGAACCCATCTACAAGATGTTTCTCCACTAGGAAATTTTATGGCCATATTTAGCAATGATGTTGTCTGCAGTGAAAGCGCTTGTGTGGACTAGGTCCTGGCACTTTTACACCACTGTATCACCTAACCCTGTTTTGAGCTGGGTTAGATGCCACAATGCAAACAGTACCTGTGCCAGGTCCAAACTAGAGGGAGTCATAAGTGTGTGTGTGCGGGGGAGAAGGGGCGGCACACAACTGCAGAGGAATAAATAGCAATTCTAGAGTTTGATCCCATGATTACTGAAGTCTATGGCAAAGCTTCCATTGACTGTAATGGTTCAGGATCATGGCCTTATAGCACAAGTGAGGTCACAGTGAAACCCTTGGTCTACATACAGTTTTTGTACCAATTTAACTCTTTCAGTTAGGAGGTATGATTTTGCCACCAAAATTTTTTAAATCTGTACAACCATTAGTGTTAATACATCTCTAGTGGCATAATGGTGCTTTATATAATTTATTCCCCTTCCCTGATAGCAATAATATATATTGGTATAAGCCCCTCTATACTGATAAAACTGCAGCCACACTAAGTCAGTTGTACCATCTTAACTATACCCATATAGTTAAAGTGGTACAACATGTGTTTGCAGAGAAGTCCTTGGAGTACAGTGAAAGGCCTGAGAAGCTTAAGTGTATTTCAACAGACTTTCAATATTCCTTGTAGTGAAGCTTCACTCAACTTGTACTGAAATTCAGTGTCATAAGGAGCTCTCACTGGCACTCACTTTCAGGGAGGTAAGCGCTGTTGTCCAAGGGCACCACCATGACTTGCGCCTCCTCTGCTCTTGCTGAACAGAAAAGAGGGGGGAGGGGGAAGAAGTTGCCAATAGGTAAAATTTTCAAAAGCACCTAAATTACTTTGGTGCTTTTGAAAATGAGACTTGAGCACTTCTGAAAATGTTCCCTGATGTTTCATGGAGAGAGGGGCAAAAAGGAATCTTGCTGCAGCTAATTGCACTGGGGAGGGAAGCGGAGCTGGTCTTCAGACATTAATTTCCTATTAGGAATATATATTTTGCTTCTCAGAGACTTTCATCCTTCTCCTCACATCTGCCAGGGGCAAAGAAACCCTACTACTGCTTCTGAGGTGTTATCTTTTGCCAACTAGACCCCCCTTGGCTTTTATTTTCATTATCACAACATAGTTAACAAAGACCCACTGTATTTTTAATAATCACCATTTTCTCAGAAATTTCCTTTTGTGCAAACTTTCTTTAGACAGAGAAGGAAGAGGAAGGCATTTTTATTAGCCCCTCACCTTTAATTTCAACTGTGACCTCAACAGTTTGTCTTTTTACCTTCATTTCCCCCTGCATTTTTACGTTCTCAAATCAGTACAGTCCCTTTGGAGTCACCTGGAGTCCCTCTTTCTGTGAGCAGGTGGAATTGGGATAGTCACCTTTAACCATCAAAAGCATGCTGCTCAACATGATTAGGTGGAGAAAAAATGAGCCAGAAGAGCCCATGCTGATTGATTCCATTAAAACACACTTTCCTTTTCAGACTCACTTCCTGGCACCGTTTCATCACTCCTTTCCCTTCGTTAACAGAAGGTGGAGAAGCTGGGAATGCTGTTGACTTGTGCCTGGCTGAAAATAGAGAAAAGAAAAGAGCATCTCAGATTTGTGTGAGTACATCTGCCAGCATATGGAACACCACCAGCCTACCAACTGCCCGTTTTCAAAGCGTTATGATGCACTACGTGGGTATTTGATGAAAAGCTCTGAACCCCAGAATATGAGTTTCTAAGTGTGGAGGGTGTGTGCTGAATCATAATGTGGCGTTGTACTGACATTCAGCAAGAAAGAAGAAAAGTGACTGAATTTATTATTTCCCCCTCTTCAAATGCAGGATCTCCCAAGCTTCCAATAATATTCTGCTGCTTGTGAAATTACAAAATGTAAAAGATTACGTTTATATTTTCACTGTAATAGTTAGTTTCTTGCTTTGGGGAAAATATAGCAGTCAAGAAATTTCTCTTCCAATTTTTTTTCTTAAATTCTATATTAAAATATAGAATACAAGTAACTCTCATTTGAATTTAATCTACAGTATATGGGAACTTCTAAAAATCTTGCTTAGACATAAATGACTTTTAAGACAAGTTTTAAATAAAATAATTCTATTTCTAGAGTTCAAATTTTCAGCACTGAGGTCAGACAGAAAGGTCTGTAAGCCAGCAATGGACAAAAATACTGTGGCTTGCAGGTGCCTTAGGGGACAGATAATAGGATACAGAGTTTTTCATTTCTAAGTTCCCTATTTTGAATCTATTCTAGCACAAAAAATACTACAATGGAATTGATCTGTTGCAACACATTTCCTAGAGCAGGAAAAAACAATTCATCCACATAAAGATAACTTTGATGGGGGGAGGGCTAAATATTTAAATATTTGGCATGGAGAAGGCAGAAAGCTAACACATTGAGCATAGATTCCTTAAATTAGTCACCACAGCTAAATTACCTCCAATAGTAAGAAGTTCTAGGGAGTAAACATGAAGAACGCAACAACTGGAGGACTGAAGTGAGTAGGTGATGGAACAGGAGAATGAGGTCAAAGAGGTAAGGTGAAGAGAATCCATAAAGAGTTTAGAAATCCTAGGACGACAGCCTTGATTGGATTCAGGGATGAACAGGAAACCATTGAAAATATTGAAGGATGGTGTGTAATGAAGCACATATATACAAACACAGTCAAGGCTGGGCTACGTGCACCAGTCAACTGTGAGGTTGTAGTCAGGAGACAAGTAGCAAGATCAGGGTCAAGCCACATCAGGATACCAGGAAGTCACGATCAGGCACCAGACAACTAACAGCTGGGAAGAAGGCAGGGTCAGAACCCAGCGTCTAGGATCCATAGCCAGCCAAGATCTGAAGCAGAAGTAGAGAGTCTGCATCATTGCTAAAACACCTCCCCATGCCGCTTCTTCGTTTATATACCAGCAAAAGCCAATTAGTGGACTGTGGGGAGGCAGGAGGGGAGCTACCACTCAGGCCCTCCTGGGTAGCATGTCCTGCATTTGCTAGCTTCACAGCATCCTTCAGCAGAAACCTGACTTACGTTTCTGATGGCTATGTGGAAGTGTTGGGAAATCAGAACCCCTATAATCCCAGCTTCTAGCCCTGCGAGGTCTTACACAAACTTGCCTAAGATGAGTAGACTGTTTAAGATGTAGGTCTGTATGTGGATAATTATGGGAGTTAATATGTAACATGCCCACTTTTAGAGAGCTGTGAATATGGAGGAGGCAAGGGATTATAGGTGGAAGATTCTATTTTTCTACCATTAAAAGTGTGTGCAAAGTGACAGAAAGTTAGTGCAGTACTTAGTAGGCCTGATTCATAGGTATTCTGTTCCTGTGCATTGGGCAGAGGTTGGGCAGGGAGCCAAGATTACTTTAATCCACCACTGAGCACCCCATATCCTAGGGCTGGACAGACCACTGCCCATCCCCAAGTGTCAGTTACAACAGAACTAGTTGTAACAGACAATGTCAACTAGTATACTTGCTCAGGAATTTGACTAAAATTTGTTTTGTTGAGAAATGCAGATTCATCCAACTGAAAACGTATGTGGGAAAGAGTTCATTTAGTCAAATTTCCCATTTCAAAAAAACACTGAAAAGTTTTGGAATTGTTTCAATTTTTTCTTAATTAACATTTTCTGGGGTTTGGATCAAAATGACTTTTTTGTTTTGAGATTTAAATTAATTTATAGTAAAAACATGGAAAAATTAAAAAGGTAAAAATGGAAACTAAACATTTGAAAATTATTGAAACAATATGTTTTGATTGATCCAATCTGATATTGTTATTTTCATGAACATTTTTGATATTTCAACTTTTAATTGTAATTTAGGATGGGAAAAAATGTTTAAATCTCAAATTTTCATGGTATGGGACAAATATTTTCCAACCTAGCTTTTCTCTGTGAGAAAGAACCCATTCCAATGACTAACAAGCTATTACTTATAATTTTGTGTTTATTTTTGAGATGTCAAGATTTCATGTTTCAGAGCGGTAGTCGTGTTAGTCTGTATCAGCAAAAACCATGAGGAGTCCTTGTGGCACCTTAGAGACAAAGGGCTTGGCTACACTGACATTTTATAGCACTCTAACTTGCTGGCTTAGGGGGGTGAAAAATCACCCCCCTGAGTGCAGCAAGTCTGAGTGCTTTAAAGTGCTAGTGTGGACAGGCTCCGAGCACTGGGAGCTGGGCTCTGAGCTAACCTGTGGAGGTGGATTACCAGGAGCGCTGGGAGAGCTCTTTCCCAGCATTCGCACGTGACCACACTCGCACTTCAAAGTGCACTTTGAGGTTTCAGGCGTAGCCATGCCCTAAAACATTTATTTGGGCATAAGCTTTTGTGGACTAGAACCCACTTCATCAGATGCATGGAGTGCAAAATACAGTAGCAGGTATATTTATACAGAGTACATGAATGAGAGGCTGCTAGACAACTCTCTGACTCCACATTCTACAGGCCATTACCCTCTGACCCCACTGAAGATGCACATTACCCTCTGACCCCATTGAAGATTACCAAAAGAAACTACACCATCTGCTCAAGAAACTCCCTGAAGATGCACAGGAACAAATCTACACTGACACACCATTAGTGCCCTAACCAGGGGTATTCTATCTGCTACCCAAAATCCATAAACCTGGGAATCTTGGATGCCTCATCACCTCGGGCATTGGCACCATGACAACAGGATTGTCTGGCTATGTAGACTCTCTCCTCAGGCCTTACACTACCAGCACTACCAGCTATCTTCAAGACACCACTGACTTCCTGAGGAAACTACAATCCTTTGGTGATCTTCCCAAAAACACCATCCTAGCCACTATGGATGTAGAAGCTCTCTACACCAACATTCCACACAAAGATGGACTACAAGCCATTGGGAACAGTATCTCTGATAATGTCACAGCAAACGTGCTGGCTGAGCTTTGTGACTTTGTCTTCACCCACAACTATTTCAGAAATGGGGGCAATTCATACCTTCAAGTCAGCGGGACTGCTATGGGTACCTTCATGCCTCCACAGTATGCCAACGTTTTTATGGCTGACTTAGAACAATGCTTCCTCAGCTCTTGTCCACTAATGTCCCTACTCTGCTTGCACTACATTGATGACATCATCATCTGGACCTATGGGAAAGACGGCCTTGAGGAGTTCCACCAGGATTTCAACAATTTCCACCCCATCATCAACCTCAGCCTTGACCAGTCCATACAAGAAAGCCACTTCCTAGACACTACAGTGCTAATAAGTGATGGTCGCATAAACACCACCCTATACTGGAAACCTATGGATCGCTATATTTACCTACATGCCTCCAGCTGTCATCAAGACCACAACACATGATCCATTGTCTACAGCCAAGCTCTAAGATACAACCACATTTGCTCCAATCCCTCAGACATAGACAAACACCTACAGGATCTCTAGCAAGCATTCTTAAAACTACAATACCTAAAATTAAAAACTAAAAAAACCACCTGGTGAAGTTAAGAAAGAGATTGCCACAGCAAGAAGGGTAACAGAAGTCACCTACTACAAGACAGGCCCAACAAAGAAAGTAACAGAACTCCACTAGCCATCACCTACAGCCCCCAACTAAAACCTCTCCAGCGCATCATCAAGGATCTACAACATATCCTGAAGGTCGATCCCTCACTCTCACAGACCTTGGGAGACAGACCAATCCTCTCTTACAGACAGCCCCCCAACCTGAAGCAAATACTCACCAGCAGCTACACACCATACAACAAAAACTCTAACCCAGAAACCAAATCCTGCAACAAACCCCAGTGACAACTTTTCCCCCTTATCTATTCAAGAGACACCATCTTAGTACCTAATCAGCCACGCCATCAGGGGCTCATTCACCTGCACATCTACTAATGTGATACATGCCAGCAATGCCCCTCCGCTGTGTATATTGGCGAAACTGGACAGTCTCTATGAAAAAGAATAAATGGACATAAATCTGACATCAGGAATTACAACATTCAAAAACCAGTAGGAGAACACTTCAATCTCCCTGGTCACTCAACAACAGACTTAAAAGTGGCAATTCTTCAACAAAAAAAACTTCAAAAACAGACTACAACGTGAAACTGCAGAACTGGAATTAATTTGCAAACTGGACACCATCAAATTAGGCCTCAGTAAAGACTGGGAGTGGATGAGTCATTACAAAACCTAATTTTACCATACTAATTTCCTGCTACTGTTACTCACACCTTCTTGTCAACTATGTGAAATGGGTCACTCTCATTACCACTACAAAAGTGATTTTTCCTCCCTTGATATTCTACCGTTAATTGAATTGTCTCATTAGACTGACCCTACCCCCAACACACACAAAGGCAATTCCCATCTTTTCATGTACTATTTATAAATCTACCTGCTACTTTATTTTCCACTCCATGCATCTAATGAAGTGGGGTCTAGCCCATGAAAGTTTATTCCCAAATAAATTTGTTAGTCTCTATGGTGCCACAAAGATTTCCTGTGTTTTTCTTGTTTACTTTCTAACTAAGCTGAAATTTGGCAGCAATTGATAAATGACACTTTTAGGTAAAAGGCAGATTCAGATTAGGCAGCCAAGTATTATAAAGATAGGCCCCCATATGACTATGAATGAAATGATTATTCTAATGTCTGTGTAGTAATCATTGTGAACTCTATGTTCCCAAATGCCTGAGCTGACTTGGTCTAAAGCTGTGACCTGGTGCTATTAATAACAGTTCTTTGCTGTCTCTGCTGCCAAACCTGGCTCCGTAGTGCTTACCATCCTTTACAGATTTCTGGGGTGAAGTTAATTTTATAGATATTCTAATGTAGTTCAATAAAAGAGGATTATAATGCAATCACATAAGTTAGAAATGTCAAGTCCTTATTAGGTCATCTAGCCCATCCCTGTCCATTCTGGACTGATCCCTACGTTATATTTTAGATATCTTTCAATAAAAGCTGCAGAGGCTCGCATGATAAAAAAATAAATAATTTTATCTGAGGTTAGATGAGGAATTCTTGGTTACAGCCAGACTTTTATGTTCGGCCAATTGAATGAGCACAGGAACAGCTGAGAGCTGAATCTATTTTAGGTTTCTGTGACCTATTCTGTTACCTTCCCCTCCACTATAAATCATTATAATCAAGATCTTTGTCACCAACTTAGCATTAGGTGGCAGGCTGTGGTGCACATTTCCAATCAGCTTCACCTTTTGTTGTGGGAAAGAGAATATAAAGCACTGTAGTCAGGAATGCAAAGATAGCACAGTCTCATTCAACAAAGCTGTTCCTTGTGTATCTGCAAGTCACATTGGCTTACTTCACCAACAAAACCAAGGTTTTACTATCCCTGCAGAGCCAGGACAGTTTTGGGAGAAAAAAATGGATTCTATTCTGCTGCTAGCATCAGCAAAATCGGGGTACCTGGTAACCAGAGAATCATTTGTATAGGTGATATAAAAGGCAGAGAGGACACACCTCTTTTTTTCAGGACCCAGGTTGAGTCTGCAGGGCTGGTAGCAAGAAAAGCCATAATGAGTTGTAAGTCACAGAGAATGAATAAACACAGAAGCCCAGTATGTCATTTTTACAGTCACTCTTTCCTGACTGGAGGGAGGGGGAAATCAAACTTTAAACTGTAGCTCAGTTAGCTTGCCTCCAGCTGCTTTTTCCTAGAACTTACCCCTGGAAGAACTATCTTCAATCTGGCTAGAAAGAGACAAAAAGAAGATGAGGATAGATATAGGCAACTAGATCTCATTCTTATCCCTGTTGCCCAAAAGTGCTAAGTCCCAATGCTACCAGTTCCTTTCTTAAAAGGCTACATTTTGAGAAATGCCCTTGAAGCTGGAGCCGTCTCTGCCTTAACAAAGACATCAGAGTTTTCTTTCCTGTCTATCTCTACAGCATCCAGTCCCACATGCCTTTAACTGCTTAAAGAAAAAAACAAACCAATCCCCCACCCCAATGCCCTTCTCACTGCAGGTATGTGGTTGCCTCAGACACACCATTTTAGAAAAAAGTAAGGCCCGAGAACAACAGAAGCACACATGTGACAGGAGACTATTCAATTTGCTAATTAGAACTGATTCCAGGCAAAAATTATTATTTTAAAATCTCTCTCACCGTGGGGGACTCTCAGCATGTTTCACGTCTAGCAGAGATCGTTTTATCCTTTAAACAAATGTTGATTTCAAGTCATTTTAGACTGAACATCAGCTTAACTGTTTGTGTTGTTGGTGTTGCTTTCATTAGAAATGGGTGCAGAGAATCCAGTGCAGGCCAAGGTGTTAGCGGGGTCTAATATCTGAGCTCTGGGATACAACTAAGGCCTCGTCCCTGGTTTTTATTTAACAGTAATTACCATACCTTATATAGAACTTATTGTGTATAGGTCTCCATGTGTTTTACTAAGGTGACTGAGTATTATAATCCTCATTGTACAGGTAGGGAAACTGAGGCACAGACCAATGAGGACACACAGTTAGTCAATGGCAGAACCAGGAATAGAAGCCAGGTGTCTTGACTCTCAGTCAGGTGTGCTGTCTATGCCTTGTCACCTTAGTTAACATGAGGAATGATAAAAAAAATATGTTTCATAAACATGTGACTGGAAAGGAAACATTTTCATTTCCATTCAAAGTTTTTCAATGTCATTTTTCATTCTTCTGACCAAAAAATTCTTCAAACTAATTTAATTTTGTTTCTTGGGAAAACTTCCACTGTCTTCACTGGAAAAAGAGAGAGGTAGAAAATGAGTGAGTTTGGGGGTGTTTCCCTAAACGCAAAACAATTCCCATCCCTTCTCTCCCAAATTTGTTTCAGAATTGTTTGTCGAAAAGCAAAGAGGCATTTTACAATCTGGAAAAAAAATGTTTCAACACAATTTTTTTTGTCTAGCTCCAGTAACAGGTAACACTACTACCAGTTAGCTGTGATATGTTTTACCCAGAAACTCTCCTTTCTTCCCATTCCACATCCAAATAGTATCCTCTTGAGACATCTTTCCTTGAGTGTCCCATTTTAAGCCCAAGCCCTCCCTTGCCCTTGCAGGGTCACAGACAAACTCTGCACAACATATATTTTCAGGAAACCAAAGGCTGAGATTTCAAAAGCTACCTATTGGGGGTGGAGGGATTGCAAATCCAAAATCATTCTGCGAAGGCAGCAGACAATAACTTGAAACTTTTAAAAAAAGATTTAAAATACACATGCACACTTTACCAAGTTCAATAACTTAATAGTAGAGCTACTTAAAAATTTTCAATTGAAAAAATACAACGTATTAAAAAAATTCATGAAAACTTTTCAGCTCCAACAACATTTTTCATTTGTATGATTTTTTTTGTTGAAAGAGTTCTTAAAATTCTCTGCATGATTTTTTCCATAAAAATGTCACGGATTTTTAAAATTATTTTAAGTTTTTTCTGTTTGCCATGGTTTAGCTCTTGATGGGGTACAGGTTGTGACATGCTGCATTTTCCTCACTCCTTAATTGGATGCCCTCACTCCAGTTTTTACTCATCCAAGGGTCTCTTTGGAAAGTTTTTAGAAGCCATAAAGAATTTTGTAAAATGAAAAATTACTGTTTTGAACCATCAAAATGGGAAATATTTATATATTTTCTAATTTTTGTGAACAAAATTTCAACCAGCTGTACTTGCAAGTCATTTCCTCTCCACTATGACTCTGAAAACATCTACCCCATGACACAGAAGACCAATCCCTCTTTTATTTTGAATCTTCATCAGACATTTTAATCCTCTCTTGTCTATAAGTTCATGTAGGGGAAATTGACTTCACATATTTCAATAGACTTTCCTGAAGCTGAGCCAGATTTTGGTCCCTGACCAGAATCCAGTGCTCTATCCATTCCTTCTTCAGACTATGCTAGTAACCAGGATTCTGATTTTCTTTACATACAGATCTGCTCCCCAACAATACAGTCCAATATAGTATTTTTTATAACAATACAGTCCAATACTTTTTTATATTGCTTTAAAGCCACAGTGTCAAGTTCTTAGATTTTAAAATTTCATAGTTGTCCCATATCTTCAGAACGGGAGTGGCAACAGGACTCTTTAAATCCAGGATGTGGATTTTCTGAGCTTGCAGCTGTGCACATGCAAAATATAACATGCTATTCTCATGGGCTTGGTGTAACATATCACCACTTACAAGGCTGGAATGTGAAAGCAAGGGACTCAGAGCCAGGACCATTGGGTTCTATCCCAAATCTGTTCTTGACTCACTGGTTTAAATTTAGGTTTCAAAAGGAGTGGAACAGCTCCCATTGTAGGCAGTAGAATGTCTTGCCAAGAAAATGTCTATTCCAAGACCAAACTTGGTGTTAGCCTGCCTTTCTATAAAATAGGTATGTTAATACCTGCATCACAAGGGAGTTGCGAATCTCAATCAGTCAGGGCTCAGATGTGCTTGAGAGCCACAGCCATGAGTAAATGGCTGTGTAGAATTACTCCATCTGAGCAAGAGTATCGGGGGGCACAGCACCTCAGGGAGGCATAATCACTCCTGGACTTCCCAAGCCTTTGGCAGGAGCATGTCCTCCGCTATTAAAGTAAGAATAGTCACACTGGCTCAGACCAATGATTCATCTAGCCCAGTATCCTGTCTTACAACAGTAGCTAGTGCCAGATGCTTCAGAGGGAAGGAACGGAAAAGAGCACATATCGAGTGATCTAGGGTGAAAGTGGGCTGATGTGGTGAACCGGTAAGAACCCATACTGGCCTGTATTCACCCCACATTGAAGTGCTGCCTCCCTTGTCGGGGGCCCTGCTGGTACAGGCCCTACTGGTGGGCCACCGACTGGGTCGGGGAAGGGTGACAGCACTTTGTGAATTCTTAAAGTGCTGCTACAGCAGTGCTTTAACATCCCTATCCCTTCCCCCACCCAATCGGCAGCCTTGCTGGTAGAGTCTGTACCAGCTGGGTCCCCGACAAGGGAAGCAAAAGGGGCAGGGATGTTAAAACGCTGCCGTGGCAGCGCTTTAATGTCCCTGCCCCTTTGGCCCCCCCCCCCCCCGCCACCAATGGCGGGGGGAGGGCAGAGGGAACAGCTACAGGCACTTGCCAGAATGGGGTAGGCCGGGGTGGCTCTAACCCCCCAGCCTTGCCCCTTCTGCCCAAGGCCCCATCCCTTCCAAGGGCCAAAGCTGGCCCCAGCCCAGCCACGTACCGGTAAGTGCTTATAGCTACTTTCACCCCTGGAGTCATCCATCCCATTGTCCAGTCCCAGCTTCTGACAGTTAGAGGTTTATAAGAAAAAGATCCAAAAATCTGGACTGTCCCTATAAAATCAGGACATCTGGTCACCCTAACAGCGTGTCCCTGTGTGTGTACAGGTGGAGAGGTGGGGCTAGGACCTGGACCCTATCGCCTTTCCTTCTCGCTCCCTTTGTTTTGAGCTGGCTAGTGACCAACAAAGATGAGTCCTGGAGCTTGGGGGAGCATATGAGCTATGACTGATCACAATGGTAGAAAAGGCTTCTTGACTCTTGTTGCCCTCTCCTTCTTTGCAATCTAGCTCAAATGTCAGTGCTATGCTGAGTTCCTCAGGTGGCAAGCCCGAATATAGATGTGCAAAGTGGTAGGAATATTTTTTTTCAATATAAATAACTATCTTCATCTCAAAAACAAAAAAATCTGGAGCCAGACTGACATATTCCATTTTACGCTTAGAGGGAATACTGCAAAGGTTATACCTCCTCTAGTTCATTTTCTTGAGGGTAATGTCGAGATTCTGATTAGCAGAACATTTGGAAAATTTCACCCAGCAAGAAAAGAAATCTGCTATTAAATGTGTGTACAGCCACCCTTGCTGTGTGCACACCTACCAGATCTTCTATTTTATTTATTCTTTTTTTTAAAAAAGTAACAGATACAAAAATAGCCAGCTATCAAGGTGAGAATACATCTCCATCTCCATTTGATTCTGTGCAAGAGGTTGAAATGAGAATTTTGTGACCTCTGTAAATCACATTATGCTATGAACACTGTGCTTGGCGTCTTTTGCAATGAAAAGAAAAGGTTTATTTAACATTCAGTGTAAAAGATCTAGAGGCATTCATTTATAACTACAGCAGGAAATACTGGGATATTGGTTAAAAAGTTATTTAATCCTTTTAGCCAGCAGTGTCAAGAATCAAAGCTTGTGCTTGATCCCTTGTCAAGCTTTCCATTTTCCTGTGTTTTGAAACATCACCCAGACAGAATGTTTGCTGCTTTGTGCTACTGCTTGTATTCAGCTCGGGTAAGGGTAAATAGCAGGTGCTGGAACCAAGGGTGCTGATGGTGTTGCTGCACCCCTTGGTTTGAAGTGGTTTCCAAGTGGGTTTCCCAGATTTATAATTTGGTTCAGTGGCTGTCCTCAACCCCACTACCCAAATTGTTCCAGCACCCCTGGTAAATACATCTTTTTAAGTTCAGCAGTAGAATACATATTCATTCCCAGAAACAGGGGGCCAGTTCCGCTCTCAGTTACACCCACATCAATCTAGAGTAACCTCTGTCCCCTTCATTTCAATGTTACTTCATATTTATATGGATACAACCTGCAGACAGACTCCCCGTCATTATAGTCCCTATTCAACAAGGCACCTAAGTATGCCTGTAACTAAGCACGTGAGCAGTGCTACTGATATTAATGGGACTAGTCACGTGCTTCAGGTTATACACGTTTAAATGATTTGCAGACTTAGGGAATCAGCTTTTTGGCAGGTAAGGGATACATTCATTTATCGACAACTTTAACATTCAGTCTTTCTCCATAACTTTGACTCTTAAATCAAAATTCAGGTGCTCTGGCAACTTGATATATGGCAGGATACTCAGATACTATGATGACGAGCATGGTATAAGAGCCTATAGAGAACAGAACTGTGCCAGGAGGTGGCTAGAAAAGTGAAAGGCATGGAGCTCCTCAAAGTATCCTTGAGGCAGAATCAGTGCTGATGTAAACAGATGTAATTCTACTGAAGTCAATAGGACTGTGTGGTTCAATTTGGCCAATTGAATTTACACTGCTCCTGGCATTGAGTACATCAAATGTCAAAAAAGAATTGGGTAATCACAGAAGCGCATGAAATGAAGCTGTTACTGTGCTTCAGTGGGTCACAGCCAAGGATGCCAGGTTCAGGATAAAATGCTGAGAAATAGGGTGGGCTCATCTGAAATTGGTAGTTATTCTTCCATGAGATATACCAAGCCAGTAACAAACTTCTGCCTCAGTATACTGAAGTCCAAACTGCAGTCTTCTTAGGCATTCCAGACCTTGTCTCATGACCCAGACACTATACTTAATGATGAGTGGTTACTTAAAACCAGTTTTATCGAACAAAGGGTTCTTCTAATCCCAAAAGATCAGCCACACAGCCAGGTCAACATAAAACTCAGATCTTACCAAATAATCAGGCCTTTGCCAATCCTTTAGTATCTAATATCTAAACATTTATTTTTAGAGAAGAGAAAGGAGAGAGTTTAAATGGTTGAAGGAATCATATACATACAGTCATTGCAGAATTCTTGTATCAGGTTTGAGGCAGTGATGTTACAGATTGTTGGCTTGTAAAGTCTCTAGTAACTTCCAAAAGATTGGAAGGTCCTCAGTCCATTCGCTGGAATGCTTCTTTTAGTGTCAGTCCATAGTCCAGAGATCAGAGAAGGAAAAAGGCAAAATGAAGATGATTCCAGAGTCTTTTATACCTTCTCCCATGTGGAGGGGATGCTCTCAGTCTTAGTTTGTAGAAAATTAGAAGCACAAGATGGCATCCAGGGTCACATGAGCAAGTCATATGTCCTTACCCGGCTTGACTCATGGGAGTTGCCATTACCCATATTCTGGCTAAACTGTCCACACCAAGGCTCACTAGGCAGGGATGATATTCTTCTATGTAAGAGGATACATTGTAAGAGTAACATGTTCCTTAATGTGCCAACAACTCTACTGGATGTAAATTACCTTGTGGGTATCATCACGGGAGCAAGCACATTTGAAATACAGATATATAATCAATATTTATAGCTTTAGATACAAAGAGTAAGATGACGCATGCATACAAACAGTTATTTACCATATCATAACTTTTCCATTGACACTTACATAATATACTTTGTATAAGATTTGTTGCAATAGTCCAATAGTGGCAATATTAATGAGATCAGTGGTCATGTTCTAATAGTATAGCACCACAGAAATAAAGGTTTTTTTCCTACACCACCATAAAAATGCACAATTCCATCTGTCTAGAATCAAAGAAGGAGGCTTGACCGGATTAAGAGAAATTCACTGCCTTGAGCATGAACATGTGCTGCACTGTCACAGATGACAGGGAAGCTATTTTATATCCCTTTGTGTCTCTTCGTGCAGAACAAAGTTTCTGAGAAATGTTTTCATTGTCCATGTTATTCAACACATTTCCAGCCACTGACAAATACTCCGGCTTCAGAGTTTTTGCATCCATTTCAGATTTCCATCAGAGATGGAATGAAATGCTGAATATCCCAGGAATATGCCCCTTTTTACCAGAGCCAAATTCAAAATGATGACTCCTCAGTTATCTTATGAGGGCATGCAGTCCCTTGTATTTCCAGAACATGACTAACTAGTCTGCCAACCTCACCAGCATTAATAGTGTGAAGAAACTTCAAATACAATTATTTGGGCTTTAGAAATAGGACACATTATGGATTCTATGTGTGTGTGTTAATTGCTATCAGAAAGTGACCCTTTCATTTATTCTCATCCTAGTTAGGCCTGTAGAAGTTCAAAGCAGTGACAGAAAGTGATATTTATAAGTGTGTGAACAGATTTGACTAAATTAAGACCCATCTCAGATAAGATCATAAGAATAGCCAGACTGGTTCCATCAGCACAGTATCTTGCCTTCCAACAGTTGGCAGTGCCAGATGCTTCACAGGGAATAAACAGAACAGAGCAATTATCAAGTGATCCATCTCCTGTCATCCAGTTCCAGCTTCTGGCAGTCAGAGCATGGGGTTGCATCCCTGATCACCTTGGCTAATAACAACTGATGAACCTATCCTCCAGGAACTTCTCATTCTCTTTTGAACCCACTCATCCTCTTGGCCTTCACATCATGATCTGGCAAGGAGTTCCACAGGTTGATGGTGAGTTGTGTGAAGACGTATTTCCTTTTTTTGTTTTGTTTTGTTGTAAACCTGCTGCCCATTAATTTCATTGGGTAACCCCTAGTTCTCGTGAAAAGTGAAGGAGTAGACAACACATCCTTATTCACTTTCTCCTCACCATTTATGATTTTATAGACCTCTATCATACCACCCCCATAATTGTCCCTTTTCTAAGATGAATGGTTCCAGGCTTTTTCATCTCTCCTCAGACAGAAACTGTTCCATACTGAGTATTCACAGTGTGGATATGACATAGATTTATACAGTGGCATGATGATATTTTCAGTCTTATTTTTTATTCCTTTCCTGATGCTTTCTAAACATGCAATTTGCTTTTTATCCACTGCTGCTGCCCATTGAGCACACAGAGTCATTGTGGCTAGTGGTCTGAAAACAAGATCTGTTTCTTGTGTGGTAATGGCTCATTTTGATCCCATCATTTTTCATGTATACCTGGGATTATGTTTTCCAATGTGCATTGCTTTGCATCTACCAACATTGATTTCATCTGCCATTTTGTTGCCCAGTCATCTGCTCCTCTTTAGGATATAGAGTATCCCCAAGGGATGTGTCTGTCCGAACTATGTGCTCCTCCACCCCAGTCAGCTTTTCTCCAGCCTTTAGTTTAAAAACTCCCCTACAACCTTTTTTAGCTTTACACACCAACAGTCTGGCTCCCTTTTGGTTTAGGAGCCCCATTCTCCCTGTGCCGGTCCTCCTTTCCCAAAAGGTTCCTCACTTTCTAATAAAACCAGACAGTACCAGAGGGAAAATGCCAAAATATCATGAGACATGTTGTTCTCATAAGTATTCCTGAGTCCAGACAAGCCAGAAATCCTGTGAGAGAGTCCGCTCCCACCCAGTTTCAATTCTGAAAAATGCATGTTGCGTCCCATTCTGCCTACTACCACCCTCCTCCCTCTTTCAGATCATTACATTCATTTGTTTACCTGACTGGTTAATCAAGGCCGAGGTTGAGACACACCCAACAAGGTGACACCAAACAGCATAGGCTGTGTTAGAGTGAGAGCTCTAGGGTCAATCTGTATCCAGTAGCCTAAATAAATGAATAGTCTTTATACTCATTTATAACTACAAGGATCACTAGAGGGGAGTTAATTAGGAACAAACAGCCCAGACTCCACTGTTTGAGGTTGATCTGTTCCCAGTACTTTTCACTCTGGTAAAAGTTGTTCATTCTCTTTCAGTTTATTGAAGAATGGATTCTGGGATTACTCCTCTGGGGACAATGGTGACCCTCACACTCTGACAACAGTCTGCTCAAATTAAAGTTAGCAAAACATAGCCAAATGATTCTGGTTCCCACAGAGCCAAGCTGAATGAAAGTGACTCAAACCAAACTGAAATATTGCCCTGAAGTTATTATATCACCTTGGTTTATAGCAAGGACATTGCTGCATAGAAACATAACTGCAATAGGTTTGTGATTTTTAATGTGGGAAACATAATCAAACATTATGATGCCCAGATTTTTTTTAAATGTCACTAAGTTGTATCTCCTTCCATTTTGTTTAACACTAATGTAATCAGATGCAGTAGAGTCTATGCCACCATAATGGGACCCAAAGGGATTGATGGAGATTGTTGGGAGGAGTAACAAGACAGGAGGTCATCAAAATAGCACTACATTACCATCCCTTGGTACTTGATGGAATCACGACAGCAGCTCATACACTAGATGACATGAATATTCATGAAAATTATTTAAAATCACTTTGTGACATCGGAATGACTCTTCCTGTGTACACTGTTGTACCTCACCAGTGCTGTGGGTAAGAGGGCAATGTTAAAACACCAGCTGACTTTGAAATGAAACCCACCTGTTTTGTCTTTCATTTTATATTTATTTATTTTGAACTGAACACTGCAGCTGGAAGCCAAGTTAAGCAGCAGATAGAGGGACTTGAGGATAACATTAGTACATTTGTTAAAGAAATGAACCAAGTACCATTAATTCAAAAAACACTTTTACATGATACCCGGGGCCTTGCATATCACTGCTTTATAAAAATAAACTAGTTTTGTTAATGAAGAAACATTTACACTGAAGTTTCCTTCAACTGGAGAGGGAGCCTATGGTCATTCAGAGATAGAGGAGATGAAAATAGTGTACCCAACTTGTGATACTTCTCCAAATTACTTCCAGTCACAACATGCACAAAGCAACTGGGTAATTCAACACAGTCAGCAGTACTCTGATTGAGCCGTTGCTTGCTGGTATATTGTTCCTAAATCAATTCTCTACCCCAATCCAACCTCTTAACCCAGACAGCCCAGTCAATTTTCTCCCCCATCCCAAGATTCAGGAATGATTTTCTCCTTCCCATGCTCTTATCAGTTCTATAGTTTGTTCTTTCTCTTCTGCTCAGCTCCTGCTGCACCCTCTGCCCCATTCAGACTGTCAATCCTTCCTTGCCACCATCAGTCATCTTCTTTAACCCCTTCTCCCCAGGACCCTTCAATTCCTCTTCTGACCACCAATCCACTCTATCTTCTCTCCCCAAGGCTCCCTAATGAACTGAATGTCAACTGGGCCCCCCAAGAGTCCCAATCAAATCCATTCTTAGGACTCCATTCAATGCAATCTCTGCCTCCTTCCCATCCCAGCCATTCTCTTGAAGACCAACTAAACAATCACTGTCTGTCCTTTAGGTACCCCCAACCAATCATCTAGTCCTCTACCCAAGTCTCATTCCTCTGCTCCCAGTTAGTTTAACGTTGGCCCATGGACTCACCACATCTAATTAAATTACCACTTCCCTCAGCCGTCCCTAGACAATTAATCTTCTGCCTCTCCTTGTCCAATTGATCCTCCATTTTAGTCACATTATCCTCTTCCTCCCGCAACAGGCCCGCTATATATCTGCAGGCTTCTTTCCAGGTTCTCTGATTCCCTTTTTCTTCCCTTCCATGGCTAGTCTGCCTGTGTGTGTCTGCCTGTGTGTGTGTGGGGGGGGGGGGGGGGGGGGGGGCGTTAACAACAATTGAAGCACTCTGCTCAGCACAGGCAGAGCCAGTGTTCCCCCAGCAGACTCCCAGAGGTGTTCAGAGTTCAGCAGGAAGTAGGCAAGAGGACAGTCAAAGCAGCCATTTCTCCTTCTCATCCCCCGCGCCAACCAGTTAAAAAAAAACGTACAATATGCACTGGGAGCTTGATACCCAAATATATCATCTGGAAAATGTCCCCCTGTTGTTTGTCTAAACTCCAACTCATAAACATACAGCAGCACGACCGCAGCAAGAATTAACAACAAGGCCGAAATCAGAAGTCAACAATGGGTAGAAAGGAAAATCTTCCACAATGAGCTGTAAACAGCGTCTCTCTCTATTGCTGTTTTGGACGCACTCTGAACTATAAGCAGCAGATATTAACACAGCAGCCATTCAGCTGTGCATATCTGGCATACAGCTCTTTGATCTGTTTTTCAGCAAGCAACGGCCAGGCATTTTTCAGTGAGTTGCTCTGCAGAGAGATTGAAAAAGCAGCCCCATTAATCCTCTCTATTGCTTTGCTGTTCAAGATGTCACCAGAAGCTGCTCAGCAACATTATATAACCTTGTAATTCACAGCTGTCCATCATTTCTTTTATTTGTAATCATATCTGGTCCAATTATCTCTGCTAAGATATGATCAGCATATGCCCTTTGTCACTAGTCTTTTCTCTTCCTCCTAGTAGATGCTGATCATAAAGCTTTTCTCATACTCTTGCTCAAAACTTAAACCCCCAGCTCCCACTTGCCTATCTCCTTGCTAACCTCTCACACAAGTATGCACACTCCTCCACAGTCCTGAGTCACAATCAGCATCCGCACTATCCTTACTGTATCTGAGTAACGGATTGCTTTGTCTGTGATTAGACAGTGACTGATAACACTCCCAGAGAACAATGCCATCTCCAAGAGAACAATGCCATCTCCAAGAGAACAATTTTTCTAATTGAGCCGTAAACATTAGTTTCTCTTCAATGGATCTGATCCCTTACTTTAATTCACCCTTCAAGAGAACTAGCATGGCAGACAGACACATATTGGGACATAACTGAAACATTGCAGATGGGGATTTAAGCAGGTGCTGAATGGAGTTGGGGTTATTCACTTACTCAAGTGCTTTGTAGAATCAGGGTCTTAGCCAGCGAGCATCAGATTTAGGACATCCCCAATAATTAGATACTCCTTTTACATAGTTAGAGGGTCTACCATAATCCCTTCACCGCTCCATATTTCCAAATTGAATCTTCCCACGAACACAAAATGATTATGTACTTCACATTTATTTTATTTCACACCGAGTACGGAACTGACAGTAGTGTCCACACAGCGTTTGTTTGCCAGATTTGAGCAAATTATTCCACTGAATTTAGTCCCATCTGTCATTCACGAGCCATCTCCCTAAAGACTGTCGATTGCTCAAACCAATGCAGTTCCCACTGAGTTCATTTTGAGCTCCAACACGCCACAGTTTGGAAACATCAAAGCCACTGTGTGCAGTGAGATATGAATTTATTCATGGAAGTCCAGTATTGGAAGGATATTTTCTAGATCTGGTCAACAAACTATGTTTTCCCCAGGGAAAGTGTTGACTTCTGGCAAAAATTTTAGCACCAAAATATTTTGACCAAAAACTGAAAAATTTCAGCCAAACAACAGAATAGTCTGATTTGGAAAAGCTGCTGCTTTTCCTTGAGGGAACTGTTTGGTGCCTCTTGATCTTATTTTCCTCTATAAATCATAGTGCCTGACTGGATGAGATCTCCTATGATACACCGCAATCTCCCCTCTTGGAGAAGGGAGGCAGTTCATCGTGGGAATAACGAGCCATAGTGCACTGTGGGAGATGCGATCCAACCAAGGCCTAATAAATTCAGCATTTTTCAATGAGTTGATAAGCACATTAGCATCCAGCACTATTGTTACTCAGCACAGTGCTGGTGACAGGTGTCTATCTGATCACCGGGAAGGAGGTGGAGACCCAAAAGAGATTCACACCAAACCAACAATGGTCTCACCCTCCACAACAGGGAAGGGCCACCAAAAACAAATGTCTGCTACATTTGGGATTCAAAGGAAAAAACATAGGGACAGGAGTGAGGCCAAAGTCATGGCCACGCCATCTGGAGTGGTTCACAACCATGAGTGTTTGCCTCAGGTCAGACTGCCAAAAAGCAGGGCAGACACCCCAAGCTGGTTGTATGTTCTGTCAATGGTTCTCAAGCTTTTGTAGTGCCGACCCCTTTCTCACAGAAAGCCTCTGAGTGCGACCCCCCTCCCTTATAAATTAAAAACACTTTTTAAATATTTAACATTATTATAAATGCCGGAGGTGAACGGGGGTTTGGGGTGGAGGCTGACAGCTCGTGATCTGCCAGGTTGTAACCTCACAACCCCCTGAGGGATCCTGACCCCCAGTTTGAGAACCCCTGTCCTATAATTAGATTTCACCAGCCTATTAACAAATGTGAACTCCTCAAGCACTATACCAGTCTTACCATGGAGTTAAAGACAGTCCCCTTGGGCATTCCAGTCTATCTTGCCACCCAGGCAAGCTGAATTAGTGACAGTTGGTTGTTATATACCAAAAATCACAGAAGATTCAGGTTGCTTCCAGTCCCAAGAGACCAGTTACTTACCCCAGGTCAGTTTGTACCTCAGATCTCACACCAAAAGATAACACTTGTAGCCAATCCTATAGTAAACTAACTAAGGATTTATTAATTAGGAAAAAGAAATGAGACAGTTATTTACAGGTTAGCACACGTAAACATGCACATACAAAATTACAGTCTGTCACCTTTTGGAACATAGAGTCATAGCAATCTGTCAGCCCTGAATTTTAGGGCCAACCTGGTTGACTCTGGGAATCTCTGCTTCTGTTTCATAGCTCCAACCCTGTGAGAGCCAAAACAGCAAAACATATGAAAAATGTTCTTGTTTACTATCTTTATTTCCTTCTTCCAGAATTCACTCTGATGAAACAAACCCTTTTGCACATATCTTCATAATTGTGAAGGGGTAAATAACAGAGGTTTTGTATTGTGATTCCCACATTGGCCCAGTTAGATTTGATTATCCTCTGCTCATTAAGAAGACTAACCCTTGTAACGGGTCAACAGTTTAAGGGCAAGTGTTGTTTTACAGTTACAAAGCAAAAACTTTAATATTCCCTTATAGCATATGATAAAGATATTATAAGTGAGATTAATGTATGCAGCAGCTCACAAGTATTTCATAAAGTCTAAACACTAAATGTATGCTCATAAGTTCAATACCCATCTTAACAATACTAACACACAGGGGAAACCGACTTGTTTCCAGCAATGAATTGGGCAGTATTTGGCTAAGGCCTAAAGCCTTGGCAAGAGCTGGCACCTGGTTTGCCAGCATCACAGTCACAATCAAAAGGGAACCAGAAGGGGACACCAAGCAGAGCTCTAGTGCCCAGTCCTCTGAGATGATGTTCAGTTGTCAGTGAACACTGCTGTGAGAGATGCCAGACTGACAGTCCTTGAAACTGAAGTCCCATGGGACAGCACGTTTCCCCCACACTCCAGTAGATGATCCACTCTCCATGCCAAGTCAGAACTTAGTCTCTCCTATAAGTCTGGCAGCATGATGTCAACTAAAGTGGTGATTTTATTCAGTGGATACTTTTCCACTGGGAACTAGACTGAGGCCACTCACTTCTTTTCTATAAGCCACCAGTCAGTCATCTGATGTAACCACTCACCACTGACTTGGACTGGCTTTGAACAAGCAACTTAAAAAGGTCAAAGGCTCTGTTTGCCATTGTCTCTGAGCCGTTCAGTTCCTGTGAGCTGTTTGTTCCTAAACTTTTTGTCATTTCAGACAAGTGGGAAAATATATTAGCTGCTCAAATAAAATGGTACAAGAACTCATGCCATCAGATTGAACACTACCCAGGGATATATTAATATGTTTGTCATTGAAATCTCACTCATAAAAATGGTAATGTAAGGTATTAGCATAAATGTACATCAAACAGAAAACAGACCCCTACATTTATATTTAATAAAATAGTTATTGCATGATCATAAAATAAATGCTGGGTGACATTAAAGTGTGTGTAGATGTGCAGTATATATATATGCATTTTACATTTACAGCATAAATTCTCAGTAAGTACAGTAGATTTTGAATATAATGTTCAAAGGAAAAGGTCATTATGGCTCAGCTGCTATCATTGTTCCCGAGTCAGAAATCTGTGGGTCACACCAAGACATGGATACCTTATACCCAGTGCAGCCACTGCAGTTCTGTCCTGAGACCTTGCTACGCTACGCCTACAGACCACCTAAAGCTGATCCCTCTTGGCAGAAATCCCACAGAATAGGCAATATGGCCTTCCCTAATCCTGTACCATTGGCCATAATGAGCCGTTTAACACTGTCCTGAGTGAGACTGGGACCAAGCTCATTTTACTTCATCTTACATAATGTAAAGTTTAAAAAAAAAAAACCCAAAACAAAAAAAACCCCACACAGAGCCAGATCTTCAGCTGCTGTAAAGTGGCATAGCTCCATTGAAGTCAATGGGTCTCAGTTGATCTACATCAGCTGAATATCTTGCCCCCATTTTGCCTTTTTTTTAAAAAAAAGAGTTACCCAGAACAAGATATTTTACTAGATTTTGTGGTGGAGTTGCACTGAAGCAAGACCCTTCTACATATTGACATTTACAATAGAACAAAAGCCTTTCTAAAGTGCTGATAATTCTCTGTGGCTCTGGTCTGCATTATGCTATTTACTATTATTATTAGAGTCTCTATCAATTCCTTATGGAAAGGCTGGCTTGTAATCACACAGATGTCAACTTGATTTCATCTGAAACCTTTGCCATGGGGGGGTCATCTTTACGAAACTGAAAACCTACAGTATTTTGACCCTTCTATCTCTCTTCAATCTGTAGAGTTATCCCTCTCCATCCCAACCCCACTATGTTACCCAATGGCCATTAATGTTCCATTTCAAAAGAATTATAAAGGAATATAATTTTTATGTGATTAAATTGGTTCAATTATTTCTTGAAGCCACAAATATATAATTTCCTATAAGTGCTTAAAGAAATCAATATACCAAGTTCATAAATAATTTATGACTCCATCAGTCTTCTTTTTATAATGCAACAGAAGGATGCCTTTCTGGAACTGGATACAAATTTCAGCTTTCATTCATAAAGATTGAAAGGATGTACATTCAAACAGCAAGCCAGCTAGAGGCAACCCAAGTTCAAAGAAAACGGAGGTGTTTCTTCTTTCCAAGTTCATATATATTTTCAATCCCAGACAAGAAATGATGGCATCTGAACAGGATCTATACTGTTAAAAAGTTGCATATGGTTCTTTTTATAAATGGTATCACCACATTTGGTGGGATGTGGGGAAGATTACTGGTTTTAAAATATCAGTGGACTAAAGACATTCTTCAGAGGGGTAGCCGTGTTAGTCTGGATCTGCAAAAGTGACAAAAAGTCCTGTGGCACCTTATAGACTAACAGATGTATTGGAGAATAAGCTTTCGTGGGTGAATACCCACTATGTCTGTTAGTGTATAACAGCGGTTCTCAAACGGGGGGCCGTGACCCCCCTGGGGGGTCATGGGGTGATTCCCAGGGGCTCGCGAACTCCCTGCGCTGCCTAAGTGCCATCAAGCCGAACACTTTCACTTTTGCCGGCATTTCAGTGGACATGCTGTGTGCTTCAGAGTGTTCTCCGAAAAGCCACCGAAGTGAAAGTTTCCGGTTTTGGCGGCTTTTCGGCGGACACTGCGAAGCGCACAGCACGTTTGCTGAAACACAGCCGAAAGCGGAAACTTTCACTTCAGTGGCTTTTCGGCAGATGTGCATGGGTTGCGGTGGCCCGTGGGGAGTGGAAAAAGGGCCACTGACCCAAGAGGTTTGAGAACCGCTGGTCTATAAGGCGCCACAGGACTCTGTCGCTAAAAACATTTTGATTGTCTCACAAAGTTGAAACTCATAATTGGAGTTTATGGAGATCCAGATTCCTGAAACCTAACAGAGAAACATTTACAAATGGTTTTTAAGTAGGTGTTAAAAAAAGAATTGCACATCTTTTGCAATAGTTCCCTTAATGTTATGCTATAATTGTGAAAGACTTATGAAGATGCACCATTTATCACCCATGTTATCCCACGAATTCAGATGCTGGGTACTCAGAAATATATTTGCTATTTCCCCCCCCCCAAAAAAAAACTACTACTACAAAGCATTTATAGAGTGCTTTGTCTTCAGAGTACTTTAGATCCATTAGCTAATTAACCCTCACTGCAGCCCTTTGAGGTAAATATTTAAACCCCATTTCAGAGCCAGTAAGTGGATAAGTGACTCACCCACAGCCACACACAGAGTGAGGATTAGAAATCAGTGGTTCCTGGGTCCCAGTCCCACACTTACACCTCCCTATCTCTTTTCATTCTTTTCTGTACTGGCAACTCAGAATCTTATTGACACCTGTTCTACCTAGTGGCAAAGCAGTCTCAGTATTAGGCTGGAAATATGTAAACTTGAAAGCAAACTTCAAATTCTAATAGGGGCAGCTCCCTCTTCAATCCTTCTGACATATAAAATTAAACAACATGCAATTTACTCTCAGTACGTCTTTCTGATGTGACCCTGAAATAAAAGGTCCTGTGTCTCAGTTCAGGGCAACTGCATTAATATTCCCGCACTGTGGTACAGGGAGAGTGTCCATTTTAGCCTCCTGTTCTCCTCAGCCATTACCTCTCTTGGGAAGAGACCCAGGTCTCTTTTGCTCCTGATGAGGATATTTCCAAGTTGCACAGTTCCCTGCCTACACTATGAGCTCCCTGTCTAGTCAAACTTACTCAGCAGGCCTGCTTTGCTTTCTCCTCAAAGGATATAAATAGTGTAATTGCCGACAGTTAGAAGTTATCACATAGCCCTTTCTAAGCAAGCATACTTAATGAGAAAGCATTATAGAGAAAACATATTGAAACACTGAAAGAACCTACACACATGCTAATAAGCTTACCAGAGATCACCCCAACTCCAACAAGGGCTCTGACAAGTCTTTCAAACCCCACCAACGTGTTTTTCATAACGGTTAGCTCAGTCCCTCTTTTACACAGTTTGGATCTTTGATATTGGGACCCTGGGATCAGGTAACCAGCAGACAGACAATCACCCTCTCCTCAGGAGATAGCTTCAATGGGCTGGCTTTTTTCATAACCGGAGGCAAGGGGAGAAATTTGCTTTCACCTCCCCCTAACTATTTCCAAGGAAATCCACTTCACCTGTGTTGTCCCGAAAGTAATTTCTTGTTTGCCACATTGTGCACAATAGTCCTTTGCATTTAATACAATAGACACCAAAGATCCTTAAACTTAATTCAGTAAGATCTCCAAGGATATTGCAGGGACTTGCCATATCTATGAAGCATGTCTTTCTGATATGACTTGAAATAAAAAGGTCCTGTCGACTCTATGCTCCTAATAAATTATTATATTGTTTTTCAAGTAAGTAGAGATTTGGCCCAATGTTCTTAGGCCAGAATCTCATCTCCTTGTGCTCCACTTATCCATATGCCTGCATCCACAACATCCCCAATATGGTTCCAGGAAACCAGTATGCTTATTATTTGTAAATTCACTTTAGGCTAAAAGGTCTTATTTAAAATATATTATTATTCCTTGAAATTTTAGACATTATCCCCTTCTGAAACATATATACATATACAAATGTACACACCATCATGCACACCACTATGTGGTGCAGAGTCTCATGTGATGAAGTGGTTTTATCATTCATATCTGACCATATCACTTACACTCTGCCCATTAAGCCATCTCCATCAGGCTCACATCTTATATTCCAAATTTTTAAGTAGCTTCAAATGGCTATCATTTTAAAAAAATAAAATCATCCTGCAATAAAAAATTGTTTCCATCTTTTCCCATCCCATCATATGTTGGTCAGTGGACAATTCTCAAACCTAGATCAGTGATCAATAGCTCATGACCCATTAGAGATATAAATAGGAGCTTAATACTATTACCACACTATGAATACTCTTTCCTCAATGATATAAGACTCTTGTTTCTAGCCCCAGTAGATTGTAAGATACCGTGCCATAATATCACAACATTGTTCTGTATGGAAAGGAAAGTCTAGGTAATTTTATTATTTTCTTCTCTTCTTCTGAACTCCACAGAGTTGGGTTCATGGCAATCAAGATATCCCAGCATATGGAAAATAGGGTAATAAAATTGCATCAGTAATTTTTAAAAGCTCTCATATGACCAAGATACTTTAAAAATAATAACATGTGACATACGCAAAATATGATGTGGTGGGTGCTATACACATAATTAGATGGCACGTGTTTGGGAAAACCTTTATTACACAGCCATGGCTTCAGCACTCATGGGTAAAGTAGCCATCTTAGCAGTCAAATGAAAGATTTATACCACATCACTCTAACACATATCGATCATCATACTATGTAAAAGAAACAAGGTGGTTGAAGTAATATCTTTAATTGGACCAACTTCTGCTGGTGAAAGAGACAATCTTTTGATGTCTACAGCTTCAGGTGACTTGAAGAAGAGCTCTGTGTAAGCTCGAAAGCTTGTCTTTTGCAAGCAAAAGTTGGTCAAATAAAAGATATCACCTAACCCACCTTGTCTCTCTCCCTCTTATCCTAGGACCAACATGGATACAACAACACTACAAACATCATTTACATCATTCCACGGGTTGCTCATTGGTTGGTTTGTTCCTCACACAACTTAGCAATTATAAACTGGGACAGCAGTTTCAGAAGCGTGTAAGTGACTAATGAACATATGTCTTGTTGACATTCATTCGGGCATTGTGCTCCTAAGTCACTTAGGCACATTTGAAAAGCTGGCCCCAAAATGCAAGTGAAATTAGGCTTAAACTGCTTGCAGGAAAACGTTGACTGAAATTGTACTTGATCGATTCACTTTCAGTGTGTGCTTTTAATCTTCATGCTCAAACTGGAAATCCTTGCAGATTTGGAGGAATTTTGCACACCAAGAAAGTACAAAGTGAATTAAAAATGTCTAGAGTGAAGGCAGAAAACTTTGCAAGGATTTATATCCCAAGCAGGGCCATGTATCAATTGAAATAGGATCGATTCAAATAGAGGAAAGGAAGAAAAAAGCTTTCAGGCAATTCTTGAAGGAGAATGACCTTCTGAGACAGTGTTGATTACTTACATGATTTCCTTTCCAAGTAATGAGTGCTTCACGGCTCTGAGGGCCACAAATAGTGATCCTGGCCCACTTGTTTCAAGCCCCAGGCTCAGCATCTGCTGCCTGTGTATGGTGACAAAAAGACTCACCGAACATGGTATATATAAGTATATAGATACTTCTTATGGATCTGCTTTGTTTCATTATCCAAACCAAAATGTACTGAGATTCCAAATAATAAAGGCTAAAATACTCCCTTTTGTTACCCGGCACAGCTCCACAGATGTGCGTATTGGAATGGAACCTCTTATCTGACATTCCAGACTAAGGTCCTGATTCATCAAAGAATTTAAATAAGACTTAATGTGAAGCTCATGCCTAAATGTTTTGCTGAATAAAGGATAGATTTAAGCATTTGGTGTTATACACAGGTTTAAACACTTTGCTGAAATCATTGCCTGAGTGAAGAATATCAAGAGCTGTTTCAAAAAGGCAAGATTAAATGTAAAGGTTAAATACAGTCTGCATCAACCACAATTTTGAGTAGTTCCCAAAATTTCAGACATTCTCTCCAACCTCCACCAAGAATAGACTCAACCTTCCTGCTAGAGGAAATCTCTTTCTTATATCCAAAGACGGACTCCTGTCTTCTCCCTATTCTTGATTCCATAATTTTCCTTCAGTTAGAGATAGCCCATCTCACCCCAGCAGGCAACTGCCAGCCACCTGCTATTCTGTCTCACTCAATACTCTGCCTAGGGACTCTTCCCTATCTAAATGCATTGATATGTCAAGGATCCAAAAAGCATGGTTTGGATCAATCACTGACTAATGGCAAGACAACTAAGCAGGAAGCCATGTATTAACAGATGCTCTGTAAATAACCACAGGGGTGGGTGGAGTTCCAGAATGTGTGTAAAAAAAAATAGAAATTTTGTTCAAGACTAGTTTTACAAACCAGCACTGAAAATACTTTAAAGTTTTGTGTGTACAAGTTGTTCTAGCTGCAAAATCATTATACATCTGAAATACATAATGCACAAGGTAAGGATTAACATGATCCTTACCTTGGGAGAAAAAAACATTTAAGCAGACTTTTCTAGCAACTGTCATTCCTATGCCAGTTCCCAATGGATCATTTGCATTAATTACTTGGTTGCTTTAATCCAGCTGCTGATTCTCTTCTTGTTCCCATCTCTTCACTTTCCATCAGGCAAAACTCTACAGCTGCACCTTGAGTTCTGTAGATTTTCTCTCAATTCTTAGCACTGAGGGTGTTCTGTCCATATGACCAACGAGTTCTCTATTAAAAAAACTGAGTTTGGAAAATGAAATTAAAGAGACAAATTGAAAGATAGGGGGACTGATCTGTACGCCTACAGGTTTCCATTCCACTGCAGATTAATCATATCCAGATACCACACAGACATGGACAAAGGAAAATAAAACCTAAACCACAACAAATAAAGCAATATCCAGCCTGTTTGCTTAGTTCTTTAGCATGGTTACTTCAAGTTATTTCTTTAACTCTTGAAAATTATTTGAAGGGTCAAAGTGACTTGAAAATGTTTACAATTTGTCAACAGCTGGACAATCTCCCAATTCAATTGAAGAGGCAGGACCCACAAACTTGCTTTATGACATTTTTTCCTTTCTATATTTTAGCAAAACTCCATCTTTAAAACTAGAGTTTTAGCAGCAGACAACAAGAGTAAATATTTTCATGGACAAAAATCCAAGTTCTGTTCACTGTGATTCTGAGGATTGTATTATTTGTTATTCATGAGAGTTTGGGTTTCCATCACGTTCTCTGAAATGTGTTTCTGAATCCTAAATAGAGCTGATTAGTTTCCTTTGAAAATGTCAATTTGTTGAACCCAAAATGTTGAGGTTTGGCTTATTTTGTGAAATCATAGGCAGGGTTCCCTGCCAGCTCACCTGATGAGTTGCTGAAGAACTGGGCTTCCATGGATCACAGTTCTGGGATGGACTCGTCATATAGACTGGCTCAGAGTTAGTGACTGAGTTTCCCAAGGTCCCTGCTGCAGTGCTCAACAACTGGAAGCCCAACCTCAAGATGAGGCTCTCCAGGTTCCCTGCCCCTGAGCTGAAAGCTTGCAAGACTCCTAAGGCAGCTGGCTCCCCAGGCTGCATGGGTGGGAGAGCCCAGAAGCCAACTGGCATGGAAGTTGGAAGACTAGGGGTCCCTGACCCTGGGGTAGTCCATATGGTAGAGCTATCACAGATCAGAGAATCCCCAGAAGCTGCTGAGTGAAACTGCCATGCCAAGGAGCACATATCATTTTAGGAACACAAGAGGTAGGTGCTGGAAATTTCAAGGTGTCAAAATATTCAGTGGTCTGGAATTTCCAGGTTTCACCCAGCTTTTATCCTAAAGCTTTAATTAATTTTAGGACAAAATATTATGCATCCAAAATGTATCCCCAAAGTGTATTATTTGGTAGTCACTTTTAGTCATTTTCTTGGTTTCAGGTATTTCATTTATCCAGTAAGGGTGCCTGAACAATACCATTCTATTTAGGCGAGCAATCATATGACACATTTAGGGCTAGACTGCTAATCACTGTTCCCTCTAAGCTGTGCACATAGATTCTAAACTCTATGAACATGGTGAAACACCGTACACACAAAAATTTGCACAGAATAATTTTTTTGCGCACACAGCCTGTCAAAAATTAGAGGGAACATTGCTGCTAATGCTTATTAAGAATGGACAGGACTCACTCTAGTCCCATATAAGTAAAAGGGATGAGAAAAGTGCTCACCATTTGTAAGTGTGCATAGTCTAACAACAAATAATGGAAGTAAATACTTTGCAAACAATCCATAGGCTGATAAATATTCATCCAAACTCTTCAATGAACGCTTACAAATAATGAACTCGCTACAAGACACCAGGTGCAATCTACAAATGAGCTCTGGACCATAACAGGGGCTAAACTCTGTCACAGGATTCAGGGAGCACTCCAGACCAGGGAGGGGTTGTGCCATGCCACTCTTAGTGTCTTACAATGCTTTCCTCCAGTAGCTCCCAGCCAGGGATGCTTACAGCCAGCCCATATGCATGCAGGTCATACTATGAGTGCCTGTACACTAGAGAGCCCTGGTTGAACAACTCTGACCCCAGCAGCCTGCCTACAGCCACACTCTTGCTTGCCCCATGCTTAATTTACATTGGAGACAGGTAGATAACTGCCTTCTCTCCTATCTGGAAGGGAACTTTTTTCTCCCTGTTTGGCCACAGACTTTAAAGCATAGTATCGTTATGTATCCATATAGCCTCATATAGGGTTAGTATACAGAATGCACAGTGATATTAATCACAAGTGTGTCATTAGCTTTCAGAAAAGACATGACTCAATACACTTCCATAGTAGTTATATTGTATACAGTCACTTGATACAACTGCTTATCACTTGAGGTTTATCTCTCTCCCCTCCAACACATTTTACAGACCAATAAATCTTTCCACTGTTTTCTTTGAAAGTAAAATCCAGATCAAACTTCTCTCTCCTGCTGAGGCATAGACACTATGCTGTCTCCTCCCTCATTTGTTAGTGTGACATCTTTGTTTATTTGGCATGTAAATGTATCTTCCTTGTCTCTGCCTGGCAACTCGGCTGCTGGTTAGAGAATCAAAAACATTCTTTTGGCTAGGGCAGACCTGCTTACCAACTCCCCCGACATGCCTCATTTAAACACACTCTAGCATATATCCATTAATCATAATACACACTGCATACATACACACAAGAATATTAATGATCAGTGAGTTGATGCATAACAAGGCAGATTTTGTGCAAAGATTATTACAATAGTATATACAGGGGTGCTTAGGGTCACAAAAATTATTATTTGTAACAAAGCAATCCACCAACTTCACTTTGGACCCAGTTAAACTACTTGTGCCCATTCCAACAGGTGGTCACATACATTTCTCAGACACCTTGCTGCACTGTTACATAAACTGTCTCAGCCAAGTACAGCTAACCTGGTTTATTCTCCTGTCCACCTCACTCTTACCCCAGTAAACAAATACCTACACACACACAAAAGCAAACATAGAAGTAAAAATCTGGCTGAGAACCAGGTTGGATGGGTCCCTGACTGCAATGGAGTTTGGCAAGCACAGCACTACTGGTTTACGTGGTGTTTGATGTTTATCCAAAGCCCAAACAAATGACCAGAACTTTCTGAGACTCCCCCTCCTTACACTCTCTCTCCAAATGTCCTATAGGGAGATACTTGAGGCTATATTTACCCACATCCCAATTGCCTTTTGAGGGACAAGGCCCACTCTAGCCTCTAATTTTCCAGTGTGAGATCTGAGACCACCATACCCCTTTCAGCATTTTGTGTGGTTTGTCCTCCCAACCCACAAGAGTTTATGCTCAGCAGGCCAGGTTGCAATGGGATAGCTTTAGATTGCGTTGGGGACTCCACAGAAACCCTGGTGGCAGAGGCAACAGCATAGGATGAGCTGAATCAACACCTCCACCAGCAGTTCTACCCATAATACCTTTCCCAGATATTGGCAGCAAATTTTTGAAGGGTACTGGCCATCAACAGGTCACCCTCCTCTTCAAGTGCAACTGAGGGAGAGGCTGCTTTGTGCCACTGCAAGCTCTTTCTTGGTGGAGTTTTTCCACAGCTAAAGCCCTGTAGAAGTGTATACTTCAGCATACATTTGTGTGGCTACATTAGTGAATACACAAATTCATGAATTTCAAATGGTCAGTGTCCCTAATGGCCAGAATTGCAATATTTCATGTTTCTTGAGAAACCTAGCAAGTCACAGGTCATATTAAAGCAAAGGCTTGAAAAGAAATAGCATACTATTCAACCTTAGCACCACATTGTGGCTCACAGAAGGGTATTTAGGTGTGCATCATACAAGTACAAAAGCATGTTATGAATTTTTTTTAAAAAAGTATTAAAATAAGAATTGGGCCAGAACTGCAATATTTGAAGTCACATTCAGAGGAGAAAAAAAGATGCTCCAATGGCTAACATGGTAACCTCAGAAACAGAAGACCCAGTACAGATTAGCTGTGTGACCATGGACAAGTCACTCAGTTGCTCTGTGAAATGGGGATAGTAGCACTGACTTAGCTCACAGGGATGTGATTCAGATAAATACATTGAAAACTGTGAGTGCTCAGGACCTATGAAATTGGGGTCCCCTGAGCACCTTACACAGGTAGATTTTTGAACTCCCTGACTCAGAGGGTTGAGCTCTGAGTAGGATTTGGAATCAGATGGGGCCAACCTCACAATTCAGATCTGAAGCTTCTGAACTGCACCTTCTCCCTGAAGTCTGGCATCATTCTGCCACAGAGCTTTAGTTTGAGTTCCTCTCTACTCGGGTCCAACATAGCATCTCTTGGATCACCTCTTGGGTCAGCCATTGCTCCTTGATTCAGATTTTATTGAAAAAATACATAAGGTTTTTATCCCTTTAACTGGAAAAGGCTAAGGAAATGGAGGTCCAACTGAAGGTTCTTAAAAGTATATTTCACCTTCTAAAGAAGGGGTCAAGTTTTGGAGAGACCTGTTGCCTCAAAGTAGGGCCATGGGCCAAAAGGAGGGGAGGAGAGAGCGTAAGCCGTGAAGTCTGGCCTCCTGTTGCAGGAATCTACATATCATAGAAACTGAAGAGCTGTGGCATTAGAACCCATTTTATACTAAGGGTGCTGAGAGCCACTGAACAAAACTGTAAAACCTGTATATATGATGGAAACCGCTTCAAGCCAAGGAGTGCTACTGCACCCCCCACACCCCTGATGAAGCAAAAACGGCCAAAAGGCCCAACTTCTGAGACAGCTCAATAAAAGGAGGGAGTTACTTACAACAGGAGTTGCTGATAAACCACAAGCTCAATGAGGTGGGAAGCAGAAGTGATTTCAATAAGAAGAGAGATCTATATCTAGACCAGTGATTGATTGGCCCATGCCATTTTTAGTCCAGTCAATTATTTGAGTTACATTTCAATCAAATATGTGAATTAAGATGAAAAATAAGGCTGTTGAAGCAAATACGATAATGAGTTTAAGAGATGGGGACATTTTTATGAAGATAAAGGGGTATGAAGAAGAGAAGTGGGCTTGATTTAATTTTCCAGGCAACTAATGGCATTCTCCAAGCCAACATTCTCCCATCAGTTTATGACAGAACTAGTGTTTTTTAAGATAATCCTGTGCAGCCATGAAAATAGCAACAGCTGCATACTAGCAACCTGGCATGCAAATTCCTAGCTCTGTTCAGTTCATATGTGCACTTGCTGATGAGAGATGTGAGCAAAGAGGATTGTCAAAAGCTGCTGCTGAGCCCCACTACTGATCACTGTGAAAACTAAATTTTAAAAATATACCTGTGTTGCATTATGCTATGTAAAAGATGCATAGATGTTGGCTCTAATGGGAGCAGAACTTTAAAGGTTAGAAAAATGGGCCAAATTTTTCAGATATGTGAACCCAAAGTTAGACACTTATGTCCATATTTAAGCATTTAAAAGTGGATTGACTTTAAGAGGTGCTGAGCAGACCCTATGCAAGTGCCTTAATTAGGTGCCCATGTTTGAAAAGTTAATGTATGATACATAAAGATTTGTGAGAAGCATAAGTAATATGGAAACAGAGCAGTTGCCCAGTCTACTTCATTGAAACAGGTAAAACTTGAAATAATAGACCAGATTCTCCAGTGGTGCAATAGACCAGTACTGGGGCACATTCTCAGCCAGTGTACAAGGTGCAATTGCTGTGTGCCTACTTACCAGCCTATAAAGGTAGATTTTTACAAATTGCTATGAATAGCCAATGTATGTGAAGCCGTTTCCTAACAGATGTCTATCCAGTCCTGTTGTCTGTATTCTTCAAGCCTGACCCTCGAGTCTTTTTGAAGGAAACAGTCCTGTTATCTTCACTGGGCATTTCACTTGTGTCAGAGCTACAACATGGATTTCTGTGTCTATACATGCATAATGTAGGATCAATACATTGAACATCATCATCATCAGGGGCTGTGATGGGGTTGCGCCTCACCACCGTGGCGCCTCCTGCTGGTTAGTGCAGGAATTAGGTCCGTCACCTTCTGCTGGTGTCTCGCCAGTCTTCTGCTCAGCTGGTTTTTGGACCTGCGTTGCTCCCCACTTGATGGTGTCTGCTTCAGGACACTGCCCTCTGGCAGTGCCCCCTAGTCCAGTCCCATCCCCTTCCACGGGGGTGTGTGCGTAGGGTGGGAAGGGAACAGTCCTTCAGCTTGCTCCCGCCGCAGTGGCCAGCCACAACCCCAAAGTCTAGCCCCTCTGCCAGTTGCAGTCTGTCTCAGCCACTCCTCCACGGCCAGGTGCAGTACAAGAGGGAAGGTGGGGGCCCAGGCCCATCTGCTACTCTGGATCCCGACCCAGGGACCCTCTAGTGGCAATCTCTCTGCCCTACTTCTCTCTCCTTGTAGGACTATGTTCCCTCTGCCACTTCCCATTTGGCTCCTTGCATCTTCTCAGCCCTTCCAGTCAGGGCTGCAGCCTGGCAGGTAATGGGCCGAACCTCTTCCCTGTTCCCCCGAGCCTGCCCAGCACCGCTCTGACCAAGGTGCTACTCCTGATCTCAGGAGTCAGTCCTTCTCCCTTGTCTGCCAGGGAGAGACTGCCTGCTCCTCTGCTAGTCAGTCTTTATATAGGGCCTAGCCTGGTACTGACTGGCTGCCTACAGACCCTTCCCAATTGGCTGCCAATCTACACAGCCACTCTGGCCTGCTCTGGCCCAATCTCTCATGAGCTGGGGCAGCCACTCAGCCACAGGGGCATATTCTAACTGGATGTGTCCCAAAGGGTTGGTTTGTCTCGGCTCAGATTGAATACATACCAAAGAACGTAGGTGCTTGTTTGAACTAACCAACGTTGTTTGTGCTCCTTTTCCACACACCTATGGCCCATGATCCTTGTCAAATATCCACCTTCGATACTAAGCTCCCACTTCTACCCTGCTTTCCTCCCAAGGTAGGTTCCATTCTTCCCACACTGTCTCTATCCCCTTGACTCCTTTGGAGGTTCTTTCTCCTCAGCTGCCCAGAACACTTCTGTCCTAGGGTCGGTCTATACTGTAATCACGGAGTGTGAATGGCAGCTTGCATAGCCGTACTGGGCTGGCTGTGTTTCAGCTAGCTCGCTAAAAACAGAAGTGATCATGTAGTGGCATGGGCTTCAAGGGCAGCTGCACAAGCGAGTATGTACCCCAGGAGATCAGGCTGGTTTATGCAACCTGTGCTGACGCCTGCACCAGTGTCCTCAGTTCCATATTTAGTAAGATCGCTAGAGTACACCTAGCACACGTATGTCTACATGAGCTGCCATCACATTCCCATCTGCAGTGCAGATGTAACTCAAGAACCTTTCATCTCTCTACCCCCTTTCCAAAAGGCTCCCCAATTTGCTGACATTCTCCCTACCTCCTAATCCCTGTAGAACCCAATCTCCTCCAGCCTTGCCCTGCCTGCAGTTTCCCAGAAAGCTCCTTCCATCCCCCAGTTCAATTTTTGATGAGAAAAAGGCTGTGAAGCTTCGTAGTTCAGGCAGCGAATTCCTCTCTGCTAAGCTCTTGATCTCTGCATTCATAATTTTCCACAAGCTGGGGATTCCCAGCAGAGATCATCCAGAATGTATTTATATCTACTAGTGTGAATGAGATTATGATTCAGAGAAGCTGGGGCCCTGGAGAGAGACTTCTGAGCCCTGAAAATCAGCATCGAAAATAAATGAGTCCTTTCTAGGAGTGGGGGCATATCACTCTTCCCCTGTTTAAAAATAAATCAAGGAGAGTTTGGGACCAGTGCTTCTGTCAGAGCTGGTCTCGCATCCCTCCTCTCTGATATTAGTGTTTTAAGTGCTCCCTGTAAATCCCTGAAAAGCACCTGTGTTTCTCTATGACTTACCCATCCTTCTAAATGATAATGATTTGAAATAGAAGCCGTTTATAAGAGAAATTGATTAGACTTCAGGAAAGTACGTCATCTGCCTAGCTTCAGCGGTGAAGTGAAAGAAAAAATGTCCCATCTCAAATAAAGTAAAAGGTATCCATAAGTAAGTTTATCGTGGTGAAATAGATGTCTGCGCAGTATTAATCAGCTAAATTACTTGCATTTTTTGGTCAATTGGCAAATGTCTGACAAATTATTCCTCCCCCACCACTCTTTAACCAGTTCTAGACCAAGTTCTAAAGAAGCCCTAATAATCAGAAGTAGGGCACATACACTACGCTGCAGGAGAGCCGGATGGGAGGCAGACAAAGAGAACATGCTCAGGCGTCAGCAGGAAGAAGACAGAAGGAGAAGTGTGGAGGGACAGCATCATGGGCAGTATTGCGCGGTGCTGCAACTGGCTTCAGCCAGAATTCAAACTCAGCAAAGCTGAGCTGCATCCTAACCTGTCAAATCAAACCCAAACGGTTAGTTTCTTAGCACCACAGTACAGAAAGTCTCAGGTCATGCTGCTAGCCCAGAAGAATTCTAGGCTCTGACTCTTTTCCCAGGCTTGTGATTGCAGTCAAGTGTTCTGAATTTGAGGGTCAACACCAGAATTTCCCCCATTTCCCTACCTCCTACATATGTTTTCTGAATAGTACCATTTCTGTTTCATATATTTCGGTTTATGCTTTATATACACAATAGTTTTGATTTCTGGTGCGTTATGATAGTGCTCTGATATCTATTTTAGATTAACCTAAAGATGCAAAGAGTCCCAAGCTCTGGGGAGTTCAGTTCCAGATCTGGGCCTTAGTCCAGCAGAGCTCTTAAGCAGGTACATAAACTTTAAGCAAGCAATTAGTGCTCTTGACAAAAATCTAATATGTAATAGCAAGTCATAAGTGAGCATATGTCTAAACTGCAATTAAACACATGGCTGGCCCATGTCAGCTGACTCAGCCTCAGGGGTTTCAGGCTGCAGGGCTGTACAACTGCGTTGTAGACATCCAGGCTCTGACTGGAGCATGGGCTCTGGGTCTGTCTCCTCCCCTTCGTGGGGTTCCAGAACTTGGGCTCCAGCCTCCATTTTATATCTCTACGGCCAGATACCCGGGAGGCCAAGTCAGCTGACCCAGCCACAGGTGCTTAATTGCAGCATAGACATACCCTGCTAGGTCCAACTTCAGTGCTTATACCTACATGCTTAACTTTAAGTATGTGTGCAAGTGATTTGCGGGATCAGTAATTGAGTTACATAGCAATAAAAATAAATATTCTATAGATAGATATTATCAGGAATGAACCCAAGCCACAAAGTTCATATGCAGTTAATTTTACACACACGACTTCGTGGACTGGAAAGGCAACTGGGACCAAAATTAAATGGAGATGTTTATACATGCACATATGAAAATCTGATGTTTTCTTTCCTTGCCAACCACCTTTGCACTCCATGAAGTCATCTTAGATCTGGTGATGACCAGATGCAATAGTAGCTGTAGAAAGGCCAAAGATATTCCTAAGACTGGCAGCAAACAGCTGTAGAGCACTGCAGCTGCCACCCCTTCTCTTCAGGGACATAGCCCATCTTTTTCACAACACATCCAATTTCCAGTAGGACGAGCAGCAGCAGTCATTACTAATTCATTCCTGAAACAAAAATCAGAGCCTATTGTTGCACAAATGCTATTTGAAGCAGCTAACTAAGAATGCTCCTAATAAGGCTTGACTCTCTATATAATTTACTATACCAGTCTATTTTGGTTTTGTATTTAAAAAGTTTGTCATGACATTTCACAAGCTATTTAAAAAAAAATAAACTGCCAAGCAAACTTCCTACTGAACACTGAAGAAATGGAGGAGGTCACAGGTGTACATCTGATTTTTAATTATTTCTTTTTAATTAAGTGAAGTGGCCTTGCGGGCTTCCAGATGCACAGCTCTGGAGAAGGAAGTCTTCCCTCTATAGAAGAGATATGGTATAAGTTTTATAAGCATTGGTTGACCTTTATGGACATCTCCTAATACACAATGTAATTCAGTATTTTGCCCCCTTTTTCTGTCAGTGAACAGACTAGGACTTTCTGGAATATATTTGGTTCTTCCAAATTATCTGGTGAATAATTATTTGTCTATACATTGTGCATGAAAGTTAATTGCTGTTCTAGATGATTTCAAATTCCAGCTCTTTTTATTGGCATGTAGAGCCCATAGAATATTTCTGTTCCTTTTCTGGAAAAGAATAATTTTTGGAGTCACTAGGAGCACTCACAATTAGGAATTTTAAATTTGTCTTCTGTGAATTTCTGCAACACTCCCTTAAAGCCCACTGTTTCCACCAGCATTTATGCGGTTATGGGAGACAGCATTGCCTAAGGTATAGAGCACTGCGCCGGGACTCGGGTTATATTCCTGGCTCTAGTGCAGGCCAGCTGGGTGACTTTGGGCAAGTCACTTCCTGCCCTGCGCCTCAGGTTCCTCATCTGTAAAAATATGGATAATGAGGCTGATCTCCTTTGTAAAGTACTTTTAGATCTACTGGTAAAAAGTGCCATACAAGAGCTTGGTGGTGTTATAAACTCATGCACTAGAATAGTCACAAATATTCATTCATATTAATGCAGCCTTCACCTAGCTCTCCAGTGCAAAGCTTCCTCACCACAGCTCTCCCTCTTAACAGCTGCACATTTCACCCATACAATTTCCTAGGCTTTATATGAGCAAAGTGAATTGACCCTAGGTTAATTAAGAGTCCTTGAGAATTTCTAGTGACTAACAGCGTGATGTGCCCTTTGAAGTGTATTTCCTCTTTCAGGATACTAGGTCTGGAAGCAAATCAGTTTGTGTAACAGGGTCCTGTAAGGATAGAATATTGTCATCACCTCCTGTTTCTTGCAAAGATAGACAGTTTTTCTTTCCTATCTTGCCTGACATTGGTTCTGTTGAGCTGAGATGTTGCTGGTTCATGAACTGTGGATAGATTCTAAATAGCAACAACATTATTATTATGCTGTCTAGTAATTCTCTCTCTCAACCTGAATCCCAACAAGTTATATCTAGAGCGGATTTAAAACATTTTGATGGAACAGTTTTGTCAAAAAAAATGCTGTTTCATTAAAATCTAAACATTTAACAGAAATATCCATTGGGATAAAATTTAACAGGAAGAGTTGAAATGTTTCATACAGACTTTGACATTATATTAAAGTGCTAATTGTAATATAGATATTCTGTATGTATCTTTGTTCTGTGTTTGTACAGCACCTAACACAATGGGATCCTGGTTGTGACTAAGGCTTCTAGCTGTGGTAATACAGAATATAATTCAAAAAAATCTAAATGAAATATTAACATTATTGAAATGAAATATTTCAATGGTTTGAATAAAAGATTTAGGAAAATTTGACTTTTCATTCAGATTTGGAACAATTTCCCTCCCCCTCTCTCCATAAGATAATTTCCTGTGGGGATGGAAATTCCAGTTATATTTGGAATAAAAGGACACTTTACAATAGAGAGTCAAAAATGTTAATATATTATCCTTCTCTCATCTCAGTGGGGATGGAGGTGAGATAAGATGATCACTGCAATGACAGGTAAACCAAAAGTGAAATACATTCGGTTTGATATTCAAAACCAGATAATATTTCCATTACACAATCCAGATCCCATGCAAACAACAGGCTGCCACAAACCATCTGAGCAAGCTTGAATATCAGCCTGTTTGATCCTTATTACAATGCAATGACTGTACAGAGGTTTATGTGAAATAGGTTAGTCATCTAAATCCAGGTCCTAGGAGACAAGTGTCCACAGCAGAAATAAGACCTTTAGTTGGCCCTCTTAGAAATGTAGAGGATTAAACTAACATGGAAACTGAACTACCCTTTCTGTGCTAGAAAGAGTCCCTCAAGAGCAGAACGAAGATATATTAATGGAGCAATATGGAATAAATATATTTTAAAGATGAAGTTGCGCTACTGCCAAAGCAAATCACAGATGCTCAGGCAAAACAATCACATTCTCAGAGTGCATTAGATTTCTATGCAGTGTTAGGTAACATACCCCTGTTTATTCTGAGCAATCTCTTACTAAAAGCAATTGGGCAAAAATGCTTTCTGCATTGCAACAGATGATGTAGAATAAAAATAAACACTTACATTGTGCATTTCATTCCCAGATAAAGCACTTTTACACAGGTAGGTATTTCAAACACCTTACCCCAGGTTTTAGATAAAAGGAGACCAAGATAGAAGGGTTAAGTGACAATTTACACATGATTCTTACAGGGTATGCTTACACTGCAATAAAAGACCTGTGGCAGAGCTGCAGCTGGCCTAGGTCAGCTGGTTTGGGCTGTCGTACTATCAAATTGAAGCATAGACATTCTGGCTTGGGCTGCCCAAGCCCAAACATCTACACTGCCATTTTTAGCCCCGCAGCCTGAGTCAGCTTTCCACGGGCTCAGACATTAAGGACTGGTGTACACTACCACTTAAGTGGATATTCGGGTGTAAAAGACGCCCCCTCAGCAACACAAGTTGCATCAACCTACGCACTGTCTACTCTGGTGCTGTCGGCGGCTTCTGTTGTCATAGCACATCTTCATCAGATACACTACAGTAGTGCTGCTGTAGCTCTGTAGTGTAGACTTGCCCTCAGTGCCCCAGGTATTTTTTTTTCAATGTAGACTTATCCACAATGGCAGAGGTGTCACTAGAACCTAGGTCACGTGACTGCCAATTCCACAGCCTAGTCACTTGGTCAACGCTGCCTCTCAGCAATGACTACATGTGGTAACTACACTATTGAAAACTGCCCATAGAATGACATTTGACTCACATAAGATGCACTCCAAGAATCATTCTACATAATATCAAGCAATAACACTCTGCTGTGTTCTCATTAAAGCAAAATCTTACTGAAGTGAGTGATGCCTATATCTCATCTTTTCACAAGGACTTTGCTACATATTTAAAATATTTGCCAATGTAAATACTGCCTATACCCTTTATTACGCAATAAAAAAGGGCTTTAATGCAGCAATGAAAAGTCAAATATGCTTTAAGTTATTTTAAAACCTGTTCTAAAGCTGATAGCTAGTAAGTTTTAGACTGATCTGATTTGAAAAAGCCTGGACACCACAGCATGTAAAATAAAAGTAAAATATTCTGCCTATGAACACTTACTAAATAAATCTCAAGATTTTTATGATGCTAATGAATGAGTATGACCATATTGTGATGGCTCACTAATTCTTATTTAAGATGCAAAAATGGAACCTAGCACATCTCTTACTGTGTGCGCTTGTTTGTGCAGTGCCTTTCATAATAAGGCCCTGATTGTGGCGTTTGGCATTATGGTCATTCAACTAAATATTTATAATAATAGTCAATCAGGACAGAAGCCAACTCCCAGTAAGGAATTAGACACATCATTTATTCTGTTGTCAAGGCACCCCAGAAGAAAAAACAAAACAAATCACTGCCACCATGTAATAAGTTTGGTTGCTCTTGTAATTATATGCAGGCACTGTGTAAATATAAATCCTCATTGCACACTTCTGAGGCAGACAATTAAGTATTATTACCCACATTATAAAGATGGGGAATCTGAAGCAAAAAGGGTAATCCATTGTCTCAGATTTGGTTGACATGCCCCCCTCAAACCATTCACCGCACTGATGTGAGGCAAATCCAAAGTTCTAAGTCCCTGGATCCCTAAGTGGTTTAAGACCCCCTGGATCTCTGCAGCCTACAGCAATGTTTCCTCCGATGGTTCTTGGAAGTTTCCTGGAAAACTGACTCTCAGTCTGCTCTCTCTCCTTGGAAATGGAGCTCCTCAGCCTGCAAAGGCCTCCAGGACCAGCGCCGACCCCTAAGATACGCCAGTTGCTTAAAACATACCCTGTCACAGAATTTATTGAAAGATGCAAGCCCTGTGGTTCATGGTTTAACTCTCTCTGGAGGTGCATGGTAATTGTGAAGCAGATAATACACTCCACACTTTGTCCAGAGTATAACACAACTGCCCTTTTACTTAGTCACACAAAGCACAAGACAGTATAGATCATACAGAACATGACAAATATCCTAAATGAAATAACTCACCTTCCTTTGGGAGACCATCTGGTCTCAGGAAGGCAGGCAGGCCTGAGGAATGGGACAGAAAGGGAGGGAAAAAAGAAGTTATCATTTACTCCTAAGAAAATCACAAAAGTATCCATAACAGTAAAACCCAAGAGGCTTGGAGCCACAAAGGCTGTTTATTTTAATATGTAGAGCTTGTAGAGTAAGAACACCATTAGCATTTCCTACATTCACATTCTTGCCAAATAACCTTGAACCACACTTTATTACAATAATTAAACAAAAGTAATTCACTATGACTGCTTTGCAAGACAGAGAAAATATGGTTTTCCAATATATTTCATTTGCATAACGTACATCATTGGGCACTTTATTATTGTACTTACATTTAACTTATCACACAGTGTGAAAGTACTTAGAGGGTGCTCATCCATCCTTCAGTCTTACAGGACACTACCTTAAAGCATCTCTAATGTTCTGGAACATAACACTGGCACTGCTTGCATTCTCACTCACTTTACACAAAGTTAATATTCTCCCCTTGCTGCGTTTAGTTAGTGCGCTTAGAGGTAATCAGTCTGATTTTCCACAGAGGAATCAGCATTACAGAAAGATCAAATTTAAAACATACAGTATCCCAGAACCACATCAGTAATTAGCAGAACCAAGAACAGAACCCCGAAGTACAGACTCCCACTCCTCCAATTTAATCACTAGCTAGACCTCCTCTTGTTAGTTAAGCAAGGCTGGGTAAATTGATTCAGAAGAAATATGAACTTTCCTACACCTTTATTCAAAGCAAGCACTGAATGACCTGGAGGATCATAAAACTAATTTCTTACACACACACACACCCCTTTTCACTTTCATGTGCCTCTGCACTTCCTGGCTTTAATGTATGCTATGAAAATGAAGCCTGTCTTCACAATATCTGTAGTGGATGAAATATTCTTCTTCTAAAATAGCCTCTAGCGTAAAATCTGTTACTCTGGGAGTGTGCTGGGCCCTACACTTACCTTTTATTCAGAAATGTAAAAAAAAAAAAAGGAAGACTGAGGGGCACTAATCTCATGAGAAAACTGATTCCTGAGAGATGGTTGGTCCAGTTTTGCAAATATAAATGGTTGGAATAGTTCAGATCAGCTTTGAATACATAGCCAAACTTTGGAGTGTTTCTCTGAACCAAACATCCGGTGGCACTGTAACACAACTGCTTCCTCCCTTAACATTATTTTGCTTGCAGGTTATATGAACTACATTCTCAAATGATCTCAGCTGAAGACAAAGGATCACACTAAATGGTTAATGGTCACTATTCATTGAATAAAGTTCTCCGAAAACATCTGCTCAATGCACAGCAGCAGTCAAAAAACTAAAAAAGTTCAGAACCATCAGCATGGGGATAGATAAGATAGAAAATATCATAATGCCATTCGATAAATCCATGGCATGCCCACACCTTGAATAGCATGTGCAGTTCTGATCACTCCATCTAAAAAAAAGGATTATAACTGGAAAAAGTACAGAGGTGGGCAACAAAAATTATTAGGAGTATGAAACAGCTTCCATAAGAGGAGAAAGCAGAGAGACTGGGAATGTACATCCTGGAAAACAGACAATTGAGGGGAAATATATTGGAGGTCTACATAATTGTGAATGATATGGAGAAAGTGAATAGGAAACTGTAATTTAGTCTCCACATACCACTTGAATTCAGGGTCACTCAATTAATTTAATAGGCAGCACGTTCAAACATACATAAGGAAGTACTTCTTCACACAACACACAGTGAACCTATGCAACTCCTTGCCAGAGGATGTTGTGAGGGCCAAGAGTATAAACAGGTTAGAAAAATAATGAGAAGTTCATGAAGGATAGGTCCATCATTGGCTATTAGTCAAATGCTCAGGATGGAAACCCCATGCTTCGAGTGTCCCTAAACCTCAGACTGTCAGAAGCAGGGACTGAACAACAGGGGATGGATTACTCAACAATTTTTCTGTTCATTCCCACTGAACCATCTAGCCTGACTACTGTTGGAAGACAGGATACTGGGCTCGATGGACCATTGGTCTGACCCAGCATGGCCGTTCTTACGTTCCAAATAAATGTACCATCACATAGGAGAACCATACTAGATGTATACTAGGAGGGCAAGAACAAAACATAAACAAAGGGCACAAGTCTTCCATTTTTAGAACAATTAATCATTACATTTTAAGTTCATGGCTACATCATAAGGGAATGTGAAATCCTCCATATTACTGAGAAGAACAGTGGCGAAGATTACATAGGGAAAATGTAAGAGTGCTGTTCAAAGGGTTTGTTTCAAATCCCAAAGCCATATACAATACAGCTAATTAGGGTGGCCAAGTTATCATTGCAGTTTTGTTCAAACTACTTTCAAATCCCAGAATGATGCATAAAAACCTGACATGATTTTTTTTTTTTTTACTGTGTCAGTAGAGGCCAGATTTGTGAAACGTGTCTACCATTTTTAAGGCTGCCTCAATTTCTCATTGCCCCAGCCTGAGACACCTGTAACCCTGTTCAGCAAGATATTTAACCATATGCCTACTTAAATTAGACTACTCATGTGCTTAAAGTTAGGCATGGCCTTAGGTACCCTGCTGAACACGAGCCTGAAATCTCATTTTCACAGGTGCCAAAAAGCAGGCCTTACATCCCCCCAGACAGGCAACTAAAAACTGGGGCCTCCAAAGTTACAAGCCACTACTGAAAATTTGGCCAAACGGTTATGCCTACATGGGATATGCAGGTGTAGTTGTCAGCTCAGGCAGACACTATCCCCACTAGTATTGATCAAGCTAGCATGCTAAAAATTGCAGTGTAGCCGGGGTTGCCTTGGTGGCAGAAATGAACTAGCCTTTCCTAGGACACACCTATTTGTCATGGATGGTATTGTATGCAGGGCAGCTAGTTCATCTTTCCAGTCATGCCATCCTGATGTCACTGCTATTTTTAGCATACTACCTAAATCAGAGCTAGCTCAGGTATGTCTGCCTGAACTGGGACTTATACCTCCAGCTGCTCAGCAGATGTGCCCTAAGTGACCTGATGACAGTCATACAAGACCATAGCAAAGACTGGGAAATAATCTAGACCCACCTCAACTTTCACTATGGTATTTTAACCCTAAATCTATGTACGCTTTTATTATTTTAACCAAATGTGAAATGTTTGGGATCAGATATTTTATTGCTTTAAAAATAGTAAGAAAAAATGTCTGTCTCATTACAAGAAAATAAAAAATACAAGTTATAAATAAAAAATCTAGGAAGCATTTGAACTCCTTGCTTCTAAAGCATAAGACTTGCATTCCCCCACCCCGCCCGCCACGACTCCCAACAGGCTACAAGGTCTATATTTGTTCATCATCTGTGGGAATTTACAGGTGTTAAATTAGCCACAATAAGTTTCCTTTTGTTCTCTGAATACCATAGAAACATACTGAGAATTACAATAGAAGCATATTGATAATTACAGAGAAAAGTTAATTAAAAATTGAATATAAGGACTAAAGAGTTCAAACAAAAGGTTTTCCCTAGTTCATATCAAGATCTGGTTGCAGTCATAATTTCATCCAAATCAGACTTTAACTTACTGCGCCTTTCTCCTTCCCCTGCAAAGTTGCTGTAAATTTAGGCATAAACGGAGCACCCAATACAATGAATATTTTTGTATGCGATGTTAAAGTGATAAGGTCTGTGCAAAGGATCAAATGTCATTCCAATTATTGGGACCATGAGGGCAATACGCCAGATTCTCCATCCAAATCCGGCCTATAAATGAACAGCACTATTGTGAAGCTGAGAGTTCCACAAGCATTCACACACATTTAAAAACAAATTCCTCTGTTTTCCACAAATATTTGAGTGATTGAGTGTCATTCACAAAATGCTATCAGAAAGTAAAATTTAAGTTTGCGTCTTCACATCAGACTAGCTAGTTTTGTATAAAAGCAGATGGCTTGACACAGTAGAGTGTGTTCCCAAAACCCCTTGCCAGAGCCCTGGCACCTTAGTCAAATCCTGTCTGACTGTACCATATGCACCTAGGTCTACACATGCATACACAATTATCTTATAGGAAAGTGAATAGATGATGTTTAAGTTCTGTGCCTATTCAATAGTTCTCAGTGACATTTTTCTATAAATGATAACTTATAAATCCTGTGTGACCCAGAAAGAAAAAAAAAGTAAGTTATTGGTATAGTGCTGTTCTTATCATGACAGCAAGGTTTCAGTTTTGGATGAAATGCTTTGTTGGTGGTGGTGGTGTTTTTCTGATGCAGAATCTTGGGAGATAATGTGTCAAACAGCAAAAGTTTGCTTTCATCTCTATAATTTAGATCCAATTCCTCAGGCAGGCTTGCTCCCTGGGAACTGAGCATAGGTGTGACATACCTGAACTCCATGTCAGTGATTTCTTCCACAATAGAAAGCCAACATGTGAACTTGTGACAGCTCCTACTGCTCAGAAGAGAACATATGAACAGCCACACTGGGTCAGACTAATGGTACATCTAGCCCAGTATTCTGTTTTCCAACAGTGGCCAATGCCAGGTGCCCCAGAGGGAATGAACAGAACAGGTAATCAAGTGATTCATCCCCTGTCACCCATTCCCAGCTTCTGGCCAACAGAGCGGCTAGGGTCAATTCAGAGCATGGTTTAAAATCCCTGCCCATCCTGGCTAATAGCCATTGATGGACCTATCCTCCATGAACTTATCAATAGGATTTACATACATGAGGAGTAGGTTGGGGGAGGAGAATCTAAAATATTTTCCTTTTTGCTTAAGGGAAGGGGGGGAACCAACAAAAAGAGCAAATGTAAAGCCTCCAGGAGTGAGCACAGTGTGTATACACAAGACACCTCTGTATCAGGTTACAGCAACAAAACAGCTGTGTTCTCAGCAGAAATTTAAAGGGTTTTATACATGCAAGCACAGCAGTTTCAAGCAGCATACATGATAGTAAAAAACGTTCTAAAAATTCCCGACTCCTGTTCATCTGTTATCAGTCTCGGATTGATTTAAGGCCCCCTTCTGATAAGAATAATCAATAGAGGCATGCAGGTCACATTTTGAATGTCAAAATGAGCTGTTGACAATCAATCCAGAGTTTTAAAAGAAACAGAAAATAATTGTGTACATTTTGCATGAAGCAGTAAATTCAGGAAATTGTAGGCTGTTTCTGGACATTTTCAGAGCAGAAAACAGAGCTAAACTCGGTCAGTACATTGCTCATTATCAATTATATGCTCTGTTTTAATCATACATAACAATAGTAGTATGTTTTCTAGATAGTTCCTTCAAGATTCTCCAAGAGCAGAGAGTCACAGAAGACCAGAATCTAGTACAGTAAACAAACCTATCAACACCTAGGAGCAAATCCTACTCTGAGGACATTGAGGATCTGACCGAGAAGAGGTCCCAACAGCATGGAGAGAACATGGGTGTGCACCCTCCACAGAGCCCCGCTGAACAAGAGTTTACCTCGCACTGCTGGTGAGAGTTCTACCATAAAGCCTTTTATACTGCATATCAACAAACAATTTTATGGGCCCTACAAAACTGCAGATTTGCATATGCTTGAGTGCCATCTAGAGGCACTTTATCTGTGAATTATTTACCATGAACAAAAATATCTCTATCTCTTATAGAGCATTCCTGTAACCACCAGTGTTGAAGGGGGGCAAGGTTAGTAAAAAGTCAATGGGTTCACACCTATCCAGACCACTGACCACCTCCTTCAACAGAGCAAGGGTACAGACACCACAGCAGCTTGTGGAGACTGGAGCCACTACAGCTTTACACAACTTGAGGGTAGATTTCTTCCCCACCATTTCCCGGCAGAACCCACTATGGAGCTGGATTGATTGGATTGAGTTGGGGGCAACCCTTTAAAAACATCTAGTATGTTAATGGTCCAAACCAAGAGAATTACTACAGTACAGTAACATCACAGGTGTGTGTGATGGGGGAGGGAAATTCCTGTACAAAAGGAGTATTTGCCCCTGTATTTAGGGCTGTTTAATATACTGGTATCTGGATGTTTGCACATAGAAAAGGTGAAGTCAGAAAGGGCTGTTCAGGGTGAAATTCAAGGTGCAGAGGCCTATGAACTATCTAAATCCTATTTCAGGAGCATAAGTGGCACCTAGGCCTTGTGCTAGCCCTCTGCAGAGGAGAGAATTTAATCCTCATTAAATTACAATGGACCAGAGTATACAACACATTTAAAAATATTCAAGTACCCTTGAATGCTGTCAATACAAATGATTTATAAACACTTCTTATACTTTTTATAAATATACATGCAGCAATAACTGGTTCTGAAAGTATAATCCTTGTAGTAAAGGCTATTAAGCTCAGCACTTCTACCTTCCTTTGGTTACGATAGAAATGTCCTTGATTGACTCTCCCGTTAATGGATTTTGAATGGAATGTGTTTTCTGTCTCTTATTTGAGAAGATTCTATCCTACCTCAATATATTTCTCATGCCTAAGATTAGCTGGCGGGTTCTCTCTCATTTGTTGGTTAATTCATCATCACATGGGGAATTACGTTAATCTTACAAGGTTGGGTTTCTCTCCCCAAAATAGACAGATTTGTAATATGGCACATTTTAAAACTCAGCTCTACACAATATAAAATATTCCTACTCACTTTGCTTAATGCTGCTTCTGTGGTAGGCTTGATGCTTTGAAGAACATCCACTGATGATTTCTAGGACACTGATTTAGCACTCACTCAGGTAACCTATACCCTCACCTTTTTGCATCAAACAGGTATAGTTGTTAGTTCAGAAGTTCAGCAACTACAAAGCCACTTCTGATCTCCTCAACTCTTGCTGAAGGCTAGCAGTTAAATGAAAAGGCCATGAGAGCTTTCGCCTGTTCTCACTGAACTACATGATCTGAAAAGAAAAGAAACTTTGGATTCTCAGGTCAGACTCTGGCTGCAGAAGCTCGACTAGCCAAAGGCTGGTGCTTGGCTTAGAGGCAAAAAGTAGAATGAACAGCACAGAATTCACTCAAGAAAACGAGGGAGAAGAAGCTAGGAATTAAGAATGGGTGCAAATTACAAAAAACGAAACATATAAGAATGAGAAGAAGCAGGCAGATAGGGACCGAAGTGTAGGGTGGAAAATCAGAATATTTTAATGGTCAAATTGCTGAGTAAGGAAGTAAAGACAAAAGTTATTAATTCCTTGAAAATAGTTGAATAGTTCAGAAAACATATTGAGGATATATCGAGCTAGAAGATTATACAGGGTAGAGACTTGTTGGTGGAGTGTACCAGTAAAGGAAAGGCAGAAATACCACTAGAATTCTAGAAAAGAAAAAGTAGATTATCAACCACACAACTTTATGAGGGAAACAATAGGAGGTAATTATACATGGGGCCCACTGGAAATGGCTGAGGATGAATTTTTTTAAAAAAAAGTATAATTGGGAACAGGTGCTATTCATTAAGTGAATACTTAGTAGGGGAGAGGGAGAGAATAAATCATCCTCAGTTGTGAAAAAATATTTAGTGGAAGAGCCTTAGCTAATGGGTTAAACTAGGATATCAGATGTTTTGGACTACACTATATAGGCTTCTCCCTTTTCAGATGTTTACATAGATTTGCTATACGTTGAAACATGCTAAAGAAAAAACAAGGTGTGGCAAAATGTGGAGGGGAGCATCTGTATGAAAACGCTGTATACTGTGTTGTGGTAAAATGTGACAACTGTGATAAGGATAGTACTTATGCAGGATATGTGATAGCTAACCAGGCTAGAGAGAAGAACAAGAATCATCAACAAGGTATTGTATATGGAAGCTGCTAAAAAAAAACATTCACAGTGACTTGTGGAGAAAGGGGAAAATCAGTAAGGGGAAAGTACCATTGCTATAAAGGTTTTACTAAGGATACGGTACATAATATAAGAGAAATAAGGACAGTGGCGTACTATCGCCTACGCTGACAAGGCCTAGGCCTAGGGCAGCAAATTTGCAGGGGTGGCAAATTAATATAATAGCCATAGGCGCAAACTGGTGCTTGTGTCCCCCTGCTGCCGGCCCCGCTCCAACTCTGCCCCCTCCTCAACCCCATTCCCACCCCTTCCCCAAATCTCTGGCCCCCGCCTTCTCCCCTGAGTGAGCCACCATTCTGCTTCTCCCCCGTCCCTCCCAGGCTTGCTGCGGGAAACAACTGTTTCCGGCAAACCTGGGAAGGAGCGGGGAGATGCAGAGCAGCGGCGGCGTGCTTGGGGGAGGAGGCGGAGGCACAGCAGAGGTGAGCTGGGGGCAGCAATTATTTCAGGGCTTAGGGGCGGCAAAATAATTAATCCGCCACTGAATAAGAGACAATGTATTTTTTGCAGGGAAAGAAATCCATAGCATTTAGGGTAGAAGTAATAAACGGCACTTCACAAGCAGGAAAGAAAACTGAAAGAATGAAGATTACGCTAACATCAATGGACAGAGTAGGTGTATGTTAGTAAGGTGGCAATAGAATGCAATTATGCAATTTTGAGTGAAGATAATACTGCAGTTTAATTAATACGGTGCTAAACAAATTTGATGGCATACACAAGCTTAATAGCACATGGGTCAAGAACTAAAGGAGACTATACTTGAAAAAGAGGTCAAACCTGATGTTATTTGTGTAAAGAAAAATCTAAAATATTGTTGAAATGAATGTAAAGAAGTGAGTTTGGATGTGCTGATATGAGATTCCAATGCATAAAAAAATATACCTCTTGTAAGGATCTATAATGTTTCTAACCCCTGTAAAAATTTGGCAAGCTTGGAATTAGAAGAGGTAATTACAGGTATAAAAAGGGCCCATCTAGTATATATGGAGATTTGAGTAGCCATAATGAGTTATGAGGCAGTTTGAAATCTGATAGTAATGGCAAAGGCTTGGAACCGTTTGCTGATAAGCACGCTCTGGTAATACTAAATAATTGAACACCAATTAGATTTAATTCAATTGCTGGTTCCTTTTCCTGTTTGGATCTGGGAATTGCAACAAGCAATACAGCTAGTAAATGTAGCTGGGATATTTGCAAGGAAGAGGGTGTGGGAACTGAGTTTCCCTAAGCTCATTATATACCAATGAAACAGTAATCCTGAAGACACTGGGGGGAACTCCTCCTTGGAATTTTAAAAAGGCTGATTGTGAGCTCTTCAGGAATAAGTGTGATGACTGCTTGATCAACAAGTGTGTAAGTGATATTATAGAGGAATTTAGTGATAATGTAATAAAGGGAATTATGTCAGCAGTCGAAGTAGCTATTCATAAAACAGCTAATTGCCCTAAAATCAGAAATCTGGTTCCATGGTGAAATGAAGAACGTGAGGCTGCAATTACAAAAAATACAAATAGAGAAGTGAAAATCGCAATGAAAAAATGAAGATTTGATGAAATATAAAAGAACTAAGACAGTTGCACAAAGTTATTAAGAGGACTAAGACAGAGTTGAAGTTTTTTTGGTAAATAAATATACCGAGGTTTCAGGAGTTTACAAGCATGTTAGGAGGATGAATGGAACAAGGAGCAATAATCATCTTTTCTCTGTTCTTACTGAGGAGGATAAAGTTCAAACAAAGGGAAAGCAGAAATCGTAGCAAAGGTGTTCTAGAATGCTAGTAGTAATGAAAATAAAACAGATGTTCAGGGCTGGGGGAGAGGAGGAGGAAATTTTCTGAAGAAAATTGTGAGCTTCACGGTAGGGAAAATGAAGCTAATGCACTGAATGAAACCTGCAGTATGCAGAAAATGAAAAAAGGCTATAGATAATAGCAAACATCAATAGCAAGTAAAGATAATAGATGTAAGGTGCTGCTTACATACTTACTTAAAGGGAGTTTAAGGAAATTATATAATAGTATATTGAGCCAAGGAGTAATACCAGTGGAATGGAAGCATGCCATGATAATTCCAGTAGGGAAGCCAGGCAATCTACTTATGAGAATGGATGCCTAGAAGCCAGTTTAACCACATAAGATGTGATGGTAAAGTTATGGAACGAATGGCTGGACAGCCCCCATCCATCTCTTCGAGTTGCCACCTGATATACTGGGATTTCACTGAGCCTCTCCTGCTTGACCAGCCTGGGTTGCCTCTCCCTGCTCATCTGAATTAGGCTTTCCGACCTCTTGCAGTACACGCACACACACACACTATATCCTACTGCAGACACAGACTGAAGTCCTGTGCGAGAGGACTCCACCAGCACTCATGTGCCCACCCCTTTTGGGAAATCAAATAATACCCCCTTGCACTGTATAGAAAAATCTGCACAGCACAAACTCAAAAATCTACCCTCTTCCTCAATATGAAGAGAGATGTGCACAACTTCCCTCCGCACACACACGCCCTTCCCCAACTGGAAATTACATAAAGTGGGTTTAATAATAAACAAAATAAGCTCATTAACTATAAAAGATAGATTTTAAGTGGTTAAAGGGATAGCAAACAGATCAAAGCAGATTACTTTAGTAAATAAACACAAGCCACAAACTGAGTTTAACACACTAGATAGGTAGGATACAAATTAGCAAATTCTCACCCTGAGTGATAAACAGGCTGGCAGATTCTTAAGGCACCAGTTGTCTTGACTTTCCCAGGCTTTGATACACAGGCTAAAGATCTTAGCCTAGGACCCTCACTTCTCATAGTTCAGTCTTTGTTCCTCGGGTGTTTTCAGGTGTGTATTGTGGGGAGAGTGAGGATCTTTCATGTTGTCATTGTCCCTCTTTTATATCTTTCTGGAAAGCTTTTTTCCTGTGACCTGGGTCAAACAGTTTCCATTGTACAGAGGTATCTCTGAGAGGTTTGTATTGCATACCATTCCTGAGGTATTCCTTATGCTGGTGTGCATTTCTTCAATAAACCACTGACATTACTTGGCCTCATACAACATAGAATCTTCTGTTAAATAAGAGATTTTTAATAAGAGAGTAATAGGACTATGTAGGTTAGAATAGGAGAAGTCTTATCAGATATCTATAGTATTGCTAATGGTACCCAGAGGAGAATGTCATCAGCCCTACCTTGTTTAACATTGTGATAAATGATCACCCAAAAAGTATAAAGGCAGGAGGAGGTGTTACCTGATTTGCAGATGATTATGCTATCTGGGTTAAACACACTAGAATTAAAGTGGCTGGAATAGAAATCAATGAACTCCTCAGGGAGGTCTCAGACTGAGGACATGTGTACAGATTTAAATTTTCAATTGCTAAAATAAAGGGAATGATTTTCACTGGAAGAAAGATGAAAGAAGAGTATAATTTGTCTTTGTGGAGAATAGGGTCATATGGTTAAGCTTTACATTTCTGAGTGGTGTCTGATAATAAAAATTGAATGGCCATTGAAAGTATTGCAATCAAATGGAAAAGTAGGATTAATCTACATAGAAGTATTGCTGGGACTAATTGGGGAGTAGATAAGCAAGTTCTGATGATACTATATAGAGCATTAATAAAATCACTAATAGATTTCTGCAACCAGATTCTACCTTTTTAAGCTCCAGTCAATTCAATCTCAAGTGCTCCATATTGCAAGTGTTGCATTTCTTATAACATCACTGTAATGGAGTGACATTTTAGGCTAAAGTCAAGGGAAATCATACAATAAGAATAGTGAACAAATATTTGAGGAATATTGGGAATTAAGCTGATGAAATGTAGCTCAACACAGAAAACTCCCTTATGCTCTTAGGGTTAAAATGTGGGTAAAAGAGTTAAGTGAAGAAGAAGGATTAGAAGAGATTAAAATTTATAGTCATGGAGCAATAAATTATACCTGGAAAAGCATCTGTCTGGACATGGATTTAGAATTCTAAAATAAAATAAAGGAAAAGACTATTCCTATTGTGATGTTGCATTCTATATGATTTTATGAAAGTGTGAATATCATGGAAAGTGTGAATAACATGGAACTAAAATGCGCTTCATGCAAGAGGTCTCTTATAAGGTATCATTACAAAATTTATAATCCACTGAATGTGGTCATCCTATTTGTACAAATGTATCACTTGTATCTGAAACTAGAAAGATCAAATATAACTCTGAGGGCCTATTGTAATTATGTGAAGTGTGGACCATTAATGGTGGTTTGGAATCTTGATGGCTCCCATCAACCAGGACAATTTATTGTGCATGGCTCTGTTTGCAGTCAGGCCTTCCTGTGAGTCAAACTGGAGGAATGAAGGTTTGGAGTCTCACAGGAAATGTGACCATGTCACCTGATACTGAAATCCATCTCAAACTTAGTATTTTTACATTTAGAAGAGGGGAAGGCCCAGAGAGACAAAAGATTCCCATCTTGTGCCAAAGCCATATAAGGGGGCAGAACAGAACAAAGGGGCAGCAATCAAGAGAAATCCTCTAGCTACCACCTGAGAGGGAACATGGGCTATACCAGGGGAAAGAATTGTGCCCAGACTAGGAAGGCATCCAGTCTGTGAAATAAACTTATTAGAATATCTCTGAGGGTGAGATTTTATAGGTATTCCGTTTTCTTACTGTATTAGAGATAGATTTGCATGTTTTATTTTATTTTACTTGGTAATTCACTTTGTTCTGTCTGTTACTACTTGGAACCACTTAAATCCTACTTTCTGTATTTAATAAAATCACTTTTTACTTATTAATTAACCTGGAGTATGTATTAGTATGGGGGTGGGGGTAAACAGGTGCATCTCTCTCTATCAGTGTTATAGAGGGCAAACAATCTATGAGTTTAACCTGTATAAGCTTTTTACAGGGTAAAACGGATTTGTTTGGGGGTTTGGACCCCTCTAGGAGTTAACCATCTGAGTGTTAAAGGCAGGAACATTTCTTAACCTGTTTTCAATTGGGTCTACAGCTGTAAGGGGACGTGGTTCAGACTTCAGTCTGAATTTGTACCAGGCTTGAGAGTCTGACTCAAACCAGGCAGGGCTCTGGAGTTTCAAGCTGGCAGGGCAAGAAAGCAGGGGCAGAAGTAGTCTGGGCATATCAGTTGGCAACCCAAGGGGGTTTCTCTGATCCAACCCCTAACACCTATATGCCAGATTGTTGAGTTTATATGTGGTATATGGAGTCAGCACAGCTGACTATATAATGATGGATCAAAGGACGAAAGAACAGGTAGAGTGAAAGCAGCCTGTTGAATCCCTGAGACTGAAGTTAAGAAATCTAAAAGAATATTCAGTTTTGTAGCCATTATGACAGCTGAACTGGTGGAAATAATGGTAGCATTAAACTGGATAAGGGACATCCAGGCTAGCACAACTTATCTTTTTAGATTCATTATCGGGTATACTGGAACTTAAAAGGGATACCTCAGAAAGAAGAAGTGAGCTAATCAAGTATTATTTCTAACAGTACGCACAGGCATGAACATAGTAGTAGCATGGATTCTAGCACATGCCAGCATACTGAGCAACGAAATGGCAGATAAAGCAGCCAAAAAAGTACTTTAAAACATGGAGAATTGATATAAAGATTCCTTTGAATAAACAGGAATTAAAAAGTTTGATTTAAAAAGGAATGGCAAAAATTGTGGACCAAGGAGAAAAGAAGAGGAAGATTCTATAAAATATGCCTGAATATAGAAAATAATGTGCTATGCCAAAGTTACAACAGGATCATTGAAATGTTTAGACTGAACTGGTTATTGAGGTTTGAATAATAATGTACATTTATTGACTAGACACTTAAAGGTGACAGAACATACTATGGGGGTTTACTGCGAGTATCGGGCAAGTGGAGTAACATTTAAAGAAAGCTTTACTACACATGTTTTATGAATACAGAGCAGGTTAAGAGTGTAGAGGCAGGAATGTATAAGGAATATAGTAGGTGGTGATTAGAGACTCAGTGGATGAGCCTGCTTCACAAAGAAGAGGAGCTCGGCTCACGCTCTATCCCCAAGTGCCAGAGCTATCTACTCAGCTGTGCTGCTTTTGGCTGAGACTCTGCCAGTTGCCCAATAATATACCTTCCATGCTACATAAAGATGCAGTCCAGAGCTGCAGTACGTTATGATGCCCATTAAATGGAAGTTTAAGGTGAAACGAGTGAGGTACAGTTGCTGTTCCTCAACTCCTATTCCTCATGTTTTCTCCCCCATCCCCAGCCAACAGCAGCCCCAAGCATGCATTACGCATGGGATGAGGGTATCTACATGGGTAGGGGATGCCACCCTGTGTCCACATTTTCCCTCTGTGTACCCTCCCAATCCCCTTTCCATGTGGATTCCATGATTTTGCTCCCCTGCAGGAGACTATTTGGAAACAATGACCAGCTCAGACTGCAGCTACCTGCTGATACAGAAATGACACCACACCACCTTTTACAACCTCCACTGGCTGAAAATAAGTTTTCTGGGTGAAATTCCAGGCATTGGTCTTAATCTACAAAGTCCTGGTTACTAAAGAGATGCCTTCTATCCTTCTTCCATAATCAGAGAAGCAATTCAAGCTGGATCTCTCTTGGTTCCAGACCTGATCCAAAGTCCAAAGCCCTTAGGTATTTACATGGCTCTCATTTCTATAGTATCTGAGTGCCTCATAATCTTTAATGCATTTATCCTCATAGCATCTCTGTGAGGTAGAGAAGGATAACTGACTCCATTTTATGGATGGGAAACTGAGGCAGAGAAACTAACTGACTTGCCCAAGAACACACAGGAATTTTAACCAGTCTCCCCAAATCTCAGCCTAGCACACAAACCACTTGACCACCCTGTTTTCTTTCATCTTTTTCCATTGACTTCAAATGGACTCTGAATTAGGCCCTTAAACAAGGCACCTCTCTTGGTGGGTGTCCTCCAGGAGAAGTTCCTAACTTCAAAATTTGCTTCCTTCTTGTTCTAGCAGCAACTGGATTGTGTAAACCTTTTGACCATCTTCTATGGTAGGCAATAAGGGAGGAGAGGGCAGGACACTGGAATATAGGGGACTATACGGCAACTTGGTGAATTGTGCGAATTTTTTTTCAGAGTAGTGCCATTAGAAGAACTTTGTAAAGCACCAGGGATATGAAATTGGCTATAGAAAACAAACAACACCTGCCCTTCAGTGAACAGGCACTGCTCGAAGCTCACTTTTTCCTCCAGCACCTGCTGAGACTTTTCTTTATGTTAAAAAAACCCCCACAGTATTTCCATTAAATCATTGGGATGACATGCTAACACAAGTCTTTTTGAAATAAACATCCTTGGAGCTTTTGTAGAACTTAATGCATATGAGTTGTGTGAATTTACACTAGCACTCTGCATACTGAGACTTCCAAGTCATCTCTGTAAGCCTGCATATAATTTAAGATTTGATTGTTTTGGATTTGTAATCCTTTTCAAATTGAGTGTGTCCCCTTTGGATTTCTCACCTTGAATCATAATTTATCTCAGGACTGAAGGGCCTTCACTCTGCAGTGATTGTTTTTTAGGGAAATTAAAACAGTGCAGACAGTGGCATGCTGGCAAATCTTGCCACTGCCTGTAACTTGCATCCATGAAGCTTTCAAAGTGAGAGAGTCTGGTTTTAGAGAATCAGGAGTAATGCATTATTAAACTTTATCTACAGAATGTGATGCTCTGATTACTCTACTATACTCGGAGGACATACGCTAATAATTCAGAACCTCATTGAAATTTTATCTCAGACAGAAAGTTTTATGCTGCTACTATTGTGTTTAGGATTACTGCAACAAGATTTGCCCATTAACAGGAACAGGATTAGGTTCTTTATTTCCTCCCAGTGATCTTTCAAAAGCCACAGTGGGAAGGATATGGCTTACTTTATATACCATGGGATAGGGAGTTGATTCATTGAGAACACTATCAGGACTTTTTCAGAGGATAGAGATTGATCATCCAGCTCTATTCTGAAAAGACAACTACAAAAAAAGCACATCAGGGCTCCATGTTGCCATCTCCAAGTGACTCCAGATCAAACGTGCCCAGTTTACCTTGTAAAAAGGTGAACTTGCAAGGCTAAACACTTAGAAAATGCACAATTGGGTCTGAATGTTAAGATGGATTCTTTACTTCTCATGTATCACCACCACTAATAGAGGTACTACAAGCCAATTGACCAGGGTGAAATCCTACCTTCTGATGCCAAAGGCAAAATTTCCATAGACTTTAATGGTGTGAAGATTTCACCCTCAGTGTTTAATAGGGCTTCCCCAAATGTAACAGAGCAAAATTTGGGCCCACAATCAGAAATTAGCTAATAAGTCTATTATTAATGCACCAGCCACAACTAAATCTCTTTCTGCTGTGGTTTAGTTTTCTCTGTATTCTGACAGGAGGAAAAGGCTGGAAAAATATATTCAAAGAAAAAAGAGCCATGTCCTAATCAGCCCTTGTAAATTCTTGACTGTTCTTCCTCGGAGACTTTACTTACGTACAAGTCATGCTGAACTCAAGAGTTTCCTAAAGTTGAACAAAAACTTTTTTAAAAAATAGCTCACTTACTCAGCAGGCAGACTTTTAGCCTGTAACATGTCTGTATTACATCACAAAACATACTGTATTCAGATAATGTTAAGGTTCTGACCTTCGACCACAAGAGCGAGGAAATTCTGAGTTAAGTTTGAATCTATCTGTATCTAACATCATACTGTGCCTACAACAGGCATTGTGGGCTTCTGGTACCTTGTGTAGCTATGAAAAGATGTCCTATCGTTTTGGTGACCCTTTCAAAATGTAGGTACAATAGATCAAGAATATGGGTTAAAGCAAACCTGAAGCGTTGATTGTCATTTTTAAAAAAAAAAAAAAAAATGCACAGTGAGGCTTTCAGTTCAAGATTTCTTCTTGTGTTAGCAGGGCTCACGCTAATGTGCTAAAAATTACTGTGTAGATGGTGCTTTGATGTGGAAGTTTGTGTTCTGAAGCCCATCCCACCCCTAGGCTTTAGACCACAAGCTCCAGCCCAAGACGCAACATCCACAAAGCTATTTGTAGAATGTTAGCACAAGCCCCACTGGCTCAAGCATGCGGACCTGGGCGGGGAGGCTTGCTCCCAGGTGCAGTGTATTTTGATAAAAATCTCAAAAATAAGTATAGAAATGCAACTGATCTACAGCACACAGATTTTAAATGTAGAAATGCAGTTTCTTTATATCAAATTTTACACACGCCAAAAAAAAAAAAAATCAAATCTCCTCTTACTGAAGACTCAGCACGTGAGAAATTACCAGGCAAAGGGAGAGCTTTTTCCTTCTTCCATTAAAAGGGAATCCAAGAGTAGGGCTTAATACAAAATTGTGGCTGAGACATGACCTCCAGAACCAGTCATCAGCGAAACCAGCAATATTTATTTATTTGCATTCCCATTATTTGTATCTCCTTTGTAACAGAATAATTGATAAATTCTCCAAGGCAGCATCATTACATGCCAAGTTTTAGCCCAGAATTAATTTACAGCTAATCTATAGTCCCTTTTGTAAAATTACGGATATGCTAAAAATTAAATAATTTTTCAATTTAATAAACATGCCAATAACCTAAAGTAACAGGGAACATATACAGCATTTATGGTAGCAAGTGACTATTAAATAAAAGATATTTTATATAAACACAAATATTCCCCCAGTATAATCTCCACTTTACATATCAGCACTACCACCTTATGTCATCAACTTGACTTTACACTCAGCCAACAAAGTCAGGCCTTACTGCATGTTTATTTAGTTCTCCATGTTTTCCCCCAGTCTCCAAGAAGAACCTTCATGCTTTGTTCCATGCTGCCCCTCATGTGCAGAATAAATTCCACCTGTACCCTGCCCCCAAATCTGTAAAGCCACTACAGTGTCCCCTTAAGCTCCTAAGGACTTAATCCATAGCCCACTGAAGTTAATGGAAGTCTGACTAAATTCTGCCATGCTTCTAGTTAACAACCAAAAAGGTAAGGTCGCAAGCATATTGCTGTTACTTTATCCTCCTAGCTCCATCAGTTAATTTGAGCCACCTGTTACGTCTTGTCATCATCAATCTTTTGAAGGCAGGAATTGTCTTTTCTCTACATGTTGGTACAACACAATGAGGACCTGATCTCTGATGGTATTGCTGTGATCTCTCTAGGTATTGCTGTGATATAAATAACATCCTCTGTGCCCTGCTCTTGGGAAAAAGCATGAGAGATGGGATGGGATTTGTATAATAACTAAAGGTCAAACAACTCATACCAGCTACAGTACAGACCTGTTTACACGCAGATGTTGGGAGTCAAGCTATCAGGACCGTGTATTAATGGATCATGGGTTAAGAGGACCATGCTGAAATATCTTAGGATATCTATGTATATAGTACATGTATAATGATCTAGGATTACATATTGTGACAAAGCTCTGTCCTTATTTTCGTGGATCCTGCATTTCCTGGCGGATTTTTACTAGCCTCAGCGGCTCACTGTGACCCTCCACGGAGCCCTTCTCTCTCTGGAGACAAGGTCAAGGTCTATTGAGCCATTTTCATCACGAACCAGTGAGGAGAAGCTATCCTTCCTGGCACAGTCTCTATTGTCTCCCAATCTCAGAGACTAATTAGGGGAGGCAGAAAGTGGGGAGCCCAGGCCCGTCCTCTACTCTGGGCTCCAGCCCAGGGACCCTAATAGTATCAGCTAAGATGGCTGACCTTTTATCCACAAAACACAATACAATTCCCTGGGCTACTTCCCCACAGCAGTCCCCGCTTCTTCAAACTCCACTTCACCCCTACCTCAGGGCCTTCTTCCTTCTGGATGATAAGTTGTCCAGCACTGAGTCTCACCAAGAGCATAACTTCCTTCCACAGTTCCTGACACCCACAACCCACCTGACTAACTGGGAGGTTTTTATCTGGATTCAGCCAGTCCCTGATTGGCTTCAGGTGTCCCAAATAGGCTAGCTGTTTCTACTCCTTTCTAGAAGGTTCTTAATTGGCCCCAGGTGTCTTGATTGGCCTGGAGTAGCCTTTGTTTGGCTATCCAGGGAACAGGGACCTGCACACCCTGAGACTAATGTACCTGCCTTCCAGCACTCTCCTATATCCTTCTGGTCTGACTCCGTCACAATATGTATTCACAGTGTCCCAAATACTGCAGGATTTTAGCTGGGTAGGAAACACATTCGTGGCCGATTCATCGGCTGATTGGCTTTCTCCAGAAATCAATAACTGTGCTATGCCATGACACTTTTTAAAATGACTTATAAACCTCTTGCTGGCTTGGAATGATTCATCCCCCATTAAATTTCCAAATTTTGTCACTTGGGCTTGAAAAATTGGCCCACTTAGTGGCATTCCTTTCAGCGAACGAAAGGCAAAAGAAATGCCGCTAAGGAATTTCCTTTCAGCAAAAGGAATCATATCAACGAAAATCAAACAATTTTGAAATGTATTAGCACAAACTATATATTACTTCTCTCTAGCATGAGAATGACTAAGCCTGCTTGATAAGTCTTTACCAATATCGGCGATCAAAAGAAAGAGGAAACGCCAATAGGCCTACAACATGTTTCTGCTCCACACTTCCTATGGATTTCTATGTCAGTGAGTTAGTGAGAAAATCTGTAGCGCTACAGAGTAAGTTCCTGTAACTGCATTTTAATGAGTCTTGCAGGTTAAATAGGTAGCACTGGGAAGCATGGCGCTACCGCACGTTAAGCAGATGCGCACGTAAACAGGTCTGTAGTGTATTGATGCTTCTCATCTGGCATAAGGGTACCATACTCCCCAATACACATTAATGGGATCACTTGTGACACTAGGTAGTACTCACTGTGACTGAAGGACATTGTTTTGTTTGCATCCTAATCGTCATCACTTGCCCAGCATTCTTACTGGTTTATTATTTTAGGATTTCTCATGGAAGCTGGTCAACTGTAATTGCTTTTTTTTTTAAATGAAGTGCTAGATTATACTTTTAAAAGACTAGAAATTTTACAGATTCTGCAAAATAGGTGGAGAAAAAGATAAACTTTCAGTCTAAGAACTTTGATAGTGTCCTGTTAACTACAACATAATGTTATAGCAATGAGGCTGTAGCTGTATATTTAGATTCTCACAAGAATCCATTTTAAATCTTCAGTGTTATGCTGCATAGCATTTAATGTCTGCCTGGAATATTTGAAAATACATTTCCAATGGTTTTTCCATGCAAGAGAGATGCTATAGATTATTAACAGCAGATCTATTAATCAAGTTAAGTTCAGCTTGCCTTCTGCATACAATATCTATAAGTATTTGTATAGCTCTGTCCAATGCTTGTTTGGCAAGCCACGGAAGAGAGTTGTCAAATATCTAAATCTTTGAGAGATGTAGTTTGTAGTTGACCTTTATTCCAGATTGTATTTGTGATAAAAAGATTTTTTTAAATGTTTACTTTCATGGGAAAACATGATTGCACTTCTCATAGACCTGAGGGACTTATTGCTGCCTGTCTGTTCCTTCACATCAACAGCGCCAACTTAAGAAAATATGATTTTCTCTCATCTTTGCAGTTTCAAAAGGTATTGCTGTGTACAAGGCTGAGAAAGCGGTGGAAGAAAAAAACACACACAAATCCACTTACTTTATTAGTTTAATTGCAATGCTTCATACATTAGGAGGCCAAATGGGAACTCTAAACAATTTGCAAATAATGTCTAGCCAGATTTTACATAGTTCTGGAGGCTGGAGAAACCTATTCACATTCTAAAGAGTACATTCATCAATTGCTGGTCAAACAACATCTAAGTATTTGCTGTTTCTTTCACAGTCAGGCTTATAAACATTGTAATTCAGCAGCAAGAACTACAGAGGGCTCTTTCATCTTACTTGAGCTCATGCTGAGAAGCAGGACTGGTCAAATTATTAGTTTATTTAATAAACAAATTGTTTGATGAAATTAGTCCCTTTTTCCTGCTTGCAAAATTCAAATAATTTGTGAACCAGTCTTGAATTCTGTTAATCTGTTTCTGATGAACAAGTATTCATAGACCCTCACTTCAACTTTGGGGATATTCAGAACCTCTTTGCTCGGAATCTTCATGTAGTAGGGTGCTGGTGCAGAGGCACCTAATCAGCCCCTGCTCAGCCAGCCCCAATCAGGGGAGATAGATTGGGGCTGGGGAAAGCCAGATGCCTGGCCTGTGGGTTGGCTACACCTGCTGGCCTGAGGGCTATAAAGGCTGGAGGGAGCCAGAAGGAAGGGGGAATGGCCAGAGCAAGGTCAGTCTCCCGGCTGAGGGCTGCTGCCTTTGCGAGACACCAAACAAGCCTCTACATTGTACATAGTTTATCACTGGTGGTGAGCACTGCATTGTAAGATAATAAAGACACAGGTGTTGCACAGTGAAAGCCTCTCTGAGCTTTATTTGGGCAGCCAGTGGGCTGCAGGAAGAGGAGGCCAGCAGACCCTGTTACACTTCAGTATTTGTTCTTTGTGCTGTGTGACCGGTCACATTAAGTACCACAAAAGCTTATGCTCCAAAACATATTAGTCTATAAGGTGCTACAAGACTTTTTGTTGCTTTTACAGATCCAGACTAACACATCCTATTACTTCATCAGAGGGGTAGCTATTGTATTTGCTCTCACTGGATGACAAACTCTTAATCATCCCAAAAATACTTGTGTTCCTATGAGTAGTCGTACAAACAATAATTTCCCAAATAGCTTTATGAACCAAAACCTAGGTGTTGAAGCACAAACCTAGGAAAACCAAACAGCAATTTGGAATTGCTGACAAAATCCCCTTAGGTGTTGTATTTGACCAGTTCTAATGGTATTGTAATACTCAGTGCAGATAACACCTCTGCCAATAGTTGGTGCTATACCTTAATCTGTTGTTTTGTATATTATTTTGTATTCGAAGGTGGTGGCGGGGGGGATGGGGAGGGGAGAAGTATGAAATTAAGTTGTGCCTTCAGTGCTGGAGTTGTTATTTGCAGTCTTCCAGTAAATTCTATAAGCAAGTTTAACAGTATTGAGACTCCTACTTTAGCTCAGAGGCCATCATCATTCAGAATGACTCTGTTACAGAAGTGTTTGGGACTCAGTGCCGGGCATAATTCTAACTACTTTTAAGGATATTTGGCCTCAAGGTTTAACTATTTGTCTGATGTTCTGGGCTGCGTAAAAAAAAGTATAAATTAAGACTGCAAGACAAGCTTGTTTACTAAAATAATGTATTCAGTGTACATCTTCCAAAGGGAGAAAAAAAAAAAGAACACAAAGAAAACCCACAACACCAGCCTTGCTGGAGACTCAGCAGCCACATCCAATAGCTTTGAAATGCTGTGCAGGATGCTAGAATGTCACGTCAAAAGAATCTGCTGCTATGATTCTTGCTGTATATTCAGTCTAAACTCTGTTGGGCTTCTGTTGCTGGAGGGCTGAGCTTTGGGAGCTTTTCCTACAATCTGCTGTGGAAAAGCCAGGGAGAGATTTTATTAAATTCAGCCTCTATCCTTTGCCATTAGGTGAGAGCAAAATTATGATTAAACCACAAGGAGCAAGCTGTGCTCCAGTTGTCCATTGCCTTTTGAGCCTGAGGTAGCTTATGTAAGAGACAGGTAAAGAGATTTTTTTTTTTTTCCCCTCCAGACAGATGTGGAAAAGTCCTTTGGGAAGAAAGGTGCAGTATTAATGCAAGATGGTGATACATTAAAATAAGGGAATGCAGTAAACTGAGACAAAATTATGGATATTGCTGCCTCATCCAGGACCAACACAGCCTACTCTCACACAGAAAACTCACTGTTTGAGCCGTGATATTTCCTTTTTCAATCTTGTGGGGGGAAAAATAAAATAAAAAACAAAGCCCTCATGTTGAACAATGCCATCTGGAAGACAGCAAGATACCTCACACACACACACACATGCACGCACAGCCTGGTTGTACTCTGCTTTTCATTAGGGGACAGCAATTGTGCAACAGCATGTCAGAGGCTCTAAACTGCAACAGTTAAAAGAGGTTCTCCATTAGCCCAAATACTAGAGTTTGTGTTTTAAACCCCAGAACAGCAAAGTATTTATGCATGGGCTTAATTTCAATCATCCGAGGTGTTGCATTGAAATTAATTGGATTAGTCACATGCTTGAAATAAAGCAATTATTTAAGGCCCCAATCCTGTTCCCACGGAAATCAATCACAAAAACTCCTATGAACGATATGGTGCAGGATTAGAGCTAGTCTGAGAATGGAATTCCCACCATGTGAGAAATTGACATTTTGAAATTTGTTTTCATTCTGAATTAGAAACAAAGTTTAGAAACTGACTGTGTAATGAAAATTTGAAAAAATATTTGGAACAATCCAAATGTTTTGTTGTGATAATGTTGAATTATTATATAAAAATAAATGTTAAAGCAGAAACATCAGAACAAAATGAAATTATAAAGTCAAAACATTTCACCTCAAAATGAAACACTTTGACATTGTAATATTGCAAGTTTTGTCTCCCACCCCATAGAAAACTTTATTGAAATTGATGCTTTCTTGCTAAATGTTTTAATTTCAATGAAATTGAATTTTCTAGGGTGACTAGATGTCCTGATTTTATAGGGATAGTCTCCATTTTGGGGTCTTTTCCTTATATAGGCTCCTATTAGCCCCCACCCCCTTTCCCGATTTTTCCACATTTGCTGTCTGGTCACATTAACATTTTCTCACAAGTGCTGTTCTGTAGAAAGCTTATCAACTAGTTCTATGCAAGACTGATTCTTAAGTGATATGCTGAATCAGGGCTTCTGAGTAGAAGGATCCAAATTGCAGAAGGCTGTAGAGTGCAATGCAGTGACAACCATGGAGCCCTCGGAAACTATGAATATTTTATAGTGAATTTGCTTTTTTTTCCAGAGACATATTTATGTTCCTTTATTTTGGTTCCTGTCTAAGCACATAGTCTTTTACTTGTGGCCTTACTGAGAACTCCTTATGCACACTGGTGAGCAGTTACTTCTATAAGCTGTCACTACCAAATTCCGCTGAACCTGAAATCATAAACACTTTGGGGGTGGGGAAGCCAGCTGGCAGATTGTGCTAAGAAGTATTTTGTGTAATATTTTAGAAGTGTCATGGTCTAGATATAAATTAAACTTCCATTAGAAAGGAGAGGTGCCTGGCAACAGTGCTGAACAGCTATGCAGTGGGCTTGCACATGTGAGTAACTGTTCATTAATGTGTTTATGAGGGTCACAACCTAGCCTTTATACATATTGCAAATTATGAGGGTAAAAAATACAAAACCAACCACCACACTTGTCAACAATTGCCACCATGGCTAATGGGTGCCCAAACTGAGACAACCTAGGCTTGATTTAGGGACACTGATGCCTCATATCTCCAACTAAAGTCAATGGGAGGCAGAACCTCTTAAAAAATCAGGCCCATGGTGCCTCAGGTTAGACACCCAGGAACCGAAGTATTCCAAAAAAAAACTGGGGCTGTTTTTGGAGGGGAAAGAATTTTTATCTATTACTTAGGTTTGTATGAATGCTGTGGAATGAGCATCAGAACATGCTAGGAACCTGATATGTGGGAGCAAAGCCAATCAGAAGGGGTCCCAGGAGGGCCATTTGGCCTGGCCCTCAAGCTGAAAAGGGGCCTCAAATATAGGTACTTGATAATTTTTTGGCATTTCATAAGCTTCACAATTTGTTTTTATATGCACGGAAGCTAGATTTTCCCTCAATAATACATACATTTGCACAGCAAAAGGCTAGAAAAATATTTAATAAAAAAATCAAATTATGTCTCTCTTTTGGTGCCTTATTTTGCTCTCATGTGTTGTCATTTTTTATTTTTATTATGGCTAGAAGCCGCAAATGCTGGAAGTGGTCCAGACCTCTCTGGATCTCTGAAAGGGCCTGCGTGGGAGTATATAGGGTGATATGACGTAAAATTAACAATTTGTTTCAGCTTTAGACACACCTGTTATATTCTCCAGCAGAATATTGCTTATACAGACTGAGCTTAATGGCATTTTTTCCATCAAGATATTCTTCTACGGTACTTGTACATCTGTTCAGCACTGTTACCAGGTACCTATCCTCTCTAATGAAAGCTAATTATGCCTAGAACACTTGTAATATTTTTAGTAGTAACATTTAGCACAAACCTGCTAGCCTTTCCCCACACTCAAGTAGTATTTACAATTCCAGTGGACCATTTGAATACTCAACCCACATTTCATCTCGATAATTAAAAGGAAGGATATAAATCAGTAGACTATTGTTCCTTGAACAAGATCTAATGCATTTTAGAAAAAAATGGAATTCTCATGCTACTTGAGCAATTATGTCCATTAGGTATGGTGCTTCTTTAAAAGGATTGTGTAATCTAATCAGAGGGCCATATACAATATTTTATTAAGATGACATTTTGGATTTTAGCACAGTTAGCATTTATGGTAAGAGGCCACTGCTCCATGAATCTTTAAAAATGGTCCAGATAGACAATCTGTCATCTTGAAGAGTCTGACTGTTTATGTTTCATGGAGATTTAAAGTAAGGTGACTGCTGTCCAGGCAGTGAGCAATTTTTAAAATATCCTTCAATAATACTTTCACAAAAGCTATTACAGGCCTTTGTGCATGTAGAGAGATCATCATCAGTGTATGGCAAACAACTGATTGTAAACATACTTTGGAGAGACATGAAAATTATGGTGAGGGACAAATGAATGTCGGGTCAGGTAGACTACTTTTTTGAGACTATAAATTTTAAGAGAACTATTAAAGTAGACTATCAAGAGTGAATCCAGGCTATTTTAATTTAGTGTGTATGTTCTGAGGTAAAGTAGAGCCACTGGCAAAGTGCTTTTTCAATTAATTTTGAAAGCAAGGACTGATACTAGCTCCCAGTTTCCCAGACGCACTGGAGAGCCCCTATTAAATCAAAGAAGTGACCTTGTCAATCTTTAGCCTGATGAGAAAAAGAATTTGTATTGAACGATAAGTTACCAAAGTGTGCTAAGGAACCACAAATGATGTAAACTATAAGGAGACAGAGGGGCTGCCTACAGTAGCAGGGTGGCTCTTAAGGAAATCCTGCCATTTGGAGATTAGGAGGAGAAGAAATGGAGAATCTTATTTTAGACAGGGAGTTCAAGCATCATTCTCAGTGGAATTTGGGTGCCTACATCCTTTGTCCTTTTGAAAATCCCAACCTCAACTCTGAAAACTTTATAAATGACTCTAGCTCCATGATGAACATAGTGTAAATGCCAAGACAGTGATCTCTGATTTCCATGGCCATCTCAGACACACCCTCAGCTAGTGCAAATCAAAGCGGCTCCACTGAAGCCGAAAGCTCTTACTACAGAACTCAATGAAACTGCATCAGTGTACACCAGCCAAGCATCAGACCTTTCATTTTTAAGTTGAGAATTGTCTTAGTAACATTTGCCAGAAACTAAACAATCTTGAACTCTGGACTCTGGTTTTGGAGGAGAGCCAAAGACTAATATTAAGCTTTTGACAGTTTTCCTACTGTAGAGAAAAAAAATGGGTGAAAGTATTTACTGTTGCAAAGACTCCTCACTATACTTGTCTTATCACCTAGAGGTTATAATGGCTTCCAAAATGTTGGTGTCAGAGACTTACCTGGTAGTGCAGCAAGTATTCCACCGCTCTGTCCAAAAGATTAAATTCACTACCAGCTTAGGTCTCTTCCTCAGCCAGAGACCTACAAAAATGATGACACTATCCGATGAGAGGGTATATGACAATATCATTTTCCAGAACCCAATTATCCACTGGGTCACAAAAGTCAGATCGAGAGATTAACAGCCACAAAGATTATCTGTCGGCCAAATTCTCTGATGGGATCCATTGGCAGAACTCAATTGACTTCAAGTTACCCCAGTTTACATCAGCAGAGACTTTGGTCTTACAGTGCTATAAATGGCACTGAGGTGCAAACTTGGGATCTTTAGCACCAAAAACATATGCTATCTTATCATTTATTGCTAAATAAGGAATTGCCTATAGCACAACCAAGCAGTATACTGTTCTAATCACTGAAGCCAGCCTCTAGAGAAAGACATGGTCAAATGTACTAATTCAGTGTATTACATTTAGAGTTTGGGCCATTTTAGAGATAAAAGCCTGTGGTAATAATCAGACTTCGATCAGAATTCCATAGCTTTGGGGTGTTTGGGTCAGAGTTTGCCTTGGTTCCAGCATAAGAAAAACAATAAATATAGAGTTAAAGGTTAATATAGTGCCCTATTCTGTATAAACTCTGGCAATTATTCCATCAGCAATTATTTTGACCTGCTTCCTTTTAAACACACCAGCTAGATTGCAGGTCAATAACCATGTATCATCCTCAGGCAAGGAAACACAAATGGAAGTGCAGTAGGCATTAAATATTCTGTTCATGGTCAGAGTGGATCTAAGTTATTTGACATAGCAATCTTTGGGGACAGTTTCCCTTGCAGCAACCACCCTCTGTTCTCCCTCTCCGGGACCCTTTACAGACCCTCCCTCCAAGTCTTTTCAGTCTTACCACCCTCCATTTGGGCTGGGTTAACAACCACCAGTCTCACCAATAAACTCCATCACTGCATTCCAAGGGTTCACACTTATCTCTGGCTCTTCTGCCATCTACACAGACCTCTTCCTCTGCCACAACTGGCTCTTCATGGATCTTCATCTTTTATAGTACTACAGTATTCTATTCAATCCTACAAGTATTCTATTCTATTATGGTCCAAAATGCTGCAATTTACCATATATCTATGCTATAGGGTTTGAGGCTGTTACTGTGGAACATTATATTTTTTTTTAAAGGGAGGGAAGGATTGGCTTTAAAATATTGGAGACCCTGTTTACTCTGTATTAAAATAAACCACATATTTGGTAACAAACAGGGGTTTGCTCTAATGTCCTTATTGGCCAAGGGTAATTTTGGCGGAGAATTAATTGGTTGCTGTCCTCTACCCTGGATGTTGTGGCATGTACACTGTTGAGACAAGGTTTTGAGAACCTTTGGAATAAAGGGAAATGTAAATGCATGCAAGACATGATCATATTACTAATTCACAATTTGTTTATATCACAAATATGGGGGCAGGGGTAATGAAAAGATTCTAAACAATATCCACTGATGGCAAAGTCCTAGAGGTATTCAAGAGTGCACAAGATAATGTTTTTCTCATAATTACCACCTCTGGAAGGTGCATATCTGATGTACAGACATGCTTCTTTACCCACCTACCCACGACAACCTTTTATTTTACAAAATAAACTGAGTTTTTATTGAAAAAAAACACACATATTATGTAACCTACAAATACATTTATGAATGGCATAACCTTGTGTTCCGTGCTTCAAGGGACAAGGGTCTGCAGCCTTAAGTGGCTCAGCCTAGAATTTCGAGTGTTTTGTATTTGCAGTTCAGTTAGCTTAAGAACTGGATAATGGATGCAGAGCCTTTCACGTCTAAGTCAGTTACTTGTAACCAGCACGGGTCCCCTTTGTTACTGTAAAGCCCACTACAAACAATGCAAAAGCATGTTTCCATCATCTACACAAATTTAAAAAAACAAAACAAAAAAAACCACAGTTCTTCTGAGTTTATTTCTATACCAGGCTCAGGGGCCTCTGGCTCAGATTACTTAAAAAAAAAAAAGAAAGAAAGAAAGAAAGAAAATGCTAACTATGCTTGTCTGATAGATCTATACATGCACTGAGTCTTTCCCGACTAGACAAGAATTCCCAGTAATAGGCTTCGAGCTAGAAGTGAGATCAGAAGAGGGATAACTGGCTGCTGCAAGATCTACTGTAGACAGAAGTAACAGGGTTGAGCAGAGAGTTGTTCAGCAGGGTACAATCTTCATGAAGAAATATATTTTGATTCGTTCCCTATAAGAATTTTATATCATGTATAGTCTCAGTTGGTGTATTTCATTTGCATACCTATGTTTCTTCTTACTGAGGATATGGTGGCAAGTGTTGAACATTCTGGATTATTCAAATTATGTCCAAATCTTCTTTTATCTACGTCTATTTGAATTTTGATTTGGTCTTTGTACTCTTTGAATGAACCAATTGAAATATATGTATTTTTCCTTTTACTTTAATAGGTCCTTCATATGCTTCCAGGAGGTTTTATAAATATTATAAGATTTTAAACTCTGAGATGTAATTCCTGCTCCAATCTACTTACATTTCTGTCTTTTGTTTCTTCCACTCTCCCTACAAAAACTTCACAATGTATACTTCTACGTTTGAGCCAGGTATATCTAGACCATCCTACAATGCATCATCTCGTTATTGACAATGTATGCAGATCTCTTATAACTTCAGAAGGCCACGGGCCAGGTCAAACGAACTCTTATCTTGAAAAGGGTTTACATATTATCATTTTATCCACTCTTACTTGGCTGCATAATAGTAGATTTCCCCTGAGGTAAGAGTAAATTGAAAGAAAATGCAAAATAACTCTTTTTTTGGTATCCCCACATATATTCAACATTAACATAAACATACAAAATTGAGTTTATAAAGAGGAGGGATTTATTGGGAGGAAGGATTTATTAAGGAGGCCTTGGTGGGAAGAGTATTAGAGATTTTAAAAAAGTTTTCTATCCCAGATCAGAAAGAAAAATAGAAGACTTGAAAAATTTGTGCATCGACAAGCCAAAAATCCTCATTTCATAATTTTGAAATACTGTTTTAATTGTAAAACTTTTTTAAACCTTGTTTAGTCAATTAAGTTAAATTTCACAGCATAGTAGTTTTGAACCAAAGGGAAAAAATGCCTGGAAAAAGTTAAAAATGGGACATTTCTACAATTCTAAAAGGTTTTCAACATTTTTTCAAGCAGGGAAAATGCATCAAAACTGACCTTGGTTCACAACACTTGGTGTCAAGGACTTTAAAACATTTTTTTTTTTTGGCAAAAAAATGTTTTATTCCCAACCAACTTTATTTATCTGACATTAATGAGGATTTCAGTCAAAGAAATGGCTTCCTTGTACATGCAGGACATAGCTTCTGCTAAACCCACTTGAAAAAGTTTTTGCTTGAACAAACATCACCTGAGAGGCTTTTCACGAACCCCCCCCCCCCCGAGGTGAGAGGTTACATCACTATTGTACATCCTGAACTAGAACCAGAACCACCGTTTTAGTAGAAACCACACGAAGGCACTACAACAGTAGTGAAGCACAGAGCAATAGCTTAAGGTTCCTATGAAGGTGGAAGTTTCTCCTTTAGCAGCTCAGTCTGCATCCTTTTCAGAAATTTTGCTCTATTCAATTTTTTTTTCTATTAACATTTGTTTTCCTTCAGCAATTTTTATGGAACTAAATTCAGTATTTTCACAAGCCACTCGCCACATATAAAGCTTTATAATGTACAGACTGATCCTAGTTATGCCAGTAATCTTTACCCATGCAAATAGTCTGATTCATGTCAATATATGGTGGAAGTCAGTGGAATAAAAGTCTTGACTCAGAGACGTACTGAGAACTACATCTCCAGTTACTAGTTCACCTTTCTCAATAGGAGATGGAGGGCTTATTCTAAAAAACTGAATCTTCCCCCCTTCCCATCATACTATTTAAATATGACTCGTGCTATAGTAAATGGAACAATGAATTCACACTACTTTGGCTCTTTTGGGTAATGCTGACTGATGTCTGAGTATCACTCATCTATATTTAGAGGCTAATAATCCTTATTGTCTGAAGGATTCTAAAATGAGAATTATTGTGAGGTTTCATTTGTGCCAGACATTAATGAAAACAAGAAATGAAATGAATGTCAGTCTCTCTGGGCTTGTGTGTCCTCATAGAAACACTATTACTTTCCCTCCAACTTAGCCAGCTCCCTCTGTCCACTGATAGCCTCTGTTATTCATGAACATGAAACCTGAAGGACCAATATATTAAACAAAGATTGTTTATGGTGCACTGAAAAGAGACTGACCAATCGAGACAATTCTCAAATGCTTCATATTCAAAGAAGAATTGCTATTATAAATGCTGAGCGGGCATCTCTCTCTCTTCCCCCTTTAATGGGGCAACTGGTTATATAAATATAAAAAGATATTTGAAAAAAAACCCATAATTTGAGGAAACACACTTTAAGTATTGTTCCACAAAATATCACTATTAAGAATATAGACAGCAGTAACTCCAGCAGTGTTTTGAAATGTTAACAAAGTTGTGTGGAATATAAATGCTGGAAATAAAAACAGGAAGCTTTCAGGATCCAAAAAAAAAAAAAAATACTGAAACCAACATAGCATCATTTCTATGCAAATTGGAATGATAAGGAGTGAGAGGGGTCCAGTTTTATAAAAGTCAGCCTTATTTAAAATGACAAAACACAATGGCTTTCTAATGTTCTATTATTCAGCTCATTCTTTCCTCATATATTGCTAAAAATCTATCCTTCCCCAGTCCACACATGCTTCTTTGAAATTGCCTTTAGCAACTGCTTCCTGTTGGTGAATGTTGGCACTTATGAGAGCAGGTTTGCAGATAACCAACATCTGTTATTAGCCTTTTAAATGACCTGTGAGGGCACAGTGTTTCCTCAAGTGGCTTCCACTTCAATAGAGAAATATTGGTCCAATTTCCTGGATATGCTTCATCAGGTTTTCACAACTCTGGCATCACTACACAGCACAAAGCAAGTAAAAATTGGCCCTTCTGATCTAGAGAAGAATCAAGGTTCAGAAAACCAGAGGTGAAATCCTAGTCCCATTGAAGTCAATATGAATGTTGCCACTTACCTCAATGGAGCCAGGATTTCATTTTAGGTCTACATGATTATTTCAGGAATAGCAATGAAAATGATGCCACCTTTCTAGGTAGTTCAGAAAGTGGTTATAAAACACAAGTGAGTAATGAAGCACAAGCTTCATCAGAACAGTTACTATAGCAAGAATGCATCACCCTTGAGCCTGAACACTAGAACAGATTTGGTCTCAATCCCTAACTCTGATCCCCAGTGTAAATCTAATACAGATTTGCACACTACCTCCTTGATTCAACTCTAGTGCAAGATGAAAGCATAGATTAGCTCTTTGAGACAAATTATTCAAAGGAGCCTTTTTAAGTATGTGGGTGTAAATTTAGAGGTCACTTTTGAACATACAGCCCTTTGCACGCTGCTTTTTGGAGCTGGCAAGTACATTTCTTCCACTGCTGCGCTGTGACTAATGAGGAAGCAGGACCTTTTGTCACTTCTATTCTGGTCTATATATCATGTTTATCACCACAGTATCTGAGCACTTTCCAGTAGGGTGTTAAGCAATGTGATTGCAAATCTGCCATGTGTTTGTTCGCTCATCCTTGCCATAGATGTGTGTGCAATGTGTGCAGTGGAGGGAGTTGTTTTAGTAATGTGATTTTGTGTGGCAGTGGGTTTTATTTGTATACATTGTGACAAAGCTCCAAGTCTGTACTTGTGGGTCCTGCGCTTCCTGGCAGATTTAGGGGCCTCAGAAACTCATCTAGGCCCCAGAGTGACCTCCCTTTCTCAGTAGAATTGGCAAGAGTCACCACCTAGTGAGTTACCTTCATCACAGGCCAGTATGGAAGATGGAAAAGGGGGGAGCCCGGGCCCGCCCTCTACTCCGGACTCCAGCCCAGGGACCCTAATAGTATCAGCTAAGATGGCTGACCTTGTAGGCACAAAACACAATACAATTCCCTGGGCTACTTCCCCACAGCAGTCCCTGCTTCTTCAAACTCCACTTCACCCTTACCTCAGGGCCTCCTTCCTTCTGGATGATATGTTGTCCAACACTCAGTCTCACCAACAGCATAACTTCCTTCCACAGCTCCTGACACCCACAGCCCACCTGACTAACTGGGAGGTTTTTATCTGGATTCAGCCAGTCCCTGACTGGCTTCAGGTGTCCCAATTAGGCTAGCTGTTTCTACTCCTTTCTAGAAGGTTCTTAATTGGCCCCAGGTGTCTTGATTGGCCTGGAGTAGCCTTTGTTTGGCTATCCAGGGAACAAGGACCTGCACATCCTAAGGCTGATATACCTGCCTTCCAGCACTCTCCTATACCCTTCTGGTCTGACTCCGTCACAACATGTATATACATACACAGTTAATACCATACCAGTAGCCACATAACTGGGTTGTTGGTAGAAATGGCCAGAAAACAAGATTTCCATTTTGTAAAAGTGTTCAAGGATTCCACATCTGTTTCAATGCGGAACAAAAGGTATGACCTCTCCATTTTTCATGGAGAGAGAGGCTCACCAGCCCAGTGGTTAGGTCATTCACTGGGTTGTAGGCTCAAGGCTCTGAACCATCTGCTTTGGATCAGGGATCTGAACCTGGATTTCGCCACATCCTATGTGAGTGCCCTAACAACTGGGTTATAGTGTCAATCTCAGGAGGGGGTTACTAAATCTTTCCTATTGGAACTGTTCCACTCTGTATAAAATAAATTAAATATTAATTAGGGCCAAGTGACATATATTCTCCGGTATTAAGAAATAGCTGTAGTGTCCTTATGCAGAACAAACTCTCACCTTTAGTCAAGGTGCAGAGATTGTAGAATTGAACAAATGGGGTCCCTCACTGCACAGCCTGTCTGTGCTGTGGTTAGCTGAGACAATCATAGGTGCTGGAACTAGAGGGTGCAGCCGCACTCTCTGACTTGAAGTGGTTTCTTCCATATACAGGGTTCACACTTTGGTTCAATGGCTCTCAGCACACACACACTACAAATTGTTCCAGCCCCACTGGAGGCAATACCATTTCAGTGCAAGTATTGTTAATTTCATACTTAGGGGCTTATTACATTAAGAATATGGTATTGAAAAGAACATCCTGTCTTGTAAACTTGCTAAGCATAATCAACATAATGGAAGCTGTTCAGTCCTGCCTCCTGGTTTGAAACCAAGACTAAAGTGCACCTTCTTGTGTAATCAGACACTCCTGGGTGATATCAGTCTGTGTGCAGCTGCCATAAAGCCCAAGTGCCTGGGGCCTGATTTTCATAACTGCTCCACACAGGACCATTGAAATGGCCACCCAGAGACCATTATTTCCTGTAAGCTAGTAATTATTATGCAGCTGAGCCAGAGCAGTGTCAATGACAGGAGCAGTGGGGAAAACAGAAGTTGTCACACCAAAATACACAGTATGCTGCTGGCTGCAACCTGAACAACTGAAATCCACTTGTCTGTCTAGCCCAGTGATGCCTTAGCTGCTTGTACTGTTGAGTTGCCAATCCCAGCATGAGTTTTTTTTCTTACAGTGCTTGTATTTCAGTAATAGCTGTTGAGAGACCAGAGTTACAATTCAGCCAGCTGTAAATCTGAGTTGTCTGAGCTAGTTCACACATGGAAAAATGCCTTGAAGGCAGCACTAAACCTGAGTGAAGCTAATGCAGAAGGGATGCTTTCATTTAGGGACTGTGATTGATCGCACTTACATAAACTCATCTTGTGCACAGATCCCACACTATTTCCTATCTGCAAAGCTAAAGGGATTTAGGATCAGTTACACTGGTGCAACTTACTGCTAATATGCAAATTACACTTTCCTATCACCACCACCACCCCGGGTGACTACTGTCACATGTTCTTGCGATCTCTTTATTGGTGAGCCAACACAACCAGGTGCAATACTCAAAAAAAAAAAGAGGGTAACTATGAGTTCTTTAAAGCAAAGAACCACTTCTGTTTATTTCTGGAAGATGGTATACAAATAGCTCACACTGTGCTGCTGCTGTAGCTATTAACTCTCAGAAAAAAAGAAATGTGAATGTATGAAAGCCAACCCCTCAAATACTTCTTGAACCAGAAATCCTGATCATCTGGGATGAGCCACATCCTTTCAGGACTGCCCGGATGCAAGGCGAGAAAATGTTTCTTGACCAACATTAATATTTAGAATTTGTAGAACACTTTCTGTACAGAGCTTTGGACATACACATGATCTCACTACTTCACAACATCTACAAAGTAAATACTAACCTAATTTTAAAATGGGGAAGTGAACTGAAAGCTAGAGTCACATGGTAAAGGCCACACAGTCAGTGGTAGAGCTAGAATTAGAACCAAGCACCTCCTGATTTCCAAGCCCTGTGTCCATTTCTCTTAGGGTCACATGATCAGAAAGAAGGGCTTTTTAGCTGCAGTGCCCCCGATATTAACTAGCAGAGCTGGGCCTAGACTACAATCCACATCAGAACAGCCCAAGACTAGAGATGGTTGGAAAATTAAATTTCCATTCCACGGGAAATTTTTAACCCGTCAGAATTTGTTTCTCTTCCAGATTGGACCTCAGAAGGTTTTACCAACAACTAATCAAGCTTCACATATCCCTTGTGAAGTAGGTGTAATGTTTAGCAATCACACAGGAGGCAGGTAAGAGAAGGCACAGCACTTTCATTAACTGCACAAGCAGCTAACTCCAATCAAAACTGGTCAAGTTTCTGTAGTCACCGATTTCATGCATAAACATTCTCATACTAACAATACACACTTTCACATTTGTAACATAAATGCTATCCTAATAGCAGGGAAGTACCATAGACAGATGAGTAAGCAGATAGTAACACAGCAAGTCCACAGCAGAACCAGGAATGGAGTCTAGGAGTTCTGGCTCCCTGTTCTTACTCTAACCATTATACAAGAGTCTTGTATATTTCAGCCTTGTTTTTCCTTATACCATTTACCTTTTTTAGGTAAAAGAAATATAGATGTACCAAAACTTAGTTTGAAAGTTACATTTGCTGGGTTGTTTAGAACATGATTTGGACCTACCGAAGTGGAAAGTGCTCAGTATTTCTTTTATTCAATCTGTTGCCAAGATATTTAAAATAAATATACTCCAACAGCTACTATTTGTGGATTAGGTTTTAACACTTTTGCTATGGATATTGCCAACCAGCACAATGATCACAGCTAACTAAGCATGCCTCGTCTAGAAAGCTCTGAGCTACTCTGAAGGCTTCATCCAAGAGGATATGGAAACAAACCCCAGGATAGCTTACTGTCTGGAAAAAAATAGATTCGATAAAATGCGGTGGAGGCAAGAACTCTGATAAGCTTCTGAGAAGGCTTTCCAAACAGCATTGACTAAAACCTCTGACTGAAAATCTAGGAAGGTGCGGGTTTGTTTTTAAGTGCTTGAGGTCATATGTATAAGTATAGGGCTCAAAGTGCTGAATAAATTACTAGCCATGATTGAACAACAGAGAACAAGACCTCACACACAAAAAGCTGAGCCTTTCTCAAACTTCAATTTATGTAAATATAAAACAACCTAGTTTTCATTCAGTGAAAGTGTCCAAGAAAAATCGAAGCGCCAAAAATCAATGGCTCGATAAAAGGGAATTTCAAATAGCTGGGCATCCTTAACTCTGATTCAATAACCAAACCAACCAAAATCAATGGACAAGCCTCTCGCCCTTAACACAGTCTCTTTTCACACTCCAGATGATTTACAATAGAAAAGTTTGATTACCTCCTATGGACTATGGGAACCTATGGGAAAGCTTGGCTGGGTCACAAAGTTACAAGTCATTATTATAGATACACTAAGGCTTTTTGTTAATTTTTTGCCCTGATAACAGGGGGAAGAAATAGAACTGCATTGAAAGAAAACAAACAGATCTCTGTCTAACTTGAGACTCATACACCTTGGCATTAGCTAGCAGACACAGGAGCTGTAGCTATTCCCAGACTGCAGTGGTAATTCCAACCCCTGACAGCAACCCTTCTCAGGAACATATGCTTAAATACAGAGTTATAGCGACAACGGGAGTTATAGCTCTAGCTCAGTACCCCTAGGAGGACGACAGTGACTAGGTTGTTATAATCGGACCTAATCTTGGGATTCCATATATTTACCCAGACCCGGCCAGCTGGAAAAGTTCATTGTCTCTAACTCTGGGCTCTAGAACACACTCTATGGTGCAGACCCCCTGCATGAGACCCTGCAATCCAGTTGACCTCAGCCCTCAGACTAATGCTGGACCTCCTCAGTGCTTTCCCAACCCCCCTTATGCACACTTTTCCCTGGAGCTCCTCCCTCAAGGACACTTCAGTTTACAGTTAAGGCCTTGGTCTGGGGGTTTTACTGAATTTCTCCCCCAAGGCCTCATGCTTTGAAAAGCAAGTATTTGGGTCTTCCCTGTTTTAAACCCACATTTTTCAAGTTCTTGAACTCCCTGGATCCAGCTCTCCCCTCACAGAGCCCCAGCCATGCACTGCAACCGAGACTACCCAACAGACCTGAGAGGCGCAGAAGGCTCCCCTCATACTCCCACAGTGTCCAGTGGTTTCTGAATCAGAGGGGTAGCCGTGTTAGTCTGGAATTGCAGAAGTGACAAAGAGTCCTGTGGCACCTTAAAGACTAACTAAAATTTTTTTAGAGCATAAGCTTTTGTGGGCTAATACCCACTTCATCGGATGCATGCAGTGGA